>JAGFMF010011777.1:117004-230509 GCA_019455555.1 Galemys pyrenaicus | reverse complement strand
TTTATCTTGATGTAGTCCCACCTGTTTATCCTCTGTTTCATTTTTATTGCTTTGGGAACTGCCACATCGAAGGCGCTGTTGAGATGTATGTCTTTCAGCGTTTTGCCTGTTTTCCTCTATGTATTTTATAGTTTCGGGTCTTACATTTAGGTCCTTTATCCATTTTGAGTTGATTTTCGTACATGGTGTGAGATAGTGGTCCAATTTCATTCTTTTACATATGGTGGACCAATTTTGCCAGCACCACTTTTTGAATAAGCTGTCTTTGTCCCATTGCAGATTCTTTGCTCCTTTGTCGAAGATCAGTTGTCCATAGTTGTGTGTCTTTACTTCTGTGTTTTCTATCCGGTTCCATTGGTCTGTGCGTCTGTCTTTGTACCAGTACCAAGCTGTCTTAATTACTATTGCTTTGTAGTAGAGTTTGAAGTCTGGGAGTGTGATACCTCCATTCTAGAAGGAGAATCTTGGCTCTCCCAGAGGGTCCACAAATTTGACTGGAGTCCTTAGAAAGACACTAGGGTGAAAATGTAATATTTTGAAATATTTACTATATGCCCAACATTGAGCTAAGCACAGATGGTCGCTGACTTCTGACGGTTTGACTTAATGATTTTTCAACTTTACAAAGGTGTGAAAGTGATATGCATTCTGTAGAAACCATACTTTGGATTTGGAATTTTAATCTTTTTCTGGGCTACTGATATACTGTATGAAACCTCACTTATAATGCTGGGCTTTGGCAGTCCACCCCAGTGCTAAATCAGACCCTAATCATGAGGATACTCTTACCCATTCTGAGGTTCTATTGTCACCTTAATTACACCTTCCATCGGTGCCCCTGTTTGTCCCTCAACCACTGTGAGCGATTTACCTTTTCCATCTTAGATAATGGGCTTCCTGAGACTGAGATGTGTCTTTGATCTTTGCCTTCCCAGTGCCACGCATGATGTCCAACCCAGAGACCACATGACACTAGTATTTGTTTCCTTCTGTTCCCCTCTGCATTTTCCATATAGGCAGAAAAGTGAAGGCTTAGAGGGGCGATGTGATTTGTGCCAGAACACACAGCAGAGACCCTTTGTAGATCTGAGAGCCTTGGAGTCCATGACTGTTCTCCTCCTCCCTGCAATGTTTTCTAGAATAGCAGGCAGAGGCCAAAAGTAAATCTGCTCAAGAACTCTCAGCTGATCTTCCAGTGTCATCTTATACTCACAATCTCTTTATGAGCCACATTCTGGCTCATATCATGTCCATGTTAAAAACATGAACACCCTCATCTGAATCAGCTCTATCTCAGCCTCAAAGAGTGGGGTGTTTTTTCTAAACCTAGTTTGAATTTTCCCGGCACAAAGGATTCCTCTGCTTGGAGAGTCCCCAGATTCAGCTCCACATGAGTCAGAGCCCTGATCTCTGCTATCTGCATTTAGGAAATCTCAGCGGAGTGCCCGTGACCTGGACTGCTTGTAATTCACAGGACTGTGCCCATCTCTAAATTTCCTCAGGATCCAGTCACCCTGACTTGGGGTGGTACTTCAGAAAGAAGATCTGAGTAATTGTGCTCCATAGATGTGAAATTTGGTGCCATGTGTGGGACTCACATGCAGCATTAACAGGGAGTGATTACCTGCAGTGATTACCCAGGTGAGTTGCTACAGCAGGGTGAGTTACCTGACCCAACACTGTGCAAAACCAGTGTTCAGTAGCGACCCCTAGTGGCAATAATGGAAGCAGCAGCACTTGTGGGTGATTAAAAACTCCCATTTCTCTCTCTCCCTGCTGTTTAAAGCAGGACACCACGGGTAGCATTTTTGCACTAAGACCTCAGGGTCCTAGGATAACTCAAGGAGTGAGAAAAACCTCTAAGGATAAGCTGGTGTTCATATGTATGGTGGAAAAATAAAAGAAAGATGTTTTAAGTTGGTGAAATATGTACTACCAGAGTATAATTGTCAGAGAGGGAGCATCAAAAGGGAAGACAGCCTCCATTAAGCAGATCCCAGAAATAAGCAGAGAGCCAGAATTTCAGGCCTACTTTTCTGCCCCAGCAAGTCTACAACTCATGAATCCTGGCACAGGTGTCCAGCTAACTATTTTCTGATGTGGTCAACATTGACCTTCTTCCCAAATGAGAAGGGCCTGTAAGAGCTGGCCCCCACTCTCTGATTTCATATCATAGCACTTGGTCTTTTCCTCACTCTGTTCCAGCCACACTGGTCTTGCTACTTCAAGAACATATAATTTCATTTCTACCTCAGGGACTTTGCACATGCTGCTTTCTTGGTCTTAAATATACTTCCCAGAGCTATTCATATTGGCTAGTTGCTTCTTTGAGGCGGTTTAAAAGACTAGCCTCTTTCCCCTCAAATCACTTTCTATCCTGTTACCTTGTTTCATTTTCTTTCATTTACTTGCCTATTTGTTGTTTACCTCTTTTCACTAGAATCCAAGTTCCATGCCTTGCTCATTGCCAAATTGCCACTATGTGAGAGAGTACCTGGCACATAGTAGGAGCCCACTGTCTGTTGAATAACTGATGATGACTTTAACCCTTTCATTGAAAGCCAATTCACAGCTGCCCAAGACCCAGTTTAGCTGTGATGGGAGAGGATAGCAGCTATGCTGTGCCTGATGGAGCCTTGAACTTGGAGTTAATTCTGTCTCTGCCATGTTTTATCTCAGTACTTTGAGTCTGTGTTTTCCTCTAAATGATGTCCAGTGAGTTAATCATAAAGGATGGTGACCCGCTTTAAGGGAAAAGGAAGACTAATTTTTTTGTGTGTCTGTGAAATCTGGAGATAGTGAGCTCCTAGTTTCTGGAAGCAGACAAAGAAAGTAAAAATAAAAAAAATACATTTTAAAAATCCCTCCATGAGCAAAGAACCAAAAGACCTCCTGTCCTGGCCCCACCTTTCTGGTAGCCTGAGATGGGGGCAGTGTTGGTGGACACTTGGAGAACAGTAAGGGGGAAGGCACAGAGCATGAGGAGCTCTGGGAGCAGGTGAGGCTGGGAACAGACCATAGTTCCTGCCCTCTGGGATGGTGGGAGGGAGGCTGAGGGCACTTCAAAGACTCAGACAGCGCCTGCTGGCTTCCAAAATTTCAGTTTCTTTTCTGTTCTGGGAAGACTGGTTTAACTGGACAGAATTAGCTGCCCTTCTTCAGATACAATTGGCTCTCACATATGATATCTGGTTGTGTTGATATTATTTATTCACGTGTTTTCTTCTTCTGCTGTAAACCTTAAAATCTTATAACAGGAATCGTAAGTTTCCAAATTATGTCCCCAGGCAACTTTAACAAGACTCCTTCTCCAGTGCTCCCACATGTCAGTGACCACATCCAGAGGGTCCCTGGGTCCATGTCTGGACCACATCCCCTATGGGTCCCTCTTTATTAACCTGGAGCACAGGTTATGCTTTCATCTTTGTGTGCTCAGCTCTTAGGGCACAGAATGACCACTCATAATAGTTGCTGAATGACATAAAGAGTCTATAGAAGGCCGGGTAGAATTTGCTTGTTTAACCTGTGGATGGACACAGTTATTGCTCTGCCCATAAAGTCCTCTTCATAACCTTAGATTAGGAGGATTTGCATCGCTTTTTGGCCAAGATTAAGTGTTGGAGGACTTGCAGTCAGGGTGGAATTTTACTTATTTCCTTTCTTTCAGGCAGTTAAGAGTCAAAAGAATATAATGGGGAGGTTATAGATCATCCTCAAGTTACAATGGGGTTATATCCTAATAAACCTGCGGTAAGTTGAAAATATGTAAAAAAAAAATTAAAAAAACCCCATTTAAGTAAAGTTTAATGAATTAAGTTGCAAAAAATGCATTAACTATACCTAGCCTAAGGAAGGATTCTGCTCAGCAAAATCAGAAGGCAAAAGAAAAATACTGGATGGTTTCACTCCTAGGAGGAATATAAGGGAACCAAATAAGCGACCAAGGAAAAGAATAATAACAATAATAATACAAAAAACACAACAAAACCAAAATGACAAGGACAAATCATAGGGGGACACTTTGTGGGGGGGGAGGGAATGGGATGAGGGCAGAAAGAGCACAAGGGACTGAGGTGGTGGTGCACAGGTGAAATGGTGGTGGAAAATCCATGGGGACCACAATTGATGTCAAATACATATAGATAAAGAAAAAAATATATAGAGATTCTGAAATAAATTTGTCTTCTTGGCTTAGAAAGTCACCACGGAATTGCTTAGACATTTAAATGCTCTCAAATATAACAATGCATAACAAGAGATTTTGATCATTCATGATTTGTATATGCCTATGATTTTACCAGGACTGTCTTAACTCTAGATATATACTACTTCCTGAGAATGTAAAAATCAGTATTATTCCACTCATCTGCAAGTGTGGTATATAACACAGTGAAACAGCACACTACTGTTATAAAGAAAAAAAAGAAAAAGAAAGCTTGCCATTTGTGACAGCATGGATAAAAGGAAGAAGTGTGTTAAGCAAAATAAATTAGAAGGAGAAAGATAAACGCCAGATAATTTTGCTCTTATATGGAATAGAGAGAAGCAAAACAAAGGAATAGACAAAACCAAACCAAAACAAACCCTAGAAATCTGACTGTAAAACAGACCAATGGAGGGAGAAGTTGGGGAGCAAAGGGTGGAGGGGCAGGTGGACTGTGCTGGAGGATTGTGGGTGCCTTGGTAGTGTGTATGGGGGTAACACACTCCGGAGGAGTGTAAACCTGTAACTGAATCATGCACAGTATTGTAAACTGGTACTACCTCAATAAAAAAAAAATAAAAAAAAAAAGAAGAAGAAGAATATACCTTGCCTACATCATACCTTAGCCTTGCCCGGCTAAGGAGCTCACACACTTACATTAGGTTATAGTTGGGTAAAATCATCTCACCCAAAACCCACTTTATAATAAAAGCGTTGCACTGTCCATGCCACCTCTTGAATACTATAGTGAAAATGAAAAACAGAAAGCCCTCACTGAAAATTCAAAGTAGTATTTCTACGTAATGTTGGAAAATCCTAAATCAAACCACCTTAATCAGGATTGTCTGTATTCCTTATTGAGTTCCTATATTCACAGACATTTGCTCACTTCATCCTCACAACAACCTTTTTTTCTGATTGATGGCAGGAACAACTAGAGCTCAAAGCTGAGGGAGTCAGGATTTGAACCCAGGTCTGGTGGGGGTGGGTGGCCCAGAGGTACACATTTGGGACCTGAGGCTCAATACTAAAACTTCTCTAGTTCCATGGTGGCAGGTTCGATGATCTGCTCTACTCCTGTGGGTGTGGGGAGAAGTTTATCCCAAGGCTTCAGCTGGGGGCCTGACAGATCCAAGAGGGGGATTCCAGAGGGAGGGGTTTGGGCAGATGCGTGGAAACCACCAGGCATAGGTTGTTCACTGAAGGGCACAGCTTCCAAGGGCCCCTGATCACCAGCTAATGATTGATGGAGGTGCCAGACTAATAGGCAACAGCTCCCTCTGACCTTAACCATTATCTTATCAGCCAGCAGGAGGGCACTCGCCACACAATGGCATTTCCCCTGGGGCACATGCATCGTGTGCCCTTAGGGGCCCTGGTTAATGCACAAGAACCCCATCTCTCCTGATCTGATGACGAGGGGTCCCCAACATGTCCCAGTGGCACCTCTCATCCAGCATTTGCTTTCTCAGGCCTCCAGGGGATTTCCCTGAAGTTGATCTGTCCTCTTAGAGCCACATCCCGGTCTTCCTGTTTTCCCTTAGTACCTTTCTCCTGGATCTGCCTCCTTTATCTCTCCTTGCAGGTGGGAACTTTCTGCAACACTGTTGTAAACTGAGTCCCCTGTCATTGTGGATATTCCAGCTGAGGCTGGGGGACACATTCTTTTTGACTCTGGGGCCCACAGTTTTAGGATTCCCTTTCTGACAAAGGCTGTGGAGGGAATGGTCTGGGCCCTAAGGAGGCCCAACTTCCTTGGATGCTGTGTGATAGCAGGTGAGCAGTCCGTCCATGCCCCTGGGCCTCTATCTTCTTCTCTGTCCAATGGTGATGTTGACGCCACCTCCCAGGAGGATTGTGAGGATGAGACCAGAGGAAATGTGTGAGCCCTCAGGGCAGTGCTGGACATGCACATGACAGTGAGGGTGCCTCTAGGGGTGGCTTCTTTGGATAGGGAGGTGAGGAATGGGTGCAAACCACAGAAACCACCTCTGACTACTAGATGCTGAACAGGAACTCATTGTGGGCCACTGGGTTGCTGGTTAAATTTATAGGAGTAGAGAAGGAATGTTGGGAAGTGGGTAGGACCCGCATGGGACCTCAGTCACATCAGCCATGGGGCAGGTGACCCAGGAAGATGCCTGGTTCCCTCTCTGCTGCTCCGCTGGTCCCTGGGCTTGATTGCTGTCACCACTGGGAATCATTTCTGCTTGTCCCACTGGAGTTGCTGAGGCTAGATCACATGATTTCCAGGGAGAGGCTGTGGGGAGGGGAGGGAGAGAGAGAGAGAGAGAGAGAGAGAGAAAGAGACAGACAGAGAGAGAGATACTCTTCTTTGACCTCCCTGATATGAAGAAATTGGTCTGATGTTGAGTAGCCAAGAATTGACACATGTCTGGAGAGGTGAACATCTGATTTGAGACCTAAATGATAAAGAACTCATCACGAAAAATAGGGATGATGATGAACATTATCAGACCAGAAGAAGGCATGTGCAAAGGCCCTGAGACAGAAAGAGAAAGAGGGTTACAGTGAGAAAGGGAGAGACCAAGAGGAGAGGTGGGCAGGGATGCTGCCTGCTTTCACAATGCTGCTACTGCCACAAATTCTCATCCCCCCAAATTCAGAAGAAACTGGCTCTGATTCCCTCTGCATCTGAGTTGCCCTCTCTCATGAACACCACATACCCTTTGTCTGGTCTGGAAGTTATTTATGGACCAGTCTGACTCTGAGAGCCCCCAGAGGGCAGGGACAAGCATTATATTTTCATCTTTGTGTCTCAGGGCCCAGAAATCATGTGATCTAGCCTCAGCAACTCCAATGGGACAAGCAGAAATGATTCCCAGTGGTGACAGAGAAGGTCTTGGATTGACTGAATGATTTAATCAGCTGCTACCACAGGGGAAGAGCATATTAATAATGTAGGAATATGTGTCAAGAAGCACAGAGATTACCAGCTCTTTCGTAAATCTTGTGCCAAGTAAGCAATCAGAGCATTCAGCTACGTGTAGCTTGTTGGAGAGCTCTAGTGTCATTAAGGTTGCCCAGAGGTTGTTTGTCAAGCCCTCCAACTCAGAAGCTTGGGTAGACATTGGAGACGGCCTGCCCCACAGCCATGCCTTCTCTCTTGCTTAAAGAAACCTCAATTTTATGCAGTTGGAAGCAAGTATAAGTCCTAAGCTATCACCTCTATTATCTCAGCAGTTCTGTCAGGTGGAAGTTTCTATCCGTGTTCTCCTTTCAGGGATGCTGAGGGCCAAGGTGCCTAGCCAGAGGTCATGGGGGCACTTGGGGCAGAGTCAGGGTTTCTGGATCTGACTGAACCATTGAACCTTCTCCACTGGGTGTTTCATAACAGCTCTTACTAAGCTTTTGTTTTCATCAAGAGCAAGCCAGTCCAGGCTCTCTCTGAGACCCTCAACTTGTCCATGCACCATGCATCTGACACTACCATTTCTCTCCCATCTGCTCATGTTCATTTTACTTGCTCTCTCCCCCTCCAAACTGCCTTCTTTTCCCCTCCCGAAGGCCACCATCCAGTCCAGGCCACCCTCCTCTCACACCAGGGTCATTGCACCATCTCTGCAATAGTTTCCCCATGTCCAGTCATTGTCTCTTGAGTCCAGAGGATTCCAAAACCCAAATCTGTTCCCATCCCTTCATTGACTTCTCACTGCTCCTGGGTCAGAGTGTAAACTCCTTGCCCAGACCTCCCAGGTCACAGCCCCAACTAAGCTCTAGGACCCCCACCCCTACAGCCAAGTCTCACCCCCTCTCTGGAACTATGGCCCCTTTTCTCTGTAAGCAGAACACCTTGCCTCTTTTAGGCTTCGCTTCCATGGATTCCCATTGCTGTCACCTGTGCCTTGACTTCATGCCACAGAACCTATCAGTTGGTAACTAACTCTCCATTTGCTCTGTTTCCCAGCCAAGTTCCCTCACCCTACCTGTAAGCCCCAGAGGGACAGTGGTTAGAAGAATGGGCTTGGGGTCAGGATGGGGGCAGCCTGCCTGCATATATACAACATGTTGGAGGTGGCAGAGGCACAGGGAGTCACTGGAAAGTTTCTTGACTCCTCTCCAGGTCTCTGACCACCATCCATTCAGGGACTGATGATGCCCCAAGAGAATCCAGCTGAGTCCCCAGCTGGTTAGCAGCAAAGTGTGAGGCTAACTGAGGGATCTGTGGTCTCCTCCTTTAGGGTCAAGGTCAGACTTTAATGCTTATCAAGATGTCTTTTGCCAGGCATGGGGCCAGTTGAGTGACTAGGCAGATCTAGACTTGCTGCAGATGTCCTTGGGGACCAAGAATCCGAGAGAGGGAGGGGTGCAGCCCCCCCACCCCCCCTCCCCCCCCATCAGGACGCACACCAGACCCTGCAGGGTTAACTGAGTGCCTCTCTAGGCTGGGGCGCTGCCCTCCCCCACCAATTCCAGCATAGGGGTCAGGTGGGGGAAATGGGGCTCTAAAATGCAGATCTCACCTAATCTCTCCTTTGCCCATAACACTTCCAGGGTTCCCCACCAGCCAGGACCCCTGGACCTGGCATTCAGAGCCCTCTCCTTATTCATCTCTCTCTGAGACATCCTTGCTTACATGTCTACCTATTTCTTTCCCATCTCCCTCCTCCACAATTTATGCTCTGAATCTTGTTCGCTGTTGTATCCCCTGTGCTAGGCCAGAGACCAGAGTCTTTTGGTGGTATCGACTAAAATAACCACTGCTGTGAATTCAAAGTTCAGTAAAAGAGATATTTGCTGAAGAGGTTATTCAAAGCCAAACTGAGGACCTAGGCAGGCCTAGGAGATCAATATCAGTTTCTCTGAGTGACTGGTCCCAGCCCTTGGAATTAACTAGAAGACATCTAGTTAATTTCTGATATTTTTAGTTTCTAACCAACGAGTTAAATGATAAAGGAAAAACTGTTCATACTTCAAAGCCATTCTTGATTTTACAGAGGTAATTCAGCTGTTGCTGTCCATGTTTGAGAAGATAGAAAACCAGAGTTTACTTGAGTCTCTTATCCCAAAGTACCCTACAGATGGAGGGTGCGCTCAGGCTTTGTCCCCTGCTCCTTCTTCCTGCAACTTGCAAAAGTGACAGAGTGCATGTCAGTGGACTTCCAGGAGGTTTCCTTTCTTTCTCAAACCATGGTTTTCCCACAACCTTTATTCTACTGACTCCAGCCTCTTAAGGTGGCCCTGGCAAGGTAGAGGTAGACATTTTCCAATAGAGAAAAGCATAGAATTTTCTTCTCTTGGTCCATAGTGTCAATGGTTGAATGAGTTAATAAGGAGAAAATAGACAATCTGGCCTCTGCTACCTTTCGAGCGACATCTCTTAATAGTTGTTAGATAACAAAAACTCAACCAAATTCCTTTTAAAGATCTAGTTGGCTTTATTAAATGAGTCATGAGTC
Source organism: Galemys pyrenaicus (assembly GCA_019455555.1). Taxonomy (NCBI): domain Eukaryota; kingdom Metazoa; phylum Chordata; class Mammalia; order Eulipotyphla; family Talpidae; genus Galemys; species Galemys pyrenaicus. The sequence continues at coordinate 220,885 of JAGFMF010011777.1, read as the reverse complement.
AGGCACTATCTCATCTTGCAAATAGAAAGGTGCTGCAAAACTTTATTGGGAAGGGAAGGTTTTTATATCAGAAATAAAGTGGAACAAGGTCATTAGCCAAAGAAAAGAGGATTATTTCAGGCAAAACCTCCTACCCTCTGGGGAATGCTGAGGGGCTTATGCAGATGACCTCACTAGTGCTGCCCACAGAACACCTGATCAGTTAGTTTAAATTTCCACTTTTGGGAGAGGCTGAAGCTGCTATTTGGTTAGGTATAAGTCTTGGTGGCCCTGAATGAAATATTCCATTTTGGACTCATTTCTTTTTAACACAGTGTCCTTATTAGGAGAATAATAAGCAGCAAACTCAGTCCATAAATAACACCCTGAATGAATTCTATCTCCTGACAGACTCCACAGACTGACATCTCCATGGTGAAAACATCACAGGAGCCAACAACTACAACTCCCAGCATGCCATGAACCTAACTTCCTGAACAGGGAGTCATGGAAAATAAGAGTGGACCTAAGCAGCCATGCTTGGCTTATAACTGAACATATGCTTGCTTGTGCTTTCTAAGTTCCCACCTTTGTCTTGCACCCTGATATGCTGGATGGAGACACATGGAGGAGAGACATGTAAAGACACTTGAAGAGATACATGGGTGAGAGACATGTGGAGAGATTTTCTCCTGGCCCTTGGCAGAGACTATGTCAGTCATTATGTTGATGTGATTTATTTTTGAGTTTCTCTTCTCTCCCAATTCTGTGGAAACTGCCTGACCACTTTCTTGTGGTTCCTTGCCAGAAGGTGCCTTAGACTTGGGGCAAGGTTTTGGGTCTCAGCTGCCCTACTTTGGGCCAAGCCTATTTGGCTGGGTATTTGCCCATGAGGGGATGAATAAATTTTGAAGTTTTATTGGTAAACTATTATTTTAAATCCCCTCTTCTCTTCCTCCACCACCTCCTTCTCTCTCGCTTTCTCTCTGTCTCCAAATCAATTCTATTAAAAATCTTTCATGCTAATTGTATGCTTCCTTTGCCTTTCCGTGTGTGGATGGCTGGACCCTTGTTGGAACGTTCACCCCTTACCATTTTGGTATCCCTGGGTACCTCATACTGGATTTGGTCCCAACAATGTAATGTCCTCTCATTCCCCTGTGCTTTTTCATTTGCTGCCCTCTGCCTGAAATGCCCTCCCTTCTTCCTGCCTTTTCATTAATTAAGTATCAACTCTTTCCTGGCCACTTCTTGCCCTGTCTTTGATTTTCAGTTTCCTCCTCTCTGTTCTCTCATAACATTTTTCTCACTGCTTTGGGAATTCGTTACCCTCCACCATGTGTTTCTTAAAGACATCTGGTTGATTCATCTCTTGACCAGGTCATCTGACACAGTTTACTGTGTCATTTAGTAGGTACTTGCTGAGAGATGAATCAATTTACTCCTCACAAGCCATAAGAGTTAGGGGCTCTTTGTATTTGGGAAATGTAATTATTTGCTGGTGAGCAACAAACATGCTATTTGATTCTAGGCAAGGAAGGAGTTGGGTGGTTCAGAGTTTGGGCCATGAAGATAGGCAGAGATGGCTCTGCCATATGTTAACTATGACACAGAGGCAATTTTCCCAATATTCTCTGCCTCATTTTCCCACTTGTTAAAATAGGGATAGTTATATGATCTCCTTTACAGTGATGTTGATTCAATGAACAATTCTCATGAGGCACTTGGTAAAAAGTTTGGTATACAGTGTGGTCCATAAATGTCTTTTGCTATTATCAGTATTGTCACTATCTTTGTAAAAGGGTGGTACCCAGGAAAGGGGGAAGTTCCAGATTCCCTGCCCCACTCCGGAGGGCAGAGCTGAGCAGGAAAAAAAAGAAGCTAGAGAGGGAGTTGGAAAAGGAAGGAAGCAGGATGGTGAGCAAGAAGGAGACCTGGAGGAGGCACATGAAGCAGAGAGACACATGAAGAAATTGCGCTTGCTTCCTGGTCCTGGAGTGGTTGGAACAGATGTGGGTGAGAGACCCATGGGGAGGTTCACAATGGCAGCTTTCATCTTGATTTTGACTTTGCTCTTTTCTTCCCAGACTTGTCTGACACTTTCTGACCCTTTATATGGGTCTCCACTGACAGGTGCTTTAGATTTGTAGCAAGCTTTTGGCCAATGCTGTTTGGCTGGACTTTTGCCCACCAGGGGGATGATTAACTTTGGGGACTTGATTTAGTAACTCTATTCCTTGTCTTTTCTGTATTGTACACTAATTGTATTAATGCTCCTTTCCATTAAAGGTCTTATATATATGTTTTGTCTAGATGCAGCCGATGGCAGAAGCTATTTAGAGCAGACAGGGTTGGAGGTCCTGGGGTGCCCCCCTCCCTGCCCTGTAACATCTTGACAACACCGATGTTGTTGTTGTAGTGTTGTCCACATCTTGTGCTCTACTCCATTAAACAACTTGATGTAAGCTAAAACCAACAATTAAAAGGGGACCCCTTTCCCTTATCTCAATTAAGGTGGTGCAAACTAAAGAACCAAGGTACAGCTGGATTGGCCTTGTGAAGAAACTGCATAGATAGCAGCAACAAAAAAGTCTCTGAGCAAATTAGTAACTTCAAAGAAAGTCAGATTTCAAGGTTAATTGACATTGCTAAAACTCCCAGTCCCCAGAAGATGAGGCTCTAAATGGGGTAAAAGTAAACAACTTTCCTTGTTTTCCTCAACACATAGACAACATCAAATAAACACATTAACTTGACACCTACCCCAGCTTTCTCTTTAAAAAGTCCTTGACAATGTGCAATGTTTTCCTTTCAGACTGTACAAAATTCTCAATGTGAGACCTAAAGTTTGGACAACTTTTTTGGAGCTGCTTGGAGGTTGCTCCTGGGATTTAGTCCTCAGTCTTGATTATTCACTAAATTTATTTACTTTTGCTCAGCTGGATTTAAGTCAACAGCTATTTCTAGCCTTTCATTATGTTGTCCCATGTCTTATGCCCCTTTCTACTAATCTAACATGGTTAAATCTTCAAGGAATAAAAATTTCCAGGAAATAGGAAGTGACAGTGTTAGTCAGGTTGTTTTTTGACCTTTGGCTGCAAAGGTGAAGGTCAGTGACATTTGAGATAAGCTCTGTCTATGGCTTTTATTTGACAGCTAGGAAATCAGGCTCTCTAACACTGGTGGGAAGCTGGGAGAAATATGTTGGCTATTTCTGTAGGGATTATCAACCAGACTTCTAGGACCTGTCCAATCTGAGCAACTAGTAAGCAAAGGGACTCCACTGTGAAGCAACAAAGACGGGATACACCAAAGGGCTCACTGATCAAAACAGATCTTTTTGGAATCAGAAAACTGACTTCATGGCTAGAGTTTTCACATATACCAGTTCTCCTGATCTTCCCAATGAATCTAAGAACCCATGGAATCTAAGAACCTGCTGGTAACCACCAAATGACTGGCGGGTGATCCTTGCAGAGCGTGGGAGCCACACATTAACTGCAGGCCAGTAGCTTAGGAGTTGACGTGATGGGGGTCACTCCTGGGCCATGGCAGCTTAGAGTCAGTGCACGTCCTCGTCCCTGCCCAGTGACCCTGGATGACATGGTTACCTTGAACTCTGTGACTGGATGATGTGGTAATAAGGACAGAGCAGTGCTGAGTGAGGGTGTGAACTGGATTTAACTTCTTTGATACTAGCACATATTTGTTACCCCAGCAAAGCCCGGCTGAATCCTTACTAATTGAAGGTTTGTTTTTCTTTTCCAGAGCAAGTAACATTCTTCTGGACTTGAAGTGATTTGCTCAAGGTCATTCAATGAGGGAAGGGCAGAGCTGAAATTGCAACACTGGCAATTGAATTTATGCCATCCTAGGATTCATTTCAAATTAGAATTATAGGCTTTTCTTGAAGGTTAAGCAAACTGATGGTCTGAAGTGGGGATGAGTCAAGTAAACACATCAAGAGGTTCTGGAAGTGGTCAAATGAGATGGGGAACCTGGGCAGATCCATCAGATGATAAAAGCAAGTGATAGATTTCAGTCTCACACTGTGAAATGGGGTTTTGGCTAAAGCTCAGGATCCAGGCTAGAAGGAGATACAGGGAAGGTCTGTGAATTCTTAAAAGTGAGCAGAATGAGTCCACATATGGCTGACAGATGTGATTCTTGCAGAGGTCAATTTCAGGGACAAGATGTCTCCTCAGTTGAGAGCAATAGGTTCAGAGCCTAGAAAATCAATGAAGATTTTGAGGAAGGAAAGGAGGGAATTGCCTAGGGGAGGTATGGTATAATAAAGAACATATGTTTATTTTTGTCCAGGCACAGAGCTCTAAAAATCTTTGAAATTTCCTGAGTGATAAGAATGTCTTTGTTATGTTAATGAAGTGGCTCAAGGTGGGCCCCTAAATAGCTTCAAGGTGGGAACTTATCACCAAAATATAGAACTTTGGGTTAACTTGATCTCTAGAGATTACATAGCCAAAGATTTAAGCAATTATATCTGCACAAGGAAACCCCAGTTAAACCCCTGACACCATTGCATGGTGGAGTTTTCTGGTTGGTGAACACATTGACGTGTTGGCAAATTTGTTGTGTCTAAAATCCACAGAGGACAAAGGAGCTCTACATCTGCCTCTTAGACCTCATCCTATGTATCTCTTCATTTGACTGGCACTGATCTGCATCCTTTATAGCAAGTTGTGTTAGGGAAAAAAGTAGTCCTTAATAAACTACACAAATAGGGTTATAAACTCCAACCCCCACTCCAAACCAACAATATCCCCAAAACACAAAAAAGTCATTATCGAAGAGTGGATCACTGGGACCTGAGGGTAAAGTGAAGCAACCAGGCTGGGTGTAAAACCAGACATGTGGGCGTTAAGGGCTTCCTCGTTGGAAGCCAGATCTCAGCGTGGCATTAGTTCCAGCTTGAAAAAACTACTAAAACATTTACGAATTTGTCTCCCTCTCTTCTCCTTACAATATTTATTACTTTATTTCCCCGTCTTTCATAAATAGAACCTTTTATTAACCTTTGCCGTATGTGCCTGCAGTTAGAGCTTATTATAAATGCCTTTGGCGTGCGCAAATAAAAACCCAGTCAGGCAAACCCATTTTACATTAGGGCTGCCCTGTAACAGTTGTAGTAGTAAGTGTCGCATTTGAGTAAGTTCTGTGAACTATTCTAGAGGAGTATCAAATTTCAGAGGGTTGTAGAAACCTGAAAATTTACTGTTGACTGATCATCAGTATGGTGGCTCCTGAGACAGTTGGTTGGCATCTGAAGTGGGGGCAGTCTTATGGAGAATTGCTCTTAAAACTGTAGTATCTGGACCTCCCTGGTGGCGCAGTGGATTAAGCAATGCACTATGAAGCAGACCGTAGTCACTGCAGCACGAGTTCGATCCCTGCTGCCAGCCAGGGAGGGGACCCATATGGTGTAGCAGACCTCTCCTGCCTCGCCCGCTGCTCCCCTCAACAGTGTATTTCAGTCAGAATGCCTATTCTTTCTGTTCCCTGCTGTCTCTGGTTAATCCTCTCACCTCCCTGGATTCTGGCCTGTACCCCAGATCTTGTATACATAAATAAATAAAAAATCTTAAAAAAAAAAACCTTAAAAAAAAAAAAACCTGTGGTATCTGTGCTAACTTTAGGACACCCACTTTTTCTCAGACACTTGGTATTGGGCACTGGAAATAAGTGAAACCCCAAGTATTTTTATCTGGAGGAAGATTTTGAACAAAAGGATTGGGTACAGAAGCCCAAAAAAATGGGATTCAGCATGTCGGTGTCCCAACCCAGAGATACCAGAACCTTTTCCTTTTGGCAGGTTTTTCTTGTATTGACAATAGGAATGACTTCTGTGCAGCTGAAGGATTTCAGCTATTGGGACCATCCACTCACTCTCTGCTATCCTTGTAAGATGATCGTCTTTATCCTAGCATCCTCACCATCATGGTCATCAACACCATCATTTTATCAACACCATCAACATCATCACCACCATCATACTGACTGCATCATCCTCACTATCACCATCACCAGCATCATTATGACCACCATGCCATCACCATTATCGCCATTACCATCACCAACATCATCATCCCTATAATTATCACCATTACCATTATCACCATTACTCTCACCATCATAGCCATCATAACCACCATCTATGGGTCACCATTATCACCATCCTATCCCATTAGCTCATCAGCGTCATCACTACCACCACCATTATCATCAGCCCTGCCATTACCATCCTCGCATCACCATCACCATCACCATCACCAGCACCAGCACCAACACTAACGTTCCTTGAGTGCTTACCATTGGCCAGAATCTCTGCTGGGTGCTGTCCATAGAACCCATAATATGACATAGAAATTATAATAAACCCCATTGTACAGAGGAAGAACCTAAGGGCAGAAAAAGTGAAATGACTCTGATAAATGCCAGCAAGGGTCCACTGGGACCTAAAGGTCACGTGCCTCACTGCAGAGCCTGAGATCATCATCTGCCATGTAGCCTTGTCCGCTCCCTTGTTCAATCCCAGGTTGTTATGGGCTAAATTTATGCCCCACCCCCCAAATTCATATGCTGAAACCCTAACCCCCAGTGTAGTTGTATTTGGAGACTGGGTATCTAAGGAAGTAGCTTAAGTTAAATGAGGTTACGAAGTTGGGATCTGATAGGATTAGTTTTCTTATAAGAAGAGATACCAGAGGCTTTTTTTTTCTCTGTCTATCCCACCCCCTCTCTCTTACACAAAAATTAGGTCATGTCAGCCACAGTGAGATGGAGGTTGATGACAAACTTCAAAGAGAGACCTTTCCAGATCCTGACCAGCCTGGTATCCTTGATTGTAGACTTCCAGCCTCCAGAACCATGAGAAAATGCATGTGTGTTTTTAAGCCACCCAGTCTCTAGTCATTTGTTATGGCAACCTGGGTCAATTAAGGTGCTGGCTCAGCAGACAGAAGGAGGGGGTGAGGTGGGGATCCCCTCTGAAGAGCACCAAGTGGTGACCCATCCATCAGATACATAGGCACAGTGCCAAGGATCCACAGCACCCCTAGGAACCCATGAAAAGATTTTAATTTTTAAAAAGTCATAAGATAAAAAGTGGAAAAAAAATCACATAAAAAATGTCCTGCCATTTAATAAAGGCTCTGAATTTAAGGGTGGGGGAGAGGGAGAAAATGACAAGATGATGGAAGGGATGGTGATGATGAAAAAGGAATGAAATAGATTACCCTGTGCAAAAATTAATTCATTAATTAAATAAGATGTTCAAGCAGCAGAACAACATTACAGAGAACATATATTCATTAAATGCATATTCACAGGTCTCAGATGGACAAGAATTGTGGGAGCGAGGACACTACTTAGCCTCATACTGAATCACTGAGGGGCTTAAACTTCATCCCGTGACCCTCTCTATTTGAGAATATGGTCCCCTTTTGAAACTAAGAATCTTATTCCAACTGAGAATCTTATTCCCTTACATATACAATATTAATAGACTCTCATGTAAATGTGAACACTATTTAACAAATACACATTAAAGAAAAGAAAATGAAAAAATTAATTTTCAAGTGTCCTTGAAAATCTATCGCAGTGGGAGAGACTCTCCAAAACAAAGTTCCTGGGCCCCGGGAAAGTCATGCCCAGGACTGTACTTGCGTGGCCCTGGGCAGGTGCTGTGTGTATGTGAGTGGACCGTGACCTGAGAGCCACATGCAGGGTCTGCCTGGTTTTATAAGTCCAGATGGACTCTGGCTGGTTGCACTCTGCAAAACCATAGGGAGGTTGTCATAGAGATGGAAAAGCCTCCAAGGCTGCAAACTATAATCTTGTCTTCTGGCCCTTTGCAGAAAAAAAAGCCCCAACTCTTTGTTTTATGTCCGCCTATCCGGCAGTCCAGGCCCTATGATGCTGGCAGTTTTATCCTTGTTTTTGTAGATAAGGAAGCGAAGTCTGAACGAGGCTAAATGACTTGCTGAAGAGTCCACATCTGTCAACGAGCAGTCTCTGATGTCACAGAAAACCCATGTTCTTTCTGTTACAACAGCTGCCACTGTCTTGTTTAATGTAGAGTTTCCTTCTGTCCTGCTACCTGCACCAAACGAATCTTCCAACAAAGCTGGTTACCACCTTTAGTTTCTATTCAGTCAATGACTTGTGGCCTGAGGCCTCACTGGGCTTGATGTTGATATAAAGATGCACATGACCCATCCTTTGGGGGAGATAGTCTGGCAGTGACTAGCACAGGAGGTGAGCGAGCAGGGGGTACCCTGAGGAGCATCTCCACCTCTGAGCCTGTTTGGTTGAGGTGTTAATAGTGGGACTATGGGGGGCAGCAGATCTGAGTCTGAATCCCATAGTGGAGGAGAGGAAATTACCCCCTACTCCCTCTTGGTTCTTCATGGGCTGGTCAACTAATCAAATTAACATTAGGCAGATGAGTGGGACAAAAAGAACAAATTCAATTTCATCAGCATGGAGGCTACATGGAATTAGGCTCTAAAGCCAATGGAGCAAAATGAGGAGACACGTACAAACCTTTGCTGAGCTAAGGGAAGGGGTAGGGACGTGGGCTCCAAAGCAAGAGGAGAGGAACTTCTATGTATATGTCTGACCTGCCAGATAGGAGGTTTCTCTGCCAAAAAGGTTGTTGCTAGTAAAATCATAATTCCGGGCAATACGCACTACTTCATTCTCCTAGGTAGTTGAGAGAGTGGCAGAAGTTTCTTAAGAGCTTGCAGGACCTTGACTAACCTTAACTCAGAATAATCAACAGACCAGAGTGACGTATTGTGGGAGGCCTAACCTTTGATCATGTCCAGTGACTAACCTCTTTGCCATGTCCTGTCTATAAGGTTGGGATACTAACAGTGCCTACCCATAGAGCTGTTTGGGTAACAAAACAGCTGAACATGTAACTGCATTAGGAGAGTGCCTGGCCCAGAGTTTCTGTTTGTTAGCTATTCTTGCTACTGGTGCCATATTTATATACTAGGAGCCCTCAGAGGACGGGTGTGGTGAGAGAATCTCACACTGGGGTTGGCTGAAGACCTGGGATCCATTTCCAGTTGGGCCTCAGTTTCTTCAACTGTTGTTCAGGTTTCTACCAAACATTTATTTTCCCTGCTGTGGAGCTTTGTCAGGGCTTTCTCCCTTCTGCTAGGCCTTCCTTATTTCCCTCAGGGCCTGCCCTGGTTGGTGACTGCTCCCCCTTCCATCTCCCTTGCTTCCCCCTACCTGGCCCTGCTCCAGGATAAATGACACCCTTGCTTGCCTGACTCAGATAGAAGGTCCTGGGAAAGGGTAGAACTAGGGCAGTGCCTACCACGGCCTGGGAAGGTACAGTAGGAAAGGAAAGGAGAACAAGTCCTTGTTTACTTGGCCCCAAGATGTGTTTTTAGCCCAGAGTTGCAAGAAAGGAGAAAAGTAAGCCATTGGGAGATTAACTCTTCACTTGACACAAAAACGGTCCCCAGAAGCACAAGTGCCTCCTATCCTACAAGTGTACAGCACTCTACAGTTTACAAAGCACATTCAAAGCCAGGAAGCTTCCCTTTTCTGGTCATTTCCCAGCTCAAAACCCTTCAAGGGCCCTCCCCTCGATCAGAACAAAATCTGAACCTGCTCCCTGCTTCCTGCCTGCTCCCCAATCTGTCTTCTACCTGCCCATCCCCACTCACTACCCTCCAGCCACACAAGCCTCCTCTCTCTTTTCCCCAGAGGCCAACTTTATTCCCACTGCTTTTGCTGTTATTTCTGCCTGGCATGTTCTCTGCTGCTCTTTTAATGTCTGGCTCCTTTTCATTCTCTAATGAAATTCTCAGCTGAATGGCAACTTTTCTGGAGGATGATCCTGGCTGCCTGAAAGCAGGCTTCCCCAGTCACCCTTCACCTTGTCCTTGGGGGCACTTTGACTTTGGGCGTTTATATTTATTTGTTTATCCTCTCCATCAGCAGGTTTATTGATTGTGAGCTCCATGAGGCCAGGGGCCTTGTCCTTCGGGTCACCGATTAGTCTGCAGGGCCAGGGCTGAGCCTGGACACGGGGATTCCCAGTAATGCCCAGGGAGGTTGGGTGAGGGATGTTCACCAACACCTTAGAACTGGATCTTGCATTTTCTGTATGAGGAGCTGAACCTTTTGGTGGTGCCGGGCAGTATCCCTCAGACTCTGGGCTGGGTTACTGAGAGGCTGAGCAAAGACTATAGCTTCTGGATGCCCATGTTTACATTTGTGCCTTTCTGGCCGTGTGACCCCGGTCAAGTGACTCAGTCTCTCTGAGCCTCTTCCATAACATTGTTACTTGGGCAGCATTCTGAGGAGACTCTGACGTCTGCATGAGAAGGCTCTGTGTGCTCTGGGGGTGTGGGCTGGGGTGCTCTTGTTTGTTCCATGCCATGCTGCCTTCCCAGCATGGCTCCAACTCAAAGAGCCCCCTGGGGAGCCACCTCTCTTTGGGGAGGCATTTGTGTCTCTTGGAATTTGCAGGGCCATGGCTGCTAAGAAAATATAGACAACTCTGGGTGGGTGTGCTTTTTTATTTTAATTTCCATCTATGGTAAAACACACACGAACTCTGTGGTCGTCACCATCTTTAAGCGTACAATTCAGGGCATGATACACATTCACACGGTCTTGACCATCAGCTTTCTCCAGCTCAGGAATTCTTTTGAAATTCATCGTGAAACTCTGTCCCCACTAAGCACTAACTCCTCATTTCCCTCTCCCAGTCCCTGGCTTTCAGTCTCTCTGTCCTGGATTATGGAATCATAGTCTTGGGCCTTTTGTGATGGTGATGGGTTTCTTTCACTTAGCATGATGTCTTCAAGGCTCATCTGGGCATGGACAGGTGAGATCCAGTGACTACAGGCTGTGATTTGTTTGCCTTTTCATCTGTCAGTGGACACTGACATCTGTCAGTGGGTCACATCCACCTTTTGGTGCTTGCCGATAACCCTGCCAGGATCACAACCATACAAATACCTTTTTGTGATCTTGCTTTCAGTTCTCGTGGGTACAGAACCAGAATTGGAATCACTAGATCATATGGTAATTCTATTTTTAATTCTTTAAGGAGCCACCATCTGCTTTCCACAGCAACCGTACCACTTTGCATTCCCACCAACGGTGCACAAGAGATCCAGTTTTTTTGTATCCTTGCTAACACTCGCTGTTTCCAGTTATTAATTTACTTACTTTGATAGTAGTCCTCCTGGTGGGGGTGGACTGGTATCTTATTGTTTTGATTTTGCATTTCCCTAACTAGTTGTGATGTTGCACCTCTTTTCATGTGCTTGTTGGCCATTTGTATGTCTTCTTTGAGAAATAACTGTTCAGTCCTTTGCTCATTTTCAATTGAGCTGTTCGTTTTTTGTTGTTGTTGCTGAATTTTAGGAGGTCTGCACGTGTTCTTCGTAGTCAGCCCTTATCAGATATGTGACCGGCAGGTCTTTTCTCCCAGCCCATAGGCTGTCTGCTCGCTCTGTTGATAGTATTCTTTGATGCGTGGGAGTTTTTAATTTTGATGTCACCCACTCTATTTTTGCCTTTGTTGCCTGTGTTTTCAGTGTCAGAGCCAAGAATGACCAAATCCAGTATATGAATCTTTCCCCATGTTTCTATTCTTTCTTCTAAGAGTTTTATAGTTCTGGGCTATTGAAAAAGTCAAAGAAAAACATTATAAGGTGAAATATTTTTAGTGTGGCTTGGAACCTTGTGACCCAGAGGTCCAGTGCCAAGAGTCTGGTGGCAGGGTAGGGGGGGTGTCGTGTGGTGGGCCTGTTGGACACCGTTAGGGGATGAGGTGGCTGCTGTTTGCGGAGGTCCATTTTGTGGGCGGTGAGTGTCCTTTGGGGAGTCCTTTCATCTCCACTCAGGGGCCTCAGTTTTCTGACCAGCAAAATGTACAGCAAGTCCTCACTTTACACCATCCATATAGTCTTCGAAACCGTGACTTCGAGCAAAGAGACGTAACAACAGCGGGTACTTGAACAACATCATTCGTTCCATGCTGGGTGGGGTTATTTTTTCCTCATCAATGAAATAACACAACTTTGTAATAAACTACATTATTTCAGGACCTGCTGTGTCTGCCTCATGAGTCCATTGTGAGGGCTGACTGAGAAAGTGTGCGAAGCCCCTGGGCTTTACTAGGTGGCTCCTGGTGGCTGGCAAGGTTAATGTGGCCAGTCCTGATTCCAGGGGCAAGGGGGGAGGAGGAGGTGTAAGAAAGTTCACATTAATCATTTTCTAAAAATCTCTTCACATACCATAGATAAACCTTGAAGACAATTGGCTAAGGAAATACGCCAGTCACCAAAGGTCGTGTTTTATATGATTCCATTTCTATGAAGTGTCCAGAACAAGCAAATCAACAGCAACAGAAAGTTGATCACCAGTTGCCGGGTGGTGAGAGGACTGGGCTTGACAGGTAAACAGTGTGGGGTTTCTCTTTGAGGTAATGAGAATGTGCCAAAATTAATTGACGTGTACTCCTTGCAACAATTGTATGATATGTGAAACACCCCTTAAGAAAGCTGTTAAAAAAAATCCCTTCATGCAAAGGAGATACTGTCAAGCTCTAGGAGGTGATATCACTGACCCAGGTTCCCACAGCAGCCAGGGACAACTCTGGTGCAGAGACCAGTCTGCATGACCCAGAAGGCCATTTCTTTCACCTCCACTCTGCTACCTCCCCTAGGACAGAGTGAGGAAGGGGAGGTGTCATTTGTCTTGATGAAAATTGAACGTCTCTGCAAGAGGGTGTTAACTAGTACTTGAATAGTATTTTCTCTAGGTGATCAGTTTGGTTCTCTTTGTTCATTATATGAGTTATTTTATAATAATATAATTTTGAAAATCCCTTTGTAAAAGAAAACATAATTCAAGCAATGTAGGTGACAGGAAGTTCAGCAGTCACAGTGAGTAAGCAATTACCCCTGTAGCTGCTCAGCTACGGCAGTGCAGGCATGTGCCAGCACCACGCTGTTTGGTGCACATGATTGCGTTGCTCTTGTGCTCGTTTTACAGATGAGAAAACAGAGGTCCCAAGGATGAAGTGACATGTCTGAGGACACAGAACAGGTGATGGCAGGACCAGACTGTCTAGATGCAGAGTTTGCTTCTAACCAGGCATTTCCCATGGAGTCGTATAACCTATTCCGTTAGAGACTAAGATCTGGCCATGGGAGAGTGGGCAAGAATGGTAATTAGAGGGGTGAAGGCACAGAGGGCCATGTTGTGTGGAATAACTGGAGATCTGCGGAGGTGAGCCTTAGGACAGCTACTCAGCTGCTTCAGTGTCTGCCTGGTCTACTGTGAGACCAGGAAATAAGGACAAAGGGAGCAAGGACCAGGGGACAAACTCAGGTTGGGCTGGGATCTAACACTCCAGAGATGGGAGTGGGATACCTTGATAGGTAGTGAGTTCCCTGTTGGTGGAAGTGTGCAACTTGATTTCAACTTGGTAGAAATGGTGAAGAGCAACTTTGTGCATTGGCCAGAGTTTGGACTAGGTGACCATATTAGGTAGTGTGTGGTGGGCAACATACAACACCCCAAAACCCAGCGGCTCACAACAAAAAGCTACTTGTCACACATTGGTCGGTGGATCAGCTGTGACTCAGTTGGACCTGCGTTCAGAGGTGCTCCATGTATCTCCGATTCTTAGACTTCCTGGAGCATGTTTACCTCATGGTACGTGTCAGGAGTATAAAGTGTAAGAACAGAAATAGGCAATACATCTTAAACCCTATGCTCAGGGTGTCTACACCGTCAGCCCCATTCAGGTTCCGTTGGTCCAAAGAACATCATTTAGTTAAGTTCAAATCAGTGGGTAAGAGTGTATATTCTGACCCGGACGGCGGGAGTGGGGGGGTCGAGATAGATAATGTGATAGTATGATTTCCCCTCCAGGAACACCACATAGTCAGAAAATTCATGGCCGGTCCCTACACCAAAGGAGCTCCTGACCTCCTTGTGCCTTTCAGTTCCTGTGATGTATTGTCCTTTATCCATCTTTCCCATCATCCTTCCTAGTTCCCATCATCCATACTTTCCTTGGCAGAAATGAGACCAATGAGACAAACCAGACAGCCCAGTGGAGGAGACAGACAGAAAAATGTACAATCCCTGGATTCGCTTGTTTTAGGGAGGCATCTCTAGCTTATCTAAAACTCGGCTATGGGAGTGCCTCCCTCGAGGGCAAGGGATTGAGCGCTACACTGTGAAGCATCCACAGCCACTGCAGCACGAGTTCAATCCCCAACCAGGGAGGTGACCCACATAGTGCAGCGACCTCTCCTGCCTTGCCCGCTGCTCCCCTCAGCAGTGTATTTGAGTAGATCTGCTTGTTCTGCTCCCCACTCTGTCTCTGGTGAGTCCTTTTATGCCCCCAGATTCTGGTCTGTACCCCAGCTCTTGTATGCATAAATAAAATCTTTATTAAAAAAAAAAAAAAGAACTTGTCATGGGACCAATATTTAAATTGATGTCTTGCAGGTCCCCAGTGCAGCTGGAGGAGGTGACCTGGGGTGGAAGGTCCCTTAGTGGACTGAGTACATAGGTGAGTGTGTGTGCATCCTGGCGCTTTGGGCAAAGTGGGATGGAGAATGAGTTGAGTTGAGAGGAGGTTTAGAATGGGAAGAGAGGGATGAAAGGGACCCAAAGAGGCTGTCACAGAATGGACAGAGGCAGGAAAATGTGCCACATATTTAGTGTCTGAGGGTGAATGCAGCCAGCAAGAGAATCATCCTGGTGGAATTTTAGGATAATAATGCATTCTAAGATATTCAAGTTGAAGTTGTTCCCTGTTGTATGAAGTGCAATAACCACCCTTAATTGCCATAAACTTTCAGTGAAAGTTGTTACACACAGAACCTGTGTTCTTGGTAATTTGGAGGCTGAAATAATCAGGCTGGGGTCCAACATGAGGTAAAGATGTGGGAAACAAAGGTTGAGTGGAGAGGAAGGACTCAGAAGAAGGAGTGTCTAGAATGGGGGTGTGAGCTATTTTTATTGAAATATTATGGGCAAACCTACCCAGCAGGTTAGAGGTGGAGGGTGTCCAGGGGGCTGTCCTCTGACTCATATTTGGGGACCTTTTAAGGGTCATTTTGGACTCTTTGGAAGACCCTTTGCAACTTGGGCTAAGCATCAATGTATCATGAGATGGAGTGGTGTCCTCCCAGCTCAGGGGAGAAAAGTCCCTAGCTGGGGGAAGACCCTCAGAACATATCCCAAAAGTGAGAGGAAATTGCACAACTAAGTCTGAAATCAACCAAGGAGTTTTTGGGGTGTGTGGTCTCTTGATTTGAGGATGGGTGTTCCAGACATATGACAAGGCAGGCATCTGTAGTATTGAGAGAACTTTCTAGAACTTTTCAGCCAAACAGATCTGAAGTATATGGATTTAAGGTTGGACAACTCCAGGTAATTCACCTCTAGAGTTTATTACTCATCCTTGCCTTGAAGGATGAAGAGGTCCAGTGTATGATGCTGAGATTTATAATAAGAAATATATATATTTATTATCTTTTTCTTTCTCTGTGTAGTATCTTCCTATCTACCTACCCATTCCCAGGTCTTGACTCAGAGCTCCTGACACGTTTGTAAATTCCTAAGTAATAAGAGTGGTAAAGCACTAAGAACATCTTTTTGTTTCTAATGTTTGGTCTTTGACCCCAGTTCTTGATACAAGGCTTCTGAGACTTGTAATTTCCTGGATGATGGGAGTGTCTTTTGCGCTAATGAGGTGACTCTGGTTGGTTTTGAGACCATCCCATGATTAAGAACTTGGAATTTTTGTTCCAAGCCCCACCTCCACTTAGTTCACTTGAGAAAAGAGGGGATAAAAATGTAGTTGATGATCAATTACACCTATGGGATGAAACCTCCAGAAAGTTCCAACAGTATGGGGTTTGGAGAGTTTCCAGGTTGACAACAAACACCAAGAAAATGTTGTACCCAAATTTTCAGGGGACAGAGCTCCCTGTTCTCAGGACCACCCCGGCCTCACTCTATGTGTCACTTTACCTGATTGTTTATCTGTCTCCTTTATTGTATCTTTTAATAAAAATGTAAATGTTTCCCTTATTTCTGTGAACTGCTATAGAAAATAACTAGTCCCAAGGAGGGGTTTGATGGAAACTTCTATCAATGGTTGCTTGGTCAGAGCACAGTCAATAACCTGGGCTTGTAACTTAGGTCTGAAGTGTACGTGTGCTTGGGGGATGGTGGGATATTATAGGCCTGAGCCTTTAGCCTGTGAGTTCTGGCAGTATCTTTGGATAGATAATGTGAGAATGGAAATAAAGTACAGGGCACCCAACTGGTGCCACAGAGAATTGCTTGGTGCAGGGAAAAATCTCCACACATTTTGTGACCAGAATGTGAAAAGGGAGTTATGAGGGGAAAAGTATCAATTTTGCCCAAGGGGCTTCCAGAAAGGTTCCCTAGAGGACATAACTCTTCAATTGGGCCTTGAAGGATGAAGAGGAGTTTGTTGGATGGTGACAATGAGAATGGGTTTTTTAGGCAGCAGGAAGAACGTGAGGTAGAATCTAAAGGAGGATGGCACACAATTTCACTAGTTAACAAGAGCTTTTTAATCTCATTTCTCATGTATTTCTAGTTCCTGTTAAAAATGAGAAATGTATTCAGATTTATGCTAATTGCACACCCTGCACCCAGAATAGAAAAAGTCGTAGGCAGATGCTGCAGAATTGTCATTCCTGTGGGAGCTTCTTGCCATGAGAGATAACGAGTCTGCAGCTTCCCAAGAAGAGATCCAAACCCTGGTGCCTTATGCCACTCCTGGGGCAGCCACATGCTGTGGAAACATCACAGACCAGGCAGTGACATGGATTTGGGTTCACTGCCTAACTGTGGCACTGAGATCTGTGTGACCTTGGGCAAGTCATTTCATCTCTCTTAGCTCTATTTTCTAAAACCTAAAATAGGGATGCAAATCTGTCCTGTTGCTTTGTCTCCTTCAGGGCTGAGTACTTGAACTATCTCCCTGGAAGTCTGCCAAGTAGAGTCTCAAGGCATCTTCTTCTTTTACTGGCAACTGCTGCTGACTGTCCCAAAGCACAAGGTCACTTTGATCCAAATTTCACTCAGTTGTTAAAGAATCTTTAAGTGAGCAAGCAAGCAGGCAAACACACCCATCTTCCTTCTTTGTGTTCAAGGCAGCTTCCTGGTACCCCTCCATTTTGCAGCAGAAAACACCCCTAGTCTGAAAATCAGGACTAAGTAGAATTAAACTCTATCCATCCTTTTGCATTCCTTCTTCAGGACTGTTTACTTACTAAATTGTATTCCTTCTCTAAGACTATCCTTTCTTTAACTGGTTTTACCTACATTCCTGGGAACTTGGAAAATTATCTGTGTTACACCCATCACAAAATTCTCTGTGTCTCTCTGAGCTGATAGTGGCATCAGAAACACACATCTGCTAATTGCTAAGAAAACACTGTGCTGGGAAAGTCAAACACGTTGACTCCTGTCCCTGAGCCTGCACCTCCTTGGACCTGGAAATGTGAAGCTTTGCACTTTCCTCCCATTTCTTTCCCCTTATATAATCCCAACACTCCTACCATTGGGGAAGCTGGTTGTTTTGGGGTGTCCACCTTGCTGACTCCTTTAATGGCCATCTCAAATAAAACTCCTTCATATAAAGACAAATATTGTGATTCAGAGAGCAAAAGACCTGGCTTGGCCATTTACACTCCCATTCATAGTCAACAATCCCATCTCCTTTGATGCGATATGGTTGGATTCCTGGTACTCCTGGTATCAGGGTGTTACCCAAAGGAGATTTATGTCCTTTTCAGCCCGTATTGATCAGGGTGAAACCATCCCATCTTTGGTGCTGGCAGTTTCTGGGATGTCTAGAACCTGAGTTAGAATCCTGACTTGGCTGTGATGCCCAAGCAAGTCCAGTTATCTCTTTGAGCCTTGCTTTCCCAATCTTTTAAATGTGGATAAAAACATTTACTCGGGCCTCCCTGGTGGCGCAGTGGGTTAAGCAACGCCCTGTGAAGCAGACCACAGCCACTGCAGCACGAGTTCGATCCCTTTCCCCTGCCAGCCGAGGAGGTGACCCACATGGCGCGGCAGACCTCTCCTGCCTCGCCCGCTGCTCCCCTCAGTAGTGTTTCAGTCAGTCTGCCTGTTCTGCTCCCTGCTCTGTCTCTGGTGAAAACTCTCACTGCCCTGGACTGGACTCTGGACTGTACCCCAGCTCTTGTGTGCATAAATAAATAAATCTTTAAAAAAAATAAAAACAAAAAATAAAAACATTTACTTCACAGGTGATGATGAGAAAGGTATTAAATGAGATAGCGAATGCAAAAGGGAAGATTATGGCAAACATATATTTAGTTTTTGTGCCTGCTTCCTGGCATAAAGCGGAAACCCTTGGAATATCCAGGAGTGACAAAAATGTCTGCGCATGCCTATAAGATGACTTTTGGCTGGCCCGCCTAGACGGCTTCAGGACAGGGGCTGCTCATCTAATCCAGGTATGATTAGAGGGTTGAAACTTTCAACTCCAGCTCCAACCTCTGGGGAGAGTAGAGAGCCAGAGTCTGAGTTAATCCCCAATGGGCAATCATTTAATCAGTCACGCCTGTGTAAGGAAACCTCCATAAATTCCCCCAAATGATAGGTTTGGAGAGCTTTCAAGATGGTTAACTCATTGAGGTGCTGGGAGGGTGGCAATCCAGAGTGTGGAAGCTTCTTCCCCTATGTGAGGTCTGTGCTAAGGCCAGAAGTTAGTGTCAGAACTGAATTGAGTTGTAGGACATCCACTTGGTGTCCAGCAAGTTGATATCAGAATTGACTGCTGGTGTTGGGAAAAAAACCATAAATTCTCAATAGACAGTGACTGTGTACCTTCTAATCATACTAGATTCTTCTAAAATGCTCATCATCAAGAAAACTTACTGGTTTTGTACAGTTGATTCTTGAACAGTGCTGGGGGGGGGATCAGGGTGTTGCCCCACCTCACAGTGGACAATCTGTGTATAACTTTTGACTTCCCCACAAAGTTAGCTACTGAAAGCCTGCTGTTGACCAGAAATCTTACTGATCACGTAAACAGCCAATTAACATATATTTTTCCAGGTTATAGGGATTGTAAACTGTGTTTTTACAATAAAATAAGCTAGAGGAAAAAATGTTACTGAGAAAATCATAAGGTAGAGAAAACACATTTTAAAGTATTCAACTGGCTTTATTGATGCTGTAAGTTTATATTGTCTGTTTAAAAGAAAATTCATTTATAAGTGAATCTAAGTTCAAATCTGTGTTGTTCAATTGTCAAGTGTACACTCCCTCACAGTTCATATGGAACTTTTTCTTGTGGCATAATCTCATTTTCTTGGTGTCGCTGAAATTGGGCCCACTGCCCAAAGGTACAGAAGCCAGTAACCGTGCCACCAGCTTTTGAAAAAAGAAATAATTGAATACAAGTGACTTAGAAGACTGGAGGCAAGACTCTCAAATCAGTTTCCCCTAAGGATGGGGCTTTGGGCAGTATCTATGGGGTTAAGGAATAAATAAATAATCAAAAATGAAAATGGGTAGAGTCTGATCGTTGCTTTCTGCTGAATCATGTTACAGTAACTGGATTTGTGTCCAGAACTGCAACGATATTGACCCCCTCTTACTTCTGAATGTTGTCATCTTAGCCATGAGCTGGGCATCTCAGTTCCTTTTTTTTGTGGCACTTTCATTCCAGTCAAGGAGAGGTCACTTTGAAGACAGTAATATTTTTTGGATCTGTATTCTAAAACACAAGTTCTCCATATACGAAAATTCTGTTTTCCCTCAGTTGCTGTGGCAAGGGTGTTTCTGTCCCATTGTTTCACTCCTGCTCTTGTAAGAGAAGCAGGAAAAGGAAAGGACCACTACGATCCCCACAGTTTCACTTGCTTGACCTTGTTTGCCAAGAGAGAAAACTGAAACCTCAAGGGAAGAAGTGGTAGAGGAAGGACTCCAGTCCACTCTTCTCACAGCACATTTTGGGGTTTCCCCCTAATCCTGCTCAAGTGAGCAGTCCAGTTGGAGCCAGGGCCATGGGGTCATTCTGGTTTCAAAATAAGATATCATTCCCATCAAGGCTGACTCTGGGGTCCTGTAGAACCCGGTTTCCAGTAGGACTGAGCACAAGGAGTGGAGGCAATAAGGGGTGCACTGTCTAGGCATTTAACAACAATAAAACAAAATCAACTATAAGTCAGTTTGCATTCTAGTATCACCATGTGCCTGCAATTCAAGCCAAACTTAGTGATAAAATATTCTTTCCTAAAAAAAAAAGCCTTTGTTGGTGTAAGTTCAAAGTAATTGTTTGGGCTATTTTTGATGATTTTAATAATATATGACAGCTTCAAATTAGCTTTGAATGACTTATTTTAAAAAAGTTAAAAGATTTTTATGTGGAAATTAATTCTGAGACTTCCACATTACACAATCTACCATGATACATTCAGGTGCTGTGACAAAATCTTTGTTTTGAGAGCAAGCTATAACAGTTTGGAATCATTCAAGTTCACTTTGTGAGAAATTTTGGATGCTATGTATTCCTGTGTTTGAACAACATATTTCAAATAAGTGAAAAGACAGTAATTGCCAAGAAGAAGAAACTGATCTTGAATTTCTTCAGTTCTGTCATTTGTATCTATTTGTATTTGAAGTTTAAAGCAGTGAAACAAAGCACAAACTATGAAGTATAATATTTTTATTTTGTTGGGGCATGAAATATGTAATCTTACTCTAAATTATCATTTTATTTCAGATTATATTATATTTAGTATCTTCCTTGTATAGAGGAGGGGAAGCTAAAAGAAAGATCTGCTCTGTCACATACAGTAATAGTACAGACACACCTCTGTGAAGGGGAGGCTCCATTTTCCTCACCCCTGCTTACATGTAGCCATCTTGGATTATAAATCCCAGTATTCCTCAAATAGGACTTACTGAGTTGGGGAGTAGCTGGAATCTAGGATTCGAGTTGACTGACCAGATGTTCTGCGTAACACAGAAGGCAGGTGAACACATTGCTTTGCTTTTCTGGCTTTGACTTGCAGCCTAGTATTGCTGAAGGAGACGTTTGGAAGACACAAATGGAAGTAAATGTGTAGAGAAGAGACATGTAGAGATGCCTGGAAGAGACACATGGGTAAGAGGCTGCTCCTGGATCTTGGCAGACAATGGCAACTATTGTCCTGACTTCATGATGGGTTATTTGGAACATTTTGAATTCTGAATCTCTCTTTCTGTCCCAGCTTTCTGGGACCTGCCTAGTCCCTTTTTCTATAGTCCTTTGCTGACGGCAACTTGGACTTGGCCAGCTTTCAGGCCTCAGTGTCCCCACTTAAGGCAAGACTATTTGGCTGGACATTTGCCCATGAAGAAATGGGTGATTTTTAATTTTTGGAGTTTACCCTTATTTGAAAATTATCTCTCTCTCACCAATTTTATTACAAATATTTCACACTGGGAGCATGCTTCCTTTGCTTTTGTGAATTCAGATGTTTGGATCTCTTTTAAAGCACTCACCCCTCAACAATTTGGGGTCCCTGGGTATTCCTCAGTTATGGGTATCCCTCAGGTAGGGGTATACCCATGCCATTGATTCCAGGATTAATCAGACAAAGGCCAGGTCCTCCTTACCTCCTCCTTACCTCTATCCCCTAGATCAGGGCCTGGGGGACAGAGCTTGTGTTTTGGTCACAAAGAGAAGGAAACAGCTGGTATGACAGAGGAAAACACAGACTTTGGAATCAGAAAGAACAGGTTTGAATTCCAAATTGCTGTGTGGCCTTGGGTAAATCACCATACCTCTCTGATTCTCAAGTGTTTATAGCTAAATAGAGATGATTGTAGTATAGTAACTCCCATTTAGTAGGAGGGTTCAATAATGTGGTGAAATTCTGTCTGACTCACAGTTGGTGGGAAAGGATTGGGCAAGTGTATGGCAGTGACCATACATTCAGGGTTGTCAGGAAAGGGTTAAGCAGGAAGCAGAACAGTGTCCACATGGGTATTTCCAGTATAATTACGACCGACCCTTAAAACCTCACTTTTAAGGGTCAGGTTCAAGAGCAAAGGAATCAATTTCTCAAGACAAGAAATGGGGAGCTTTAAATGAAATCTATCATTTAAAAAATGTGGGAACACTTTAAAAATACTTGAAGGTCAAACAAAAGTGACTGTGGGCTGAGTTTGCTCCATGGGCCACTGGTCAGCAACTGTATTCTCAGAGACGGATCCTGAAAACAGGAAGGACATGTATTGCCCTAAGAAACAGCAGTGAATCTTTCCCTTCCTCTTCGTCTTTGTCTTTCCCCACTCTATTTTAACTGCAAACTTGCCAGTAGTCATTTTGAACGGTAAGTGTCAGAGGAACAATGAGAAACAAACTCACAGTCAGTGGGGCATACGCACTGTGCAAGTGTAGCTTCCCAGACCCAGCTCCCACAGCCAGGGTCACATCCCTGAGCAGAGCAGCACAACTCCCAGCATGCCATGAACCTGACTTCTTGAATGGGGTGGGGGTGAGGTTTGCTGGGAACTAGGGATGGAGCCAAGCTGCCAAGTCTGCACACACATGTGCGCCTGGTCTCCCTCCCTTTTCAGCCTCGCTTTGGAGTGCACCCTGGTCTCTGCTCAGATGGAGCTGGAAGGACAGACAGCCTCTGACCAGCACAATTAACCTGCCAATTAATGTTTGTTCCTCCCTCCCTTCCCCCTTCACCCCCCTTCCTCCCTTCCTCCCTCCCTCCCTCCCTTCCCCCTTCTCCCTTCCCCTTCCCTCCCTCCCTTCCTCCTTCCCTTTCTCCCTCCCTTTTTCCTTCCCTCCCTTCTAATCCCTTCCCAGAAAGTGGGTCCAGTACCCATGGATAATACTGTGATAATTTCTATTTCAATTTTTCTTGTTTAGGGAATTTTTTAAAATTAATTTTTTAATTTTTATTTTTTTTAAGTTTTATTTATTTATGCATACAAGAGCTGAGGTAAAGGCCAGAGTCCAGGGAGGTGAGAGGATTCACCAGACAGAGCAGGGAGCAGAACAGGCAGACTGACTGAAACACACGCTGAAGGAAGCAGCGGGCACAGCAGGAGAGGTCTGCCACGCCATGTGGGTCTCTCCCAGGCTTGGGGCAGGGATCGAACCCGTGCTGCAGTGGCTGCAGTCTGCTTCATAGTGTGTTGCTTAACCCGCTGTGCCACCAGGGCGGCCCTTAATTAATTTTTTTAATTGTAACTTTTTTTTTGCTGAGAGAACATTTGCTCACAGCACTGAACATTTCAGGCAGGGCAGAGGTTCACACCTTTTCACCTGCGTGTTGCCACACCACACTTACCACGGACCATCCATCACCCTGTACCACAGGCCGCTGAGCGCCCCTTTGCTCCCCCGGCGGCACGAATCCTGCAGTCATATTTCTCGGGTTTGTTCTGTCGGATCCTCTCTTTTATTTCTTTATATATATCCACATATGTGTGAAGTCATCTGGTATTCTTGCTCTTTATTTTGCTTAGCATAACCTCTAGTTCCATTCCATGTGGTCACTGGGTTTCAATTTTTAAAAGCACGTTTTTTCTTTTAAAAGAAATGTGCTCATTTCCTCAGTCTCCATTTTCTAGCTGCATCCTCCTGGTGTTGTTTAACTAGGTCCTCTCTCCCTTGCAGTTTTTGTTCTTTGCTAGCGGGATCCAGTCAAGGGGAAGTCAGTATGAGGACTGATATTTATTTTCTTTCTTGTTAGATGTCTTTTTTTTTTTTTTTAAATGGGAGAAGACAATGGTGGTAGCTGTGCAGCTCTCCCTCTTGAAAAAAATGATTTCTAAGAGTTAATTCCTTGAGGACTGAAAATTACAGCATTTATTAAGGATTTGTCCTTTGCCCTGCCTGCAAAGAATATTTTACTATTTTAACCTAAAATACAAAGATTCTAGTTCAAACTTTTGGAACAGTTCTGACTTTTGAAAGGTGGTGAGATAATATTCTTTGAATTTCAATGTCAATTTTTGGGGCACAGGGGAAAATTACCCCATCCCTCTGGGTTCTTCTTGGTCTGGTCTAGCAAACATTGATGTCAGACAGATTAGTAAGAGAAAAAGGAAAATCTATTTTCGGATATATGGGGAATTTACACAGCTGTAAATTCTAGAGTCCTGACAGGACAGGGTGAAGGGTTTATTGTTGAGCTAATGAATAGGATATGGTCCAGAGGCATCAAGGAGAGAAGAGAGTCTCACATGATGAGGACAAAACTAGGTGTTGTTGATGTTGGTTGTGCCATAAAAAGGTTATTGCTAGAAACGACCCTGAATCTGGGTAGTCTCCATTCTTTAAGGTACTCTTCACAGGGCCTTAATTGACCTTAGCTCCACATATCAGTATGACATTTATTGGAAAACCCACGCATTTCATAGCCCTCTACAAACATAAGAAAAAAGGGTGAAGCAAGAAATGTCCTGTCTTTCTGCCGTCTTTCACTCTCCCCCCCCCCCACCCCATTAACAAGTATTTTCTAAGCATCTTGTGTGTGTGTTGGACTCTGACTGAGGCATTTGGGACCAGGGCTTGAGCCCACAAGGTGGGACGCTTATGTTGCCAGAATAGACCTGCCTGTTCCTTGCTGCTCGGTCATGAATTGTCTCCTTTTGTGCTGATTCTTTTCTGCGCTATTATGAACAACAACAAAAAGCAGACCTTTGGCTTGGTTGGGTTTCAGGGACATACTTCCTGAAGAGTCAAAGCCCAGGACTCTGAAGAAAACAGGTGGCTTCCTTGCTGTGAGAGATCAAGCCCCACCCTTGTTCGTCTGTTCTGGGGTGGTCTCTCACCGTCCCCTCTCCTGCCAGCCTATACCACCACCCCTGAGGAGTTAGTGTGACTATTCCGTACATGTTCTGGGAACGTGACTGCTCCCTGTGCAAGCAGAGAAGAAAGCAAAGTCATCTACACAGACTGGAAGTCTTGCATGAAGTAGCAACGCCAAATCTGCTGCCTGCAGGTAAAGCCAGTCTTTGCACCCCACGTATGACCAAACAGCTAGATTAAAATCAAACAATGTGGCACCCAACCTTTGCACTTTTGCAGTGTATTCTTTAGAAAAGGAGAGATTAAATCTTGTGTTTTCTTCATCTGTGCATAGAGAACATCAACACATTGTTATGTCTAAACAACTTAGAACCAGAAGCCCCCCTCTCCTGTCATGTATAATTAAATTTTTAAAAATTCATTTTAAAATTCTTTTTCTTTATTTTTTAAAGCTATCGTTTTGATTGAGGTAACGGTGGTTTACAACACTCTGTGGTCTGGGAGTATAGGACCCCTCCTCTTCAGGGGTATGTTACACTCGGCGACCACCCCCAAGTACCATAATCCTGCACCATAGCCCGCTGGGTCCGTCCCTCTATCCTGCCCTCCCTTTAGCTTTCTCTTCTGGTGACCTCAATTCTACAGTCAGATTTCTAGGGCTTGTCTTGGTTTAGTTTTTCTGTTCTTTGTTTTGTTTTTCTGTAGTTCACATTTTTAATGTTAATGATTTACTGCTCCTACCTATAGAAACTAAACGCAGCCTTGTGTTTGTTGGAACAGTTCTTGCAGAATGAAATCTGTCCAATTGCTTTCTGGTTTGACTGCTCAGCTTGACTACCTAATAAGCTCGCTGTCTAACTATCTTTGAGATTTTGTTTCCAGTAATCATTATCAGTGACAGTGATTTCTTGTGAGAGGGAGAACTGGCAGCTCTTAGGTCTACCCATAGCCCTCACATGCGAATGTCTCCCGGGGATCCATGGTCACGTAGATGGGAGACCTTGTTTTCTCCCTTTTTTGGCCACGTCTAACTTTCTGTCCCTTCCCACTGGTAGACTTGGGCCAGGTGGGGAGGTGGTGGGCCAGACTCAATGCTTAGTTCTGAACAAGGTCAGACTTGGTTCTGATGCTGATATCTCTAGCTCTTGCACTCTGTTTTCACCAACTGCCTCTCGGACCCCAGCTCCCACCCCAGGTGAGGAAATGGAGGAGAAGAGGCTGGATAAGACTTTGTTAAGTAAATCCTCTATAGATAAATATTCAAGAGTATCTTCAAGGTATTTTCAGTGGGGAGAGGAAAAGTGCCTTTAAGAGCCAAGTGCAAGTTTGAAGGGAAGTAAGTCTAGCAGAGCTGGTTGAAGTGTCATCTTTAACATAAGCCAGATTGTGCAGGGAAGGGCTTAGCGAGAGACTTGCTTCCCATGCTAAGTAAGCAGAATCACTGCAAAATAGAGGGAGGAAATGTGAGAAATGTTGCCTTTCTCTCTGAGCTGGTTTCTAGCGAGAGCGCTCAAAACCCAGCTCTTTGAATACAATGAAAATTGTTGACCTTAAACAAAAACAATCAGTTATTCCAACAACAAAATGTGTTTATTTGAAAACAAACATCACAAATCCCAAAGGGCAGTTTGGAAAGTGAAGTCTCAAGGCAAGACTTGCTGGCACTTCCACCATGCCCACAAGCCCCAGGAGGACTTCTTCCTTCCACTGGGGTGAGAAACAGCATCACTTGCCACTGGGGATGCAGGACATGTTGGGTCCTGCAGTTGTGCATGTATGGGAATTCTCTTCTAAGGCTACTGACCTCATTTAAATAGGGGTTTTGTCTGTTACTTTTTACTAAGGCAAGTAAGATCATGTTTATAGAAGTGTTTTTTTTTTTTTGAGCTGTAAAATGCTATAATTGAATAGATTGTTTTTTAAGGTGAATTTTTATTGGTCTTGGAGGGTAAGGATGGGATGAAGGATGCAGGAAGGGAAGGGAATATTATGTACCAAATATTTTCTAAACGTGGATCTGTTTAAATCCTATAATCCTTATATGATATAGGAATTCTTGTTTCAGACTGTGGAAGTTGGTTTTGATTTTACTTATTCCAGAAACACATGAAATTTGAATTGTAGAATGAATAGAGTCTTCCATTCAACTCTTCAGTCTGTTCACTTGTTCATTTGTTCATTCACTCCATAAATACAATCAAATGACATTTAACAAAGGAGATACATTAAGAGAAATGTATTGGTAGGTGATGTCATCATTGTGCAAATGTCAGGGTGTAATTACACAAAACTGGACATTATTACTGTGAGACACCTAGGCTGTATGGTGTAACTTATCAGGACCACTGTTGTAATTGTAGTCTGTCAATGACCAAAATGTCATTTAGCAACACATAACTTATGTACAGAGTATCTCCTAGCTCTCTTCAAATGAGGACATTGATTGGAATTAAAGAATCAGGGACTTTCCAGATGAATGACCTTGGGTGTGTTGGGATACAATGGAAATCATCTTGTTCCTCTTGGATTTTCTAGGCTGGCAAATAATTAAACAAGCATGAGATAGACTGACAAGAGAAAAAGTCAAATAATAACGATAACAACATGTATACCTGCTATCGACGTGAGAGAGACCTGGCATGACTGAGTGTATAAGCACATGGTTTAAGATGTCAACTTACGTAACTAGGACGGGAGAGGTTGAAGGAGGCAGTGAGGAGAAAGGGGAAGGCTAGTTAGGTAGTTTACCAAAGAAGGCACAGTAAACATAGAGAGCAGATTTATGTTCTCCCTTCTCTGTTGATAAGAGGTTAGATCTTTCCAGGACAGTAAAGGAGATGCCCTTACAGAAAGCAGTTCATATATGAATATCTTTTCAAAAGTACCCCCACCCAGCCTTCAGAACCGCTCCTATGAAATCGACTTTTTGCTAAGAACATATTTTGGAGTGGCAGATTGTTGCTTGCCTGCAGGTGAGTCATTTTACCCCTCTGGAATTTCATTGTATTATATGTAAGATGAGGATGTTAGAATGGCTGTACAGTCTGCTGTGGGTCTTCACTGGTAATTGTGGAGACTCAATAAACAACAGTCAGGAGTGTGAGTGTTTCTTCCCTGTGTAAACCTGGGTTCTCTCCTGGAAGGTGCAGATATTTTTCTGTTGTTATCACAAGGGTTGTGAATGCAACTGGCATGTAGGGAGGAGGGGCAAGGGTGCACAGGAAACCGCTGTCTGCAACCCTCTAGGCTTCAGAGTGTCCCATCAGGCTAAGCACTGCAAGTATAAGTTCATAACACTTCAGTATTTGAATAAGGGCAGATTTTTTTTTCTCAATGTGCTACTTGCAATCACAGTAATTCAGGAGAAGGAGCTTAGGGAGAGAGAAACTTAAACAGAAGAAAAATTCCATCTTAAGATTATTGACCAATTTCTCTTTTATGTGCATCTAACTCATTGTCTACTATAGCATTTCAAATCTCATCTCTAGTTGAAAAGTGTTTCCAGCCAGTCGTGCAGTTACTGTAAAAGTGGTTTCTTCTTCCATATTCCTTACAACAGAGTCGGAGATAAAATTGCATTAAGTTAGTAGAGATAAATAAAATCCATATATTTCATTAAATTTCACTATGAAAAAGTTTAAGGCTATTAAAAATTTTTGTTATCCAATATAATTTTAAACTTACTTTAACCTAATAGCAAGCAATCTATATTCTGGAACTTACACGTTAAAATTATTTATGGGTTGCCTGTTATTTTCCTCTCATAGGATTTTCAGTCTGTCACACAACTTTTCTAAGGCCTCTTGAATTGTGATTTTTTTTCCTTTTCCATGCCTTGCCCTACGTCTGTCTCCTCTTCATGGATACTACGTTCCAGGTCTTTGAGACTGCTTGTATGCTTCAACATGCATTGACATTCCAAGATGGGAGACACAGTTTCCAAGGAACTTCATCTCTACCCGGTCTTGTGTCAGAGCCAGGAAATGATTGGGACACTAAGCTATAAATAAGGCTCAGCTTTATGGGATGACCGCACTTCCTCATTGTCTCTATTTATCTTGGCTTGTTAACCGAACTTCAGTTAAGGTTGTTTGACTTTTCTGATCACATGTAAATAAATCTATTCTATTTATATGAACCCTGGTTAGTTAATACTGGCTTTTAATGTAAGGTCCGCTCTGTTCTCGCCCCTTCACATTCTTGTACTTCTGTGCCTTCCTAAGGCATTGAACACTGTTCCTCTTGAACCCAAACCTATACACTATAAATAGAAAAGATGAGACTTGCTCGGGGTGGGATGACCTCAGACTGCGGATTATAAATTGGAGTAAGTGTCCGGCTGTCAGGGTCCTTCACTCTGTCTTCTCAGGAGTCATACCTGAGCACTTACATAATGAAGTATGCATTATATTGCATTATTATATCGCATTATGAGTTATTTGTATTCGTGAAATCCTTCATGAATTACTTTATTTTATACTATGGGTGGGAGAGTTCATGCCTATATTTAAATCACGTGTGGGTAGGTTATGTTATCTAAAATTTCAGGATAAAAGGTATATTTTTAAAAACCTAAAAATGTTTAGCTTCACCTTAAGAGGTAATTCTTTGGAACATCATAGATTGGTTATGCCAGTTCCACATTTTTTCCCATTTTACTTTCAAATATTTGTTATAAAAAAGGTGGGGGTGTACAGTGTGTAAGAGGAGTGGGAGCCTTGGATCCAGGTGGGTCTTGATTGTGTTAACCTCTGTGACTGAAAACTCACTGTGGCTATCGACCCTCTCCGACACCACCCTGCTCTCTCTTGCTCCACTAGAGTGATAGACTCCCTGAGTTTCTTCCTGCTCATTCATCGCGTTCAGGACACCTCATACGTGGAGACGACAGACGGGGCACCAGTTCCCAGCTCGCTCTCAGAAGGTGTTCTGGTGTTCAGACAGGTCCAGACAGAGTCCTCTATCACACCCCCTGCCTTGTTTCTTTGGTGCATCTGGGGGCTTTAGAATGGCTGAGGCGACGGGATACCTTACTCAGTGTTTCCCCAAAGTGTGTTTAGGTGGTCGCGGTCTCTCATTTGTCATGTCAGCCTTCTCTGTTAAAAGGGCAGAATTTGGATCTCAGTGGCCTCTGTTCAGAGCCTCTCGCTGCCACCTGCTGTGCGAGTTTAGGCAGATTACCCAACCACTCTGTGCCTGTTCTCCATCTATAAAATGGGCTACAGATGGCACCTGCCTTGTAGGATTGTATAATGAGTTAAACCATGAATAGCAAGTAATCATTATATAATTGCTGGAGACACATGATTTAATACTTTCTTGAGATCAACTCACTTTTAAAAAAATCTTAAGTTGAGCACCACTCTCAGAAATAATTCTCCCTAACAGCACAAATTGGCCATACGCTTTTCTTACTCACTTTTGAACAAATGCATGATCATTAAAACGACGCCCGAGCATGCACTGGTCACACCTGATGAGTCCCTGCCCTCCCAAAGGAGAGGCCCATGTGGAGTCACCCGGCATCAGGGCCTGGGGCACAGTGGCAATGCACGCTTGTTCTGGGTGGCTGGGTTCACAGTTGAGTCCAGGGACTTGTCCCAGCACCCCCACCGTAACCCCCTGCCCTGCTGCAGCCTGCCTGTCCACGGGAGTGGCAGGAGAGGGGGTCGAGGAAGTCTCTGGGTTCATTACCACCTCTCCGGGGCTGCTGGCACTGCACTGGGATTCCTCTGTGGAAGTCTTGGGTTTGGCAGCTATTTGGCTTGTCTCACACCTGCTCCTAGTGGGGTGACTGTGGAAATCATGTTCTGACAGATAAAATTTCAAGTGAGTGAGGAGCCAGAGGCCTGCGTGGTCTGCAGAAGATCTGTGCTAACGGGCTGGGAGAGCAGACGGCAGCTGCCTGGTCAGAGAGAGGCTGCAGAAACCCTGACCCACGCTCTAGTCCCTGCTGCCGTCGGCTGCAGCCTGATCTTGCCCCCGCTGGGCTTCCTTCCCTCCCACCCTGCCCACACATGGGTCCCTCTCCAAAGGAAACTGGAATCTGCCCACTCTGGAGGGGGCCCCCAGGGATTCCTCACTGCCCATGCCAGTGCTTCTCTAAGCAGGTTCCCAGACCACCCGCAGTAGCATTGCTGGGGAGATGGTTCGAAAAACAGATTGTACGTCCACCCCAGACCTAGTAACTCAGAGACCTGGGGGCGGCACCCAGAAATCTGTGTTTAAAAAGTTCCCACTCACCTGGGTGATCTCGATACACAAGGGTAAGAACCACAGTGCCTGCGAGGCCCAGCCCCATCAGCTGGACATCCAGGGTGCTCGGACCTGAGACCGGCCCTGCCTGCAGCACGGCCATGACCACAGCCTGTTAGTGGGGTTAGTGGGGCAGCTCTGGTGCTGCAGTTGCAACCTTGTGTCATGGCTTGTCCCTCCTCCTCATGGTGCCCTGCCTTCCTGTCTGTGCAATCCCGCATGAGAGTGCTGAGACTTCAAATGACATAACTGTCTCACGTGGCCAGCCCAGTGCTGGCACAGAACAATCCCAACACTGTCACAGTTGTGTGTTACTTAACGCTGGGGACGTGTTCTGAGAAATGAGCCCTTAGGAAATGTCCTCACGGGGCGAACGTCATAGATTTTAATCACATGAAACTAGGCTAGCCCACTACACACCTAAGCTGATGTATATAGTCTTTTGGGACTGCTGTTGTACAGGCAGGCCATCATGGAGTAAAATGTGAAACACGAATGTGTTTACTGAGCAGCTGTGATGTGTCAGGTGCTCTTATAGGCATTTGGGATAAATCCATGAACAAGACAGAAGGAGAGCACTGTTCTCATGGAGCTTAGAGCCTATCCGAGGAAGAGAGATCACAAGCAAAAAAAAGAACCAAAAAAGCAATTTTCAGTAAATCAATACATTATACAGAATTGTAGAAGATGATAAAACTATGGGGAAAAGAACAGAATGAGCAGGGGAGGAGGATCAGGAGGGTGAGTGGGCGGGCACGATTGTCTGATCTACTGTTCAACAGCGTGGTCAGAAGGAGACATTGAGCAAGGACTTGAAAGAGGGAAGACATTGATTGGTAGGCAGATATCAGGGGAGGGTGTCCTGACAGGCACACATAGGGCTCGCGGAGAGGTCCTCGGAGGAGCCATGTCTGCTTTGCTGGGCCCACGGTCACGAGCTGGGGGCTGGAGGAGAGTGATCAAGGGGAGCATGGCGGAGGGGAGATCAGAGAGGGCACTGGGCTGCATCCTGTAGGTCTGGTGGCCCTGGCTCACAAACTGGGGATTTTAAAGCAGGAAAAAGGGCTTTGGTTGGACTTACATTTTAAGGGGTTCCCTTGGGTGAAGTGTTGAGAAAGTGCTGAAATGGTAGCCAGGAGTTGTGCAGATTCAGACCAGACAGAAGGCAGCTGAACGAGGGCTGACAGGTCTCCGGGTCCTGATACATTTCAGTGGAACCAACAATTTTCTGGCAGATGAGATGAGGAGTGCGGAAGAAAGTGCAAATCAGTCACTTGTCAAACAAGAAATCATCTGGCCATAAAATAATAGAGAAAACTTTCATTTTCTCATGCTCTGGGTCTACATCCAAGGGGTGATCCCAAGTGTGTGCCACCAGGGTCAGGGGATAGGGACATTTTAAAGGGTCAAGCGGGGAAGTGGTATGAGCTTAGGTTACTTGTTTTGAAATGCCTGGGGTTGGTTCTCAAGTTGAGTTGTCTGTGATGTTGGTAGGTGTCTTCAGACAGGAAGCTGCAGAGTGGGGTCTTTTGTCGCAATCAGCATAGAGTCTGCTGTTTCCTTGTAGCTGCTGATAAGGAGAAACGGGGAGTCGATGCACTTTCATAGTTATCAGTAAGGAGAAAACAGGGATTAAGTGAATCAGCCTCTACTCAGAAACTTGCCCAGAATTCTCAGCATGACAGTTAGAGACAAGATGGAGTCTTTTTTATGTAAAGTAGGTTCTATAACTCAGGTTTTGACTGAGCTGTTGAAGAGGGAATGGCCACAGGGGAGGCAGGGCAGGCGATGGGTAGAAAAAAAGGTTTTGTGGGAAGATCTGACCTGGAGCGCCATGCAGCAGACTCTGTAGGGTTACCTGAGTCTCTACGGGTCTGTTCCCTTCATGGTCTTTGAGTTCTTTTACAAGTCTGTCAGTTGTGGAAAACTGACAGGGAAGCAAGAGATTCTTGTCTGCAGAAATGCAAGTGAATTTTGCCATGGAGATGCCATTGATTTCTGCCCTGTGGGAGGCCAGATTGGCATCCACTAATGCACTCCCAGCAGCATCCCTGATGGCCTACTCGGGAGACTGTTTCTTGGATGCTCCTTGAGCTTATTTTCATATCTGCCTTGTTCCCTCATTATTGATGGTATAAATTGTATTTTTTGACACAGGACCATTTTTATATTGTATGTATGGCAGGCAGGTTTTTACCTTGAAACGTGATCCTTTAGCCATTGTTTAATTTGAAAATGATTCTAGTATAATCTCTGATCAGTGAGGGATGGAGGTGGGGATGGCTAGAGGGGAAACAGAGCATGTTTATATCACAAGGGATAAAACCCCACCCAAACTAGTCCATCTGAAAAAGGAACCTTATTACATTGTTTGTGGGAATGTATACTGGCCCAGCACTTATGGAAACACTATGAAGGTTTCTCAAAATATTGAAAATAAATTTACCATATAATCCAGCATTTCTATTGCTAAGTATCAAGCCAAAGAATGCAAAAATATTAATTCAAAGGGATATATGCACTCCTATGTTCACTGTAATGCTAGTTACAACAGCCAAGTTATGGAAGCAGCCTAAGTTCGTAATGACAGAGGACTGGATCAGGAAGATGTGGTATTTGTACACAATGGAATACTACTCAGACATAAAAGAGATAAAATTTTGTCATTTGTGATAAGATGGATGAACTAGAGAGAATTATGCTAAGCGAAGTAGGTCAGAAGAAAGACAAATTCTATTTGACTTTCACTCATATGTGGAGTATAATGAAATACAACAAGGAACACACAAAACTAAACCAAAGCACAACTAGAAATCTTACTGTAAATTGAGGCTGCTAGAGTGGAAGGGCAGGAAAGGGGATTAAAGGGAGGGGGCGCAATGGACTGTGATGAAGGAATATGGGTGCTTTGGCGGTGGGCAACCTGTGATAACATACGTCTGAAGGGGTTTGAACCTATTCCCCTAAATCATACCCAGTGTTGTAAACATTACTGCAGTAAAAATTATACAAAAAAAAAATTCCAGCTAATAGAAATTTTGTTTGAAAGATTGAGTCTTTTTTTGAAAACCAAGGATAGGAAGAATGGTCAGACCTCATTTAAAGTAGGAAGGACAGAAGGGATTAAATTTGGCTGCATATAATAAAAACAATCAGACTTTTCTTTCTTTCATATGAAAGAAGTATAGGAGCCAGAAGATCATGACTAAGATTGTTTCCGGAACTTAGCTGCCTCAGTGGTGGGAGCTGGCAGGGAAAGTGGTGTTCTCTCACCCTGCTGCTCCACCACAAGTCAGTTGTGGCAGTTGCTCCTCAGAGACCTTTTATGTAACAGTGTACTTCCTGGATCATGGAATGGACCAATCAGGTGTGAACTATGAGCTTATTGGTGTTAAATGGGCCAATCAGAATTTTTTTTTAAACTAGGACCAGCATCTCACTACAATTAAGTTGTAGCA
This sequence comes from Galemys pyrenaicus, assembly GCA_019455555.1. Lineage (NCBI taxonomy): Eukaryota > Metazoa > Chordata > Mammalia > Eulipotyphla > Talpidae > Galemys > Galemys pyrenaicus. The sequence goes on along the minus strand of JAGFMF010011777.1, from coordinate 186,331 downwards.
GTTGCATCTCAGAGACTCTATTATGTGAAGTGTACTTCCTGGATCGTGGAATGGACATATCAGGTGTGAGCTGTTATGGGTTGATTGCTAAATGGTCCAGTCAGACTCATGGGTGGGGCATCTTGAAAGTGGATATAAGCCAGGGTCAGAGGGAGCTGAAAGTCCGTGGAGAAGAAGAGTCCCTGAGGAGGAGACGATACCCACCCCTGATGAAGAGAAGATGGTTCCAGACTCCGAAGGAAGAAGAAAGAAGGGAAAGACTCCATTCCTGACCTCTGAAGAAAGAAAAAAAGAAGCATCCAGCAGCTATCCTCTGAGGAGGGAAGAGAAGCCAAAGGACTCTGTCAGAGACTGGGTATTGGACCTGTCTCTGACATTGACTGAAGGAAGCAATAAAGGCCCTGGGCTTGGTGTCTCAAATAGCTGTTTGTTGTTGGTATAACCCACGACTCACAAAGAGTTGTTAACACTGGGTGACTCTGCTACTGCCTTTGCAGGACCAATAGTAGCCATCACTACTGGCAGGTGCTGTCCAGCACTCCTGGTGACTGGTGGTGACCATCACTGACGCTGTCTGGGTGAGCTAGCCACCACTTGTGGATACAGTAAGCTCTTTGTTTCCCCTGTTTGTAAAATAAACCCCATGGTTGTTGTTCCTGGAGCCTGAGGTCTCTTGCAATTCTGTGTGTGGGTGAGAACTCACAGTGGCCTGTCCTCTTATCGGACACTGTCCTTTGTTAGGCTCTGACCCCTAGGCCCCTATTGTGTGACTGTTGTATTGCTATATCCTTTGGTTCTGGTTTGTGGCTTTTGGCCTCTTGGGACTTTTTGGTGGCTCTCTGGCCTCAGAGCCCCTGCTGCCCCTTTTTCAAGATAACAACTTCTCAGTGTCATAAGGGACTCAGACCCATATTTTTCTGCTGTCAGCCTCAGCACACTGCCACTCTCAGTTTATTCAGTCTTGAATGTTGTTGCTGAAACTCCAGTCATCACTTCTGAATTCCATGTATCAGAAGGAAGAAGAGAAGGACTCAGTTCCTCCTTTTTACACCACACAACACTTCTACTGACCAATGACACTTCAGCTGGCCAGAACTTGAAGACAAAAGAGACTCAGAAATGAGACTGATGAGAACAAAATTAGAGACAGACTGTGGTTGGAATCCAGCCTAAAGAACATTTTGATTCTCCTTGACAATTTTGAATTTTTTAAAAACATGATCAGACATTTAAATATTATAAAATTCAATATTAAAAATCCCACATTTCTGACTCCTCTTAAAAACCTCAGGTCTGATAACCCTGGGTTCACATTTATGTGGGAACCTTGGACTGGATCAGAGAAGTTGCCCTGGTTCACCAATTTGCCTGCTCCTTCAGGTCATTTAAGGACCAAGACTTAGTGGTGGAGCTGAGGGGTCAGAACCACCTGCTTAAAGAAGAGCTGTCCCCCGAATATCCACTCCTGGACACTGGTGGAGGAGGTTGGGGACCATGGCACCGTTCTCCAGATTGGCTGCGGTGCAGGCATGCACTCCCAAACCTTCTATTACAGATCATGATTAATTTGCATCAGTCCCTTGGGGACTCTTACAACAAAGCCTGCCCTGCCAGCTGCCCTTACCTACTAAATGGTAAGGGCACCTACCAAATGCTCTGTCTATTGGACTCCAAATCCCATTTCCCAAAATTTCTCAAAGTATGAACCAGAGGCTTCTGTATTAGCATCATCTGGGGAACCTGTTTAAACTGTCACCTCCTGGGCTGTGTTCTAAATCTGTAGAATGGAACTTTCCAGGTGCGGGACTAGGGACCCTGAATTTTAGCAGATTCTTGGGTGAATCTGATGCTGCAGTCGGGAGTGATCAATGATGTCAGCCCCACGAACAAGAATACAAGTGAGGGATGTGTTCCTCATGGCTGCCCAAGGAAAGCAGGGAATCGATAGAAGCTTTCATTAGGAGTCTACTGGCCTCTGCAGGCCTCTGGTCTGAAAGGCAGTTTGAGGTGATGAGGGAAATAGCCTGCCCACAAGGCTGACTCTGGACTGTGGGCTTGTTCTTTCTCTCCTTTTTTTCTTTTTATTTGAATCCTTATTTTTATTATTGTTATTGAAGTACAATTATTTTACATCCTTTCTAGTGTTTTGATGGTGTAGGATTCCCTCCCCACAAGGTGTAGTCCTTGTAGCTCTCCCACTCCCTAAGTCCCCATGGTCCTTCCCTACCATCCATTGTGTTCTCCCCTTCACGTCCTTGTTTTCACCTCTCTCCTTCCTCCTCCCTGGCTGAAAGCCAAAGATCTATGGTCAATTTTCAAGGGTTGATTTTAAACTAAATCTTTGAATCTTTGTTTGGTTTCTCTGTACTCCACATATACATGACACCATCAATTTATCTTTCACCTTCTGGCTTATTTCATTTAACCCTCCCACTTCCATCCATGTTGCTGCAAACAGCATGAGTTTATCCATGTTGATGGCTAAGTAGTATTCCATTGTGTATATAAACCACATCTTCTTGATCCAGTCATCTATTTTGGGGTATGTAAGTAGTTTCCATATCTTATTGTGAATAAGATTTATAATTTGTGCTGTTTTAAATAGTGCTTCTAGAAACATGGGAGTGCAGGTTTTCTTTCAAAGTAGTGTTTTTGTATTTTGGGGTGGATACCTAGGAGTGGGTTTGTTGAGTTGTATGGCAGATATATTTTTAGCCTTTTGAGAACCTCCATACTGGGACTCCTCCAGGGACTGGGTCAGTCTACATTCCTACCAACTTTTCTCTTACCTTCCTATTTCATTTAGATGGCAGGAGGCATGGGGGCAGACAGGCGGCAAGGAGAGGAGAAAGAGTCACAGCAGGTGTCACTCCTCATCCCACGCTAGAAAAGCCACTGAGGCTCTGGTTCCTGCCCCGTGAGGTGGGCAGTCATGAATGTTACAGGTGATGGCTGGTTTTATGTTCACTGATGCTGTCATTAAAAAAGTGTTAATGATGTATCACTGGTTTAAATCATTAGGTTTCAGGTATACCGTGTTATAATTCAGCATCTGTATATACTACATGTTGACATGTCACCAAAAGTCTAGTTTCATCTATCACCACGGACCCATCTCCTCAACCCTCCATCTCTCTTCCCCTCTGGAAACCTCCAGTTAGTTTTTATAATCTAAGTTTGATTTTGTTTGTTAATTTTGGTTGTTTCTTTAACTTCCACATGTGAGAAAAATCATATAGTATATTTCTTCCTCCTTCTGTTTACTTCACTAAGGTCCATTATGAGGTTGCGAGTGGTGGGATTTCATCAATTTTTTCATAGCTGAGTATCTAGACTACTTGTGTATCTAGACTACTTCTTTATCAATTCCTTCACCCATGGTTGTTTCCAACTGTTGATTCTTGTAACTAATGCTGCTATGAATATGTATCTCTTCCACTGCATGTTCTTGTATTCTTTGGATAATGCTGTCGGTTTTTTAAGTTTTCTATTTCCTCCTCTTAGTATAATCACATCCCCTTCTGAGGGGGAAGCTTTCCATATGCTGTGCACGATGTGTGGGTGTGTCACCCAGCCCTGGCTCCAAGGTGGGCATCAGCACACATGTGTGAGATAATGTCCATAACAGCAAGAACTGTAGTTAAAACCACCAGGAGACAAGCATTCTCCCCCCTGGCTTGAGGGCTGGGGGGATGTAGGTCAGCTTGTCCCCACAAAGGGAAAATTCTACCTGAGAAGGAAGTCAGTGTGAGGGAAAGCAGGGATGAGAAAAGAGAGACCACAAACATATTAGACAACATTCTACAAGCTCCTGGATCCAGTTGGGCCTGAAAGCCAGGTCTACCCCAGCATTAACAAGTCAGTGGGTTTCCTTTTTTTTTTTTCTGGATAACATTAATTTTATTTGGTTTTCTGTCATTGAGGGGTACAAACAGGTCTATTAAAGCTGGCAGCTACCAAATCTGAAGTCTGGGTTTGCTGTGAAATATTGTGTCATGGTTATTCTGTGCTTAGCCACTGTTTTGGATTGTCTTTGGCTTATTATAATTTGCTGTGATATTTGCTCTTTTCTGCTTTATTACTTCACTCCTCACTGCTTGACACATGGTACCAGCTGACAGAGTTAAATGCTTGAGCTGGAGAAGGCATGCAACTTTCATCAAAGTGATGCTCTGTTTTAATTGACTGGAGTGGCTCAGTTAAGAAATCATTGGGAGTCAGGACTTAATTGGCAATGTCTGCTGTGGGAGCTATAAACTTGTGCAAGTGTTCACGGTACATCCTTGCAGGTGTGAATAATGCTTTTATTGATATTAGTGTCTCCACATAAACAAGGGGGCATTGTGATGACTGTGTGCCATGATTTCCCAAATCAGTACCACTGCTCAGCTCAATTCAGAAGTTGGAGCCTGTGAATATTTGTGGCTAGAGGTGACTCAGACACCTGCAGGGGGAAATTTATTTGCATAGTACTTGGGGCAAGGGTGTCCAGACTTAGCAATCAACCTCTACCACTTGCTGGTAGAGTGATCCTGGGCTTATCACTTCCCTCATCTGGTACCAGTGATGGAATCTGCAATGAGAGTGTGTTGAACTAAGACTAGATGAAGTCCTGCACCTTGTGTCACACGTCACAGAAGGTACTGCCCATGCTGTCCCCCCCCCATCCTTAATTCTCTGGTGATTGTGTCTTAATTGTGATTTCCCAAGCATGTTATTTTGCCTCTGTGCCTTGGAGGACAATGTCTCCCTGTGAGATACTACCCTCACACACTCCTCATCATCCTTCAGCATCCTGCTCAGATGTCTCACAATCTTCTTGAGCTGTAGGCATCAGCCTTCCCTTGGGGTGATGTGCTGTGACTGATCTGTTACCCCTCTGTCTCAAGGCTGGGATTACTTGAAAGTAAGGCCAGGTTGAATTCAACTCATTCTTAGAGATTGGCCCATGATCTGGCACAGAACAAGTATTCAGACAAGGATAGTTGAATGAATTAGAAACTGACCTCCTTTCAGAAACATAAGGCTGCTGAGAAATAGAGAAAAGGACAAAATCCCAAGGAGTTTAACGCTTGCGTAGATCTCCTCTCTCCTTCCCTTGCTTCCTTCCCTTCTTTCATTTTCAAAGAATTCTCAAGTGATAGGAATTCCACGGGAATGAGAAACATACACTGTACAAAAATGAGAAATAACGTAATTTATATACTATAATAATAAAGAATTCCCAAGCATAAGCAGAAGAATTGTGACTCTCTGTGGAGGTGAAAGCCGGCTCATGGGACTAGGGTGGACTGACTGAGCCTGAGGGGGTGGGCAGCAGTGAGAACCCGACCTGATGGGCCCTCACCTCTGAAGGCTGTGCGCTCTCCAAAGAGTCAGTCAGAGGCACTGTTTACATGCTAGACCCTGTTTTTCTCTGAACTTCCTGCAAATTGGACTGAATGTGCTAAATACATAATGAATCTGCTAAACTCTTTAATGCGCTTGCAGTACTTATTGATTTCCTCGTTGATTACATATAATTTGCTGAACTGATTTGGTTGTGTGACTTGAAAGGCATTTGGGAGCGATCTCTGTAATTTGTCATTCAACTTGCTCTGGACATTAAAATGAATACAGAATAATACATTCAAGAAGTTTCAGGGTTGTGATCCTGAATCTTCAACTGGTTGCACCACATTCAATGCAGCAAATGATTTACTGAGTTGCCATTATGCGCCAGGCGCCATGTGAGCTGCTGGGGATTCACTTATGATTAGGAATGTGTTCTGACTTTGGGGGCTCAGTCTATTGGGCATGGGGGCATACAGGTGGACAGGAAAGCCCACAAGGACTTGCAATTCAGAGAGTGAGAGCACAGAAGAGAAATATAAAATTCATTTGTGAAGATCAAAGAAATCTTCAGAAAGAACTTGGTGTTAGTGCTGGGTGGTGAAAGATGTGGGAGTTTCCAGGTATGTGGATATCTTCTTCTCTTGCCAGTCTACTTTCCTGCCTCCCTTCTTTGATAATGCACCCAGGTTTCTTTGAGGACTCCCCTACCTGATCCTCCATCCTACAAAGTCCTGGTGAAACTTGCTGTGTCCCCATCTGCACTTCATAGAAGAACTGAGTTCTTCAGTCCTTACTCTAGAAGTCTCAGTTTACCAGTCATCCTACAAAGACAGAGTTGGAACTGAGACATTCCAAGCTTGTTCTTGAACTGCCACTAAGGTTCAGGCCCTATCTGGGTTCTCTCCTTCTGGATTCTCAGTCTATGAGCTGCTCAATAGCTAGGACTGGTTTATGTTGCTTAAGTAAAAAAATCCCTACATGATACTTTAAGTGTGAATGGGCTTTCTCTCCACTATGCTGAAGAAGAATTGATCCTTCCTCCCTGGTCAGACTACCACCCCATAGACATGTCTCTGTGCCAATGATCCCTGAATTGGGATTTGTAAATGTAACTCTTCCACTATGGCCACTTGGATACCTAATATTCATTCTAAACATACCTCAATTCTCATTCCCCTGCCTCCTTCCAAGCAATCACTTCCTCCCCCATCTCAGTAAATGGTGTCACAATCCATTCCTGAGAGAACCATTATTCTACTTGGTTCCCTCTACTTCTCCAGTCCCAATCCATCTGCCAGTTCTATTTGTTCTACTCCCTCAACCCATCTTTTTCATTCCATATTGACTCCATCATCTCAGATCAAGACATCCTCTGGTATAACCTCAATCTTTGTGGCTTTATTGACAATTGACAAGTGTTTCAACATATGGTCTATTCCTGAAAATGTTCTATGTGCTTTTAGAAAAAAATGTGTATGCAGCAGTTTTGGGAAATTCTATAGTCTGTTAACAGACCTACTTGGACTAGCTCCTCATTTAAGGCTAGTTTTCCCTTATTTATAAGGGTTATTGTTCCCTTATTTATTCTGTCTTGTTAATTTGTCCATGTTTATAAGTGGAGTGTCAAAATCCCCTAGTATTATTGTATTGTTATCAATATCTTTAATTCTGTCATAAGTTGTCCTAAGTATATTGATGCTCCATCATTTGGTGCATATGTGTTATTTTTTTCCTGCTGTATTACATCTTAACATAGTAATGTCTGTCTCTATCTATTATTACATTTTAAAATTAGGAGTGTATTTTACTTGATATAAGTATAGCTGCTACTGACTTTATTTGATTACCATTTGCTTGTAGGATTATCTTCCAGCCTTTAACTCTAAACCTGTGTTTCTTGGTAAGATGGAGTTCTTATAAACAGTGAAAGATTGGACTTTGTTTTGAAATCCATTCAGCTAACTCTGCACCTTTTGACTTGTGAATTCAGGACATTTATGCTTAAGTTTATTATTGAAATATAAATGTCTATTGCCATTTTGTTGTATTTTTTTTGTTAACTTTCTTTTTTGAGATCTTCATTTTATGTCTTAATTCAAGGTATCTTCTGGATACTATAATAGTTTTTGAAACCCAATCTTTCACTCTACTTCAATTACACTCCTCTGCTTAAAACCCTTCCAATACACACCATTGCCCTTGATAAACAATTCACATTTCCACTGTGATCTGACATCCTGCTTCATTAGCCCCTTCCCATCTCTCTGCACCTCTGTCCTTACTGGTCTTCCAATTCCTGGAAGCCCCAGAGCACCTTAGAGGCTTTGTATTGGCAGGTTCCTCTGTAGGGATTTGCTTCTCCTCCAATTTACCTGGCACCTCCTTCTCACCATTCTGGATCAGTATCTCAGTTTAAAGTCATCTCAGCAAAGATTACCTTATCATGATAGGCATCTCTCTTTACCACTGAAAGCAACTATCTCATATTATCCATTTTTACTTTTTTCTCTGCATGTACTACTATTGGATATGGTTAACTTCTTTTGTTCACATACTGCTATCTGTCTTCCCCATTGGAATTCAGGCTCCACCAGACAAGGTCTTGTCAGGTTGTTCCATGCTGTGTCATTCTCACCCTGCACATAGTGTGTGCTCAAATATTCTCTATTGTGTAGAGAAATAAATGAAAAGGCACATGAATCAATAGTACATATTTGAGTGTTTTGCATTTGCTAGGCTATTTTATGCAACCATCTCCAACTAGACTAAGATTTTTAGATCAGGGACTGGATCTATTTTTAATTTCTGTGTTTCTAGCACCCAGCAGATATCTGGCACATAGTAGATGCTCAGTGTGCATGTTAGAAGCTGCAGAAGTAAATGACATTTGTGGCAGAGGGAGTAGGCTAGGAAAAAGTGGAGAGGTTTTATCTGTGTTAAGCAGATTTTCCAGATTTGGAAAAGCAGAGAACACTATTTTTACAGTACTAGGAGAGTCTGTATATACATACAGTATTTCAGGGAATAGGTGAGGCAACAGAATTCCATATGATAAAATCCTTATACCAAATCTCCCTTTCCATCCGAAGGAGCAAAACAGAAATAATTCCCCAAGATCATAGCCACAATGAAAACTGATGAGAATTGGGACTCTCCTTAGTTCCTGTGCCTCAGTTTCCCTTTTGAGTCTGCTGTTCCATGAAATCAAACTTCACATTTTTTGCCTTCCTTAGACACATTTTTATTTACCTACTTTCTCTATATTTTTAAAATAATAAAATTTTGATAATTTGGGAAAATTCCTTCTAGTATATAGAAAAAAATCCATATATCATTCTCATTCTCTCAAGATAACTCTTTACAATTTTATTGGCATTCCTTCCAACTTTTTTTTCTGTGTATAAGGTTTTGTTTTTGCTGCAGTTGTAATCATCCTGTAATTTCAATTTTGTATCCTCTTCCCTTCCTGGTTATTGCCCGTTCTCCCCAAATAGAATTTTAATGACCGTAATATATCTCATCATGTGTGTGGAATTGGTTTACTTAATCATTTTCTATTTTTGAACGCCAAGTAGTTTCCAAATTTCCATGGGTGTTGGTAACATAGGGATGAAAAAGTTTTACGCAAGAGCCTATTACTTATTTTTGATAATATTATGAAGAAAGAATCTTGGATGTAGAAATATTGGGACAAGAGTTACGACACGTTTTCAGTTCTTGATTGCCAATGTGCTTTCCAAAATAATTTTAACACTATATGATCTTGTAGATAACTGTCAGGCTGCTGCATATGCTTGGTGTCTACACACTCACATGCACAAATGCACGCATGTGTATACTCATGTCTGCATTGCCATGAGTCGCTTTGTAAGCAAGGCCGTGTAGGTCTGTGCAACCAGGGAAAGCCTACTCTCCCTAGTTAAAAGAACCCAAAGAGGCTGAAATAGGAGCAAGTTGACAATGGAGTTGCCATTAATCTTTCCAGTTCTAACTCAAATGCTAGATTTCAGTTTTAATCCTGAGATTTCCTTCTTAAGATGTGACTCCCAAGCCTGAAGTCTCCCTCCCTCCTTCCCTACATAGTGTAATTTTCTTAGGGCCCTAAGTGACTAATTGCCTCCTAGGCCTTCTAGTATAGAAAACTATGTTGGGCCCAAGGGATATCTTCTCACCAGGGAAATTTATTCCTGAAACACCTCTTCCAGATATAGGAAAATACACCGAGATGTGAGAATAAACGTTTAAAAAAACACAAATTTTTATTTGTGTGATAAATGCATGCCCAGAAAAACACATACAACACAACTGTAAATATTTCTAAAATGAGCATGTCAAGAAACTAAAAAGTGGCAGTGGTCACAGAAACCTCCTGGGAATGCCTTTCAATTATGTCCCTGTCCGGTCTAGGTAATAGTAATCTTGCTGTTCTGGTAATCACTTCTTTAGAGTTCTTTATAGTGCTCTTACCCAGATATGTGTGTCTAGACACTCTAATTTTGATTCAATAAGTAGAATCAAAAGTATGTGCCTCTTATATCTGACTTTCGTAGCTTAAATTTATGCTTTAAATATTCATTTGTGTTGTATATAAGTTGTTTCTTGCTGAATATTATTCCACTGAATGAATAGACCACATTTTAGATAATCATTCTACCAGGGCTCTGCGAACTACAGCCTGAGAGCCAATTCCTACCTGATGCCTTCTGTTTATCAGCACACAGTCATGCCTGTTCTTTACAAGTTCTCTATAAAGGCAGAGCTGAATAGTTGTGGCAAAGATGTCTGGCACCCAAAGCCTGAATATTTACTAACTGGCATTTTGCAGGAAAAGTTTGCTAGTCACTCCATTCTACAGTGGATGGTCAGCGAGGTAGTTTCCTAGTTGGAGGTTTCTACATCCAAGGTCCCTGATGCAGGTGAGAGCTCAGCTTCTCACCTCCTTATCTTGTGGCAACTACCGCGGTATCATGAGTGGCCATCATGGATAGCAAGTCAACAGGAGCATTGGAATCTTGTGCTGGTACCCTGATCTTAACTGGACATCTAAGGGAGTCCGGAATACATTGACATTAACTTACAAATGATACTAACGGACACTCTTTTTTTATCACACGGGTTTCCTTTTTATTTTTTATTTATTTACTTATTTTTTAAGATTTATTTATTTATGCATACAAGCACTGGAGTACAGGCCAGAGGTGTGGTGGGGGTGGTGAGAGGATTCACCAGACAGAGCAGGGAGCAGAACAGGCAGATAAACTGAAGTACACTGCTGAGGGGAGCAGTGGGCACAGCAGGAGAGGTCTGCTGCACCATGTGGGTCCCCCCCCCCTCCCGGCTGGCTGGCAGCAGGGATCAAACTCGTGCTATAATGGCTGAGGTTTGCCTCACAGTGCATTGCTTAACCCACTGCGCCACCAGGGAGGCCCTCTAATGGACACTCTTAAGGACAATAAACAACCCAGGTGAGAGCAAGGATTCTAAAAATAATGGCTCATGGAAACAGAAATTCACCCAGCTCCTCACTTCTGTTCTTGTCCTCCTACAGTTCATTCTCCTATGAGAAACCAAAGAGAGATCGCTTCTCGGCCTTTTGGCTAACATCAAGTGAGAAACCAAAGAGATTTTATGAAAAGTCAGTGAGATAAAGTCATTCCTTTGCTCAAGGCCCTCCAATGACTTCCCACAGTCATAGAAATAAACAGAGTCCTTCCCCTGACAGTTAAAGCCCTGTATCACTCTCTAGACCCTCCAGATTCCTCCTCTGATCCCGTTGCTTACCACCTACCTCTCACCAGCCCCATTCTATCTTTTCTAACCTACTAGCTGTTCTTGGAATCTGCCCAGCCATCCCTGCCTCAGGACCTTTTCACATGCTGTCCTCTCTGCCTGGAATCCTCTTCCCTAGATCTGAGTGGCTCACTGTTCATCATGTCACCTCTTTGGAGTGACCTTCCCTGTGGCAATCCTGCTATTTGCTCTGCTATATCGTGGCCTTGTCTGTGTGAAGTCAACGACATCAGAGCAGAGATTTTGTTTTATTCTTGTGTCTCCTCTGCCCTAGCCAGTACTGGGCTCAAGGCCGGCACTCAACGATTTTTGTTGAATGAATGAGTGAAAGAATCTAAACCCAAGTTTGAGATCATACAACTGTTTGATATGCCAACTTACAATATCTAAGCTGTCCTGTCTAGAATGACTTCTGGTGAGGATGAAGAAAGATGGACACCTGGCTGGACACAGGACCACCAGGAGCTGTCACTGAGATGCCTTGGAACATCAGCAGGCAAGGAGGATGTGGGAGGCATGGGCACGGCAGTGAGGACACAGATCAAGGACACACCTGTGGGAGTGTTTGGGGTTGAGAAGACATGAGGGTTCTGCTCAGTGCATTTGTCGGGGACAAAGAGTCGAGGGCATACAGAGGGGGAGAAGCAAAGTCACGCAGTGTGGCCTGTGGCAGGGACATTGAGGAAGAGGTGATCTGAGGAAGGCCAGAGCTTTCAGGCATAGTGAGAAGTGAGACCGGAAATCAATTGTTTTGATCATCCTTGGGAAAATAAACCGGCATTTTCTAAACACCCACAAAGGTTTAAAACCAAAAATCAGACACATTATCCTCAGGGCAGAAAGAATTGCTTTTAATCAGAATAATGGAGTTGGACAATTTTTCTCACGATCCCAGAGTGGGGGCTCACAGTTACATGAAGTCAGTAGTGGGAGTATACAGGGATCGTTAAAAATGCAGAATTTGCTATTAACATTTAAACATTGAGAGTTCACGTAAAACCCACTTTCAAGCATTTTTGAAAACTAGACTATTTGGAAATATACCCACCCCTGATTCCCATGAGACATCAATTAGCTGCTCTCTTTATTTTGTGCTTATCCTGGAGTGTTTTGGCTAAGCAAATAAACAACAACAAAAAACAACAACCTTTTCATCATGAAAGTTTTCAAATGTAGTAAGTAGAGAGATAAGGATAACACAGGGCTATTCCCTGCACCAGCACCCAGCTTTGACAGTTGTTAGCTTTCCTTTCTCATGCCCTCACTCTCTATTCCAAACATCCTATAAGAGAAGCTTGGAAGAGTTTAAAGCAAATTCAAGCCAATATAGGATTCCAACTGTAAATATAAGAACATGAGTTTCTAAGGGATGACAGCTTTTAAAACCATAAATACAGTGCTGTTATAACAAAAAAAATAATTCCTATCACCATCAAATATTCAAACTATGTTCAACAAAACCCATACATTGCAGTTGTGTCTCCTAAATTTCATTTAATCTGCAAGTTCCTCTCTCCCTCCATTTTTTTCTAATTGTTGAGGAAAACAGGTCTTTCTCTGCTAGAACTTTGCACTTAGTGTTCTAGCAGAGAAACTCTCTGGGTTTAACTAACTGCTTCCTCCTGCTGTATTTAAAATGCTATGACTATACTCATATTTCCTCTAAATTGATTAGAGCTAGAGACTTAGATTTATATGGGTTCTTTTCTCTTTTGAAAGTATTGCTTATCATTGGTGCTGTTTATTTCCTATTGCCTTACTCAAAGGGCCCATTTTTTTTTTTTTTTTTAAGAATGATGATTGAGTTCAGATATGTCAGTTGATCTTACCAGGACAAAGTTCACCAGCAAACCAGTGATAATAATTGTCTGGGTCTTGCATTCTCAACTGGCAATGATGCCTCCAAGGAGGTTGAACTTAATTCTTGAATGGGAGTGGGGGTGTTGGAAAAATCTTACTCTCCCAATGGCTAAATCATAGAAGTACATATAGCACATAACAGATATACAGTCTATCTCTGGTATGAAAATTTTATAGGTGGGAGATGTGATTAGGCAGGACAAAGATCTACAAAGACTCCTTAGGGAAGAAGATGATGAAAAGGAGATTGAGAAACACTGGCTTGGATGTATTATTTCATTAGGGATTGCAAATTGGTATTTTTCCAATGCTATCATTCCTTGGTTAGATTCTCTATCAAGAGCTTTTCCTCAATGTTATAAACCAATATTACTTCAATAAAAATAATACAATTTAAAAAAGAAAACAGAGAAAAATGTGCCTTACCAATTACTTGGTTTTCCTGAAATCCAATCCACGGATAAGGCAAAAGAAAGGCTGAGTCTTATCCATTATTTATCAACTTTTGGTGTAATGAGTTAGTGTCTAGCAACTTCTGAAGGAAACAAGAGTTGCTTCTGCATCACTTTAAACAACAGAGTTCATATACTTTGTGTGATTTCAACTCCATTTCAGTGAATATCCTTGTTCAAGTGCAAGCACTCACAGGGCAGGTTCACTGTCGATTTGGGCAGATGGAGAGTCGCAGAGCCCTGGGTGGATTTCACAGGTCTTTAATGCTCTCTCAGGGAACCAGGCACACAGGCACACCAGGCAGGGGGCTGGCATACCAGGAGGCAGGCCTGGGCTGGGCAGTGGGCCTGGGAGGCAGGTGGGCAACCGAGCCCATTCACTCCTGCAGTGGCAGAAGGACACACAGCCAGGTTCTCTACGATCCGGACAGACAGGTAAAGGAGGAGTCCTGGAGCTCTCGGTGGCCTTTTCAGGCTTTTATTGATCTTTCTGCATCATTTGTAGTGCTAGCAACCAGGTACATAGCTGGTGGAGACGTCAAGGGGCTAGGAAGCTGGCAGTCCTCCTAGCCCCCAGCGAATCTTCACTCTCTTTGGGCTCCCTTGTGTTATCTCGTGCCTCTTCTTCTTGCTGCTGCTGCTGCTGCTACCACTTATACTATATGCCCAGGTGCGCCCGCTAGCGCGTGCCCACACCCTACTGCAGGTGCCATCATCAGGCATGCGTGTAGGACCACATGGATCTATCGTTGATGCTAATGGTGGGAGAGTGGAAAAACCTGATACTTTTCATTTACCCTACAACCCCCCATGAATCTACGTGCTTTTTCTCTGGCCTCTCTTGGGCATTCTCAGTCTCGTGTGGGCTTGTGGTTTCACCTCAGACTGACTCTGCCCTTTTAGCAATCACCTTTAGGCACAGGTGCATGCCTGTGCTCCCTGGGTCCAGGTGTCCATATTACAGGTGCACACAACCATACCCCTCCATCCAGGTAGCCACCCAAGAGGCAGGAGGGCGGAAAAAAGCCTACTAACTTCATTTACTATAGACTTTCTCAAATTAATCTTGCTTTGGTCTATGAGAGCATCTTCAAATAGGCTCTTGCTTTCATTGACATGCTCTCAAATAGTCTAATAGAACCTTGCTTGCAGTCATGTGTTAGGGTAAGTGGTAAAATGATCAGGTTTTTCTGCCCTCCTGCCATTGGTGTTGATGACAGACACCTGCGGTCCCTGCATGCATGCTTAATGGCGTGCACACCAAGTAGGGTGTGGGGGTGCTGAGACACATGGCATATAAGGGCAGAGTCACAAGGATGTCAGTAGAGAGAAAGAGAGGAAGGGAGAACAGAGAGTGAAGATGCGCCAGGGGCTAGGAGGCCGGGCAGCCTCCTGGCACCCCTCCCCCACCCCCGGCACCTCTGCCTGCTGTGGACCTGGTCACTAATGATATAAAGAGTAATAAAAGCCTGAAAAAGACACCGAGGGCTCCAGGACTCCTCCTTCACCTGTCTGCTGGAATCATTGAGAAACTGTTCCGTGCCTTCCTGCCACTACATCATGACAAGATGTCCCGTATTGATTTCTGACATTTCTTGTCAGACCTCCAAATACCCATTTCTCTGAGGAGCCTTGGTTCCTTTTAGAGAGAAATGGTGGAGACCACAGTCTGGGTGCTACCTTGTTGTTTTTTTTTTTAAATTTATTGGAAAATATTTTTTTAAAGATCGTTATTTATTTATGCATACAAGCACTGGGGTACAGGCCAGAGGTGTGTGGGGGGTGGGAGGATTCACCACAGAGAGCGGGGAGCAGAACAGGCAGATCAACGGAAGTACACTGCTGAGGGGAGCGGCGGGCACTGCAGGAGAGGTCTGCCGCGCCATGTGGGTCCCCTCCCTGGCCAGCAGCAGGGATCAAACTCATGCTGCAGTGGCTGCGGTTTGCTTCATAGTGCGTTGCTTAACCCACTGCGCCATCAGGGAGGCCCATTTGTTGCTACTTTGTTCTCAGAGGCTTTAGCTGTTTCCAGTGCCCAGAAGTAAATAGATATTTTTAGAAAGGGAAAAGTAATAAATAAATATAGCTATTTCCAATTTAAATGAGTTTGTATTTAAATGTTTTGATATAGTTTCATTTTTCTACTGTGTTAATGATCTTGGTTTCTAAAGAAATTAATGTATTTATTTGACTTATGCTACTATATGTGTGGATATAATTATATATACACATGGGCTTAACAATTCTAATCTTTTTTTCAAAATATTTTTTACCTAATTATTAAACATATAAAGTTTAACATATCGATATCTTTCTGTTTCTCTTGTCACTTTTTTTTTTAAAGATTTACTTATTTATGCATACAAAAGCTGGGGTACAGGCCAGAGTCATGGGAGGTGAGAGGATTCACCACAGACAGAGTGGGGAGCAGAACAGGCAGATCAACTGAAGTACACTGCTGAGGGGAGCAGCGGGCACAGCAGGAGAGGTCTGCTGCTCCATGTGGGTCCCCTCCCTGGCCAGCAGCAGGGATCGAACTCGTGCTGCAGTGACCGCGGTCTGCTTCATAGTGCATTGCTTAACCCACTGCCCCACCAGGGAGGCCCCTCTTATCACTTTTTAAAAGTAACTTGGAATAGTTATGTGAGTAGTTATGCTTAGCTTCCTAGTTAAAAAAAAGCTACTTTTTTCTTTTTCTTTTAGATTTTTTCTTTTAATATTGATTTTCTCAAATTTATGTAAGTATCTACATAGTTACAAAATAAAAATCTCAGTCTAGCCAGCTTCCATGCCTTTTGGCTTTGGCAGCTTCCATACTATTTCTTCTGATTTTTAGAAGTAGTTGTATTTTCATTCTAATGGTAACCTTTTTATTATTAGAATATCATAAGATTCCTAGGTTTTCTTTATTAGTTAATGCCTATTGACTCTCTACTATGAGAAATATTGAAGTTAAGAACTTTTTCATCCTCTCCTTCTTTCTCAGCCTATATTTTAAAGTACCAACATATATTTTAGTGTCTTTTTACCTTCACTGAACACCAGTGAGACAATCAATGAGATCATTTAGTAATTTTCATATAGTCCCTCCCTTCCCTATTCATATTTTGAGAATTATATCCATTGTCAGAACATGTAGTAATTATACACTAGTTTATTATTCATAACACCATCACTTAGTCTTACTTCTATTGTTGAACATGTTCAGGTCTCCACCAGCTCTCATGCTGCATTTTCTTCTCTTATTTTTTGATTGTCTGAAACGTGTTCTTTAGTAGGTTTCTCTGGAAAGTAATTGTCATGATATCATTACTAAATTTAAAAACTAAGCCCCTATTCCTTGCCCAGCAAGCAAGTTTGGGAGGCTTGAGTGGGAGAAGGGAGTAGACTGGACTGCCTTGGGAACTGGGCTGTTAAGCTGATGATCTATTAAGATGATTCAGATCATGAATCAGGACACCCCAGGACAGGTGACCCTAACCATCCCGCGCTGCTCAGACCTCTCCTGCCTTGCTCACTGCTCCCCTCAGCAGTGTATTTCAATACATCTACTTTTTCTGTTCTCCACTCTGTCTCTGTTGAATTCTTTCACCTCATACCTCCAGCCTACACCTTATTCTTCCCTGCAACAGTAACCACATTCATTCTTGGGCGTTCATAACAGTCTGCGTGTGGTCTTTTAACTTGATCCATTTAACTGGATATACAGTCCTTGACTCATTTTCTTTCCTTGAACTTCAAAGATACTACTCTTTAGAATTCTGCGATGGGTTTCTGATGACAAATTTGGCACCAAATTGATAATTGACTTCTTCCTAAATAATTTGTTTTTTTTCTTTTAAAGTCTAAAAGTCTTACTAAAATGTGTTTTGATGCTGACCATTTGGGGTTACTTTTCTCAGATTATATAATTCAAGTGGTTCTTTTTTTCTGAAAGTTTCTTAAGTTATAGTTTTAACTATTTTCCTCTGTTACGTTCCCCTTCATCTTGGGAGCTATTGGACACATGTTGGAAGATCTGACTTGTCTTCTATTTTAATTTCTCTCAAGTCTTTCTTTTTAAATTTCTTTAGTTCTGTTGTACTTCTTTTTTCCTTTTTTGTCTCCTTTGGACCTTTATTTCTCTAGCAGTAATTATTTTTGGTGTCTGTTCATCGTTGTGTTTAAGTTAGCCATCACTTTTGAATTTAAAAAGTTTATTTCTACTTTATTCCTATTTTACGTTGCTCTTCTTTAACTTTCATCCTTTTATTTTTGGTTTTCCAACTCATTTTGAAGTAGTATGTTGTAGTTTTCTTCTTTTTTCAAACTTTATATTTCTAATGTGTTGTTGTCATAGATATGTTAAGCTGATAATTATTCTGTATTTTTTCTTTTTACTTCTTGATCACAGTCTTCTTCTGCTTACTCTTATTTAAATAATATGGGGTTCCCTATACTTTTTGGAGGAAGTTTCTGTTAATAAAACATAATTTTTGGGCCTCCCAGGTGGTGCAAGGGGTTGAGCGCTGCACTGTGGGGCTTCTGCAGCCGTTGCAGCTTGTTTGATGCCTGGCCAGGGAGGGGACGCACATGGCGCAGCAGACCTCTCCTGCCTCGCCCGCTGCTCCCCTCAACAGTGTATTTCAGTTGATCTGCCTGTTCTGCTCCCCGCTCTGTCTCTGGTGAATCCTCTCACTACTCCCAACCCCCCCACTCTGCCCTGTCCCTCTGGCCTGTGCTCCAGCTCTTGTATGCATAAATAAATAAAATCTTTTTAAAAACCCATAATTTTCATTAAAAGGTAAAGTCATGATTCCCATACAGATACAAATATGAACACATTAAAATTTTATTTATTAATTAATCAACAAGGGAGATGTTATAACCAATTCAAAGGAAAGTCAGGAAAAGCACACATTTATGTAGAAGAAAAGCAGGCTGAAATTAATTGCAAATGAAAGCAAACTTTGCCTCTGTGTATATGTGTGTACATAGTGGAGTATGAGCGAGGAGAGAATCTGCATGTATACGGTTACCTATTACTTATAGAATTGTGAAACTGCTCCCCTGGTATCAGAACCTGATTAGGCACAAGGTGAGCTATAGACAGCGCAAGATTTTTGCTGCCATGTGCAGGAGCTGGGGTGCGTCAGCCCTCCTAGCAGCTGTGAACGTTGACTCCCACAGAGCACAGAGGACTTGCCCACATTGGCTGACCAACTTTACCAACTTTTCGTCTAGCTTCCACCTGCAGGAGGCTGCATCTGGGAAGGTGACCCCAGCCCCCACACTGAGTCCTTGTTCAAAAAAACAATTCAGCGAGATCATGAATGTTCATTGTCCCAACCCACACTGTCGAACCGTTTTCAGTAATTCTCCACTAACTTCTTTTCTGTAATTTTCCATTTCCTCGTAGGCCCTTTGTCTCAGCTGGGGTGGAGTTCAGTTTATACTGGAGACTCTCGGCCTCCCTGGCTAGTTGGAATAAAACCTTTCCTGCACCTTTAACAAGTGCCCTAGCTGTTTCTCTTTCACTCCTCACAGTTCCAGCACTCTCTCTCTGTGCTACTTCTGCAAAGTGTTAAAATTCAAACCTTTAGTGGAGCTACCTCCCTGGTACCTTCAAGATTCTTTCTCTGGTCACCTTCCCTACAAGTATCTAACCCTTTAACAACCGTCCTCCACATACTTCCTGCCCTGGTCATTTTCATTCTGTTACCTCTTTGTGACTGTCTTGTCCTTCCTTGGTGTTCTACCCGTGGGCCCAGAACCCAGGCCCACCCCATATGCAGATTGGAGCCTTTGTAAGCTCTTCCCCACTCATATTGGGACCAGCACCCAGTCCTCCAGACACCTTCTCTAGAAGAACAACTCGGCGCTCTCTGCAGCCCCAGCCCCTGGGACCTTGGAAGCCCTTATCTCCCTCTACCGGGTCCCACACAGCTACCATCCCAGTGACCTTGGCCCCATCAGTACCTTCATTCCAGCCTCCCATATTCTAGGGATCACCTGGTTCTGTCCAAGATGTTGACTGTGGTTTGTATTCCTTTGCTGTTCTGGCTATTCTGTCCTGCTAGCAGGAGGAATTGGGGCCAGTAAGAGACAACACTGTCTCCACCATCTTTGTCTGATCCGTGTTGTCCACGGGCTAGGGTCCGCCACAGGGGGCTTCGTTCCTCACTCGGCACGGGTCCCCGCTGGCACTGGAGGCCTGCTTCCACATGCTGTCTGTCTCGGGGTTAATTTCTGATACTCAACTTCTGGTTCAGTGTTATGTCTCAGAATCCACCTGCTTGGATTTTTCTTTATATTTTTCTCTTTATAATACCTAAGAAGTCTTTCTGTTTCTGTCTCTGTCATTCTTATCTTCTTTTTTGTCTTTTGGTAGACTGTTTGCTTTGCTTTGTATTAAAAAGGAGATCCAATCACTCCTTCAGACACTTTCCGGGGACTGTCTTGAACTTCTTAAACCTCAGTTTCCTTACCTTTAAAATGGAAGTAATGTAACCACATAGAGATGGTGAGATTAAGTGCGTGTAGGTCCTTAGTCACGGCCTTCCTGTCTCCACCTGGTCATAACCTTGAAAGTGTATTTTCAGTGTTTCATTTGCATTTGCTGATAGCTTTAGTTTGTTTAGCTTTGATAAACACATGTGTATTTTAGGCTCAGTCTCCCCCAAATACCAGACTTTTCCCATGATGACCAGAGCAGGCTTTCCCTGTGGGTGCGTTGGTCCGGAGGTAAGGTCAATCGAAGCCCTCTGGGCATCAGAAGGAACCATCAGCATCTTCCTTTTTTTAAAGATTTATTTATTTATGCATACAAGAACTGGGGTACAGACCAGAGGCGCAGGGCGTGCGGGAGAGAGGAGTCATCAGAAACAGAGTGGGGAGCAGAACAGGCAGATCGACAGAAGCACATTTCCGAGGGGAGCAGCAGGCAAGGCAGGAGAGGTCTGCTGCGCCACGTGGGTCAGCTCCCTTCCTGGGGATCGAACTTGTGCTGCTGTGCTGAGGATGATTCACAGTGCAGTGGTCTATGCACTGCGCCACCAGGGAGGCCACCATCATTTTTTTTTAAAGATTTATTTATTTATGCATAGAAGAACGGGGGTGTAGGCCAGAGGTATGGGGGTGAGAGGATTCAGCAGAGACAGAGTGGGGAGCAGAACAGGTGGATCTACTGAAACACACTGCTGAGGGGAACAGCGGGCGAGGCACGCGAGGTCTGCTGTGCCATGTGGGTCCCCTCCCTGGCTGGGGATCGAACTCGCGCTGCTGTGCATGGATGCTTCACAGTGCGGCGCTCAACCTGCTGCGCCAGCAGGGAGGCCCCACCATCATTTTGTTAATGGAAATAAAAATCTCAAATGATAGTTAGACAGAGTTCATTAGATGATTAAAGTGAGGATTTGAACCTGGGGAATAGTCTGACACGCGTTGGGGCAATCTCAAGTGTGAGTCAGTTTAAAGTAACACATGTGTACCACAGAAATAAACAGCTAATCTTTGACCCCCAAATATTATTTTTTCATCTACAGGTTTGTTTAGATCTTTCAATTTTCTAAGTGCTCTTTCTGTTTTGTACCACATGGTTTTATTTCAATCCTCAAACAATACAAAGAGGTGACAACTTCTGGTGGTGAATAGTGCAAGCTATAATGAAGCAACAGACTACATATTAACAACAAAAAGACAATCAGTTAAAAGTCACTCACATCCCAGTAGTGTTTTGGCAGCACTGGTCAGTACTTCTGGCTAATCACTTCCAACATTAGTGGTCTGAGTAAACCCCCTGATCTTAGCAAAAGAGTAAACCCCTTTCTCCCTGATAGTCACTGCACACCACACATCTTCACTTAGCACACTTTGGTAAACTTCACCTTAAAATATGTAACGAGGTATCGTGCTCGATTGCAATGAAAACCAAAACAAAAGAGAGTGTGAGAGCAAAGTAAATTAACTCATATTTCCAGTAAGACATCAGGGACTCATAGCTGGCAGGGCCTCTCATTTCCCAGTGACAGGAAAGTTTTGATTTCCATTTCTCAGTAAACTCGATCTGCAGACGTTTCACTAGCACACTCACGTGAAAAGGTTGTGTTTTTTTGGTAAATGCTTTATATAAAACATGAAATTCAGTCCTACGTTTTAAAATATGAGTATTTTTCTTAGTTAAATTATATATTTTTAATTTTCTCATTTTAAAAAGGCATTTAATAAAATCCTATTAATAAACAGTGAGGGGCTTCCCTGGTGGCGCAATGGGTTGGGCAATGCTCTATGAAGCAAACCGCAGCCATTGTAGCACGAGTTCAATCCCTGCCATTAGCCAGGGAGGGAACCCACATGGCACAGCAGACCTCTCCTGCCTCACCTTCTGCTCCCCTCAGCAGTGTGCGTCAGTTGATTTGCCTGTTCTCTTCCCCACTCTGTCTCTGGTAGGTCCTCTCACCTCCCACGACTCTGACTTGTACACCAGCTCTTGTGTGCATAAATAAATAAACCTTTAAAAAAACAAAAACAAGCAAACCGAAAAAAAACCAGTGAGGAGCAAACTCTGAGCCAGTGAATGGTGTCCTGAATGAACTGCCCTCTGCATGCAGAGCTCAAATGCCTTGGATTACAAGTCCCAGCATGCCATGAACCGGACTTTCTGAGTAGGGGGCAACTAGGAAGGAGCAAGGTGGATATGTAAATGGAGGAGATATAAGAGGAGGTGGAACAGAGGAGCGGAGGAGACACGTGGAGGGGAGGCATCTATGGGTGTTGGTCCAGGTCATTGAGTTAAATCCTGCAGATGAGCTGATGGACAGGAAGGAATTAAAAATAAGGATGAGGTTCAGATCCTCTTGTCTCATTCTTTCAGCTATTTGCTGCCCAGCACTTGGTCACTTCCCATGTGGTTCTCCATAGACTGAATGCTTGCCAGTTTCTCGGTCTCTTTTACCCTGGATGTCAGATATCATGGAGGGACCCGGGCACTGCCCCAGCCCCTGGTGCTTGTGCTGCCAGTGCCACAGCAGATACTGGGCTTTCCTAAGGTGTCCTGACCTAGAGCAATGCTGATGTTACCTGTGCACAAAGGCAAATGCTGGTTTTAATCATTTTCTGGCCGTTAAAGAATGCCCTGTGGAGACACAAGGCTGGACACTCATTGCTGAAATCTTTTTTTGTTTTTAAAGATTTATTTTTATTTACTTATGCATACAAGAATTGGGCTACAGTCCAGAGGTGTGGGGGGTGAGAGGATTCACCACAGACAGAGTGGGGAACAGAACAGGCAGATCAACTGCCTGCTGAGGGCAGCAGTGGGCTAGGCAGGAGAGGTCTGCTGCGCCATGTGGGACACCTCCCCAGCTGGCAGTAGGGATCGAACTCATGCTGCAGTGACTGTGGTCTGCTTCATAGTGTGTTGCTTAACCCATTGCGCCACCAGGGAGGCCCCGTTAAAATCTTCTTTATCTGGTTCCTTGATCATTAGAGGTGGGTGGATAGTTGGTTTACTCACAGGCAGCAGACTCCTACATGGCTGCTTCACAGAACAGGATAAAACTGCTCTTTTTTTTTTTTTTTTTTTGGTGCAGATGACATTTTTCTCTTGCCTGCCACACCAGGGGATCCCAGAATATTTGTACTATGCTCACAACCTTAAATAATGCAGATGACCTAAGTTTAGGGATAGATCCAGAAATAAACTTTTTTTTAAATCAGATCAACTGTTACAACGCAGGGAGAGGGGCACCCCAGAACCTCCAAACCTGCCTGCTCTAAATGGGTTGTGCCATCTGCTGCATCAAGACAAAATATATAAGAACTTTAATGGAAAGGAACTTTATTTAATACAATTAGTGTGCAATACAGAAAAGACAAAGAATATGGTTTCCAACTCAGGCATCCAAGTCACCCATCCCCTTATGGGTAAAAGTCCAGTCAAACAAGATTGGCCCAAAGCAAGGCCTGAGAACCTGCCACAAGTCTAAAGCACCTTCTGGTGGGAACATATAGAAAAGGGTCAGAAACAGGCCTCCCTGGTGGCACAGTGGATTAAGCAATGCACTATGAAGCAGACCGCAGCCACTGCAGCACGAGTTTGATCCCTGCTGCTGGCCAGAGAGGGGACCCACATGGCACAGCAGACCTCTCCTGTCTTACCCGCTGCTCCCCTCAGCAGTGTGTTTCAGTAGATCCACCTGTTCTGCTCCCCACTCTGACTCTGGTGAATCCTCTCACCCACTGCATCTCTGGGTTGCACCCCAGTTCTTGTATGCATAAATAAATAAATCTTAAAAAAAAAAAAAGGGTCAGAAACAGTCAGACAAGTCTGGGAGGAAAAGAGCAAAATTAAAATCAAGATAAAAGCTGCCATTGTTAACCTCCTCACCAGTCTCCCATCCACGTCTGTTCCAACCAGTCCAGGACCAAGAAGCAAGTGCAGTTTCTTCCCCTGTCTCTCTGTTCCATGCACCTCCTCCAGGTCTCCTTCTGGCTCTCCATCCTGCTTCCTTCCTTCCCCAATCTCCACTCCAGGGTCGTCTCCTCCCTGCTCAGTTCCACCCTCCCTTGGGTGGGGCAGGGAAGCGGGAAATCCCCCTTTTCCTGGGGACCACTCTGTTCCAATTTTTATTCTGTTACAGGACAGGGAGAAGGGCACCCCAGAACCCCCAAACCTGCCCTCTCAGAACCCCCAAACCTGCCCTCTCTGAATGGGTTCTGCCATCCGCCGCATTAAGACAAACATTAAGACTTTTAATGAAAAGGAACAATTAGGGTACAATACAAAAAGGATAAAGAATATAGTTACCAAGTTAAGCATCCAAAATTACCCATTTTGGGCCCTCCCTGGTGGCGCAGTGGGTTAAGCAATGCACTATGAAGCAGACTGCAGCCACTGCAGCACGAGTTTGATCCCTGCTGCCTGCCAGGGAGGGGACCCACATGACGTGGCAGACCTCTCCTGCTGTGCCCGCTGCTCCCCTCAGCAGTGTACTTCAGTTGATCTGCCTGTTCTGCTCCCCACTCTCTGTGTGAATCCTCTCACCGCCCCCCACCCCACACACACCTCTGGCCTGTACCCGGTGCTTGTATGCATAAATAAATAAATCTTTAAAAAAAATTACCCATTTTCTTGAGGGTAAAAGTTTAGCTAAATAGAATTAACCCAAAGCAAGGCCCAAAAGCCTGCCACAAGTTTAAAGGATCTTTTAGTAAAAATCCATAAAAAAGTGTTAAAAAGAGTTAAATCAGGAGGAAAGAGAAAAATTAAAATTGAGATAAAAGCTGCCATTGTTAACCTCCCCACGGGTCTCTCACCCACATCTGCCCCAACCAGTCCAAGACCAAAAAGCAAGCACAGTTTCTTCACATGTCCCTCTGCTCCACGTGCCTCCTTTAGGTCTCCTTGCTGCTCTCCATCCTGCTTCCTTCTTGCTCCCTTCCTTCTGTCCTCTCTGCAACATTTTCTTTCCCTGCTCAGCTCCACCCACTTAGGGCAGAACCGGAATTCTGAAACTTCCCTCTTTCCTGGGGACCACCCTGTTATAATTCCACTACATCCATGGGGCACAGATCTCAGGGTACAACCTTCAAAGACAGGAATTGTTGGAGGTAAACGATGTTCTGAACAAACTCCACAAATAGGTTTATGGACCCCCAACTCGGCACCTCCCCCCCCCCACCCCGCGCCGAGACTTAAGAGATCCAAGACCCCCCAAGGCCCACATTCTGGTTGTACCCTAAACCTGGCTGCTCAGCGCCACCCTCAGCTCGCAGGGATCCTCCTGTTACTGCAATCACAGCTGCTGCCGCCGCTGCTTTCCACCAGGTCATCACCACGAGTCCTTGTCTCGTGAAGCCGCAGAAAGGGATTCGATGACTTTCCCGATAAGTAAGCAGAGAGACGCAAACCTTGTCTTAGAGAGCAAAAAAAAGTTTCTCGAGGAGAAAAGGAACAGAAATAAAGTGGGACTCCCAGGCAGGTGGAATCAGGCCAGGGAGGGGCAAGGGAGCCCAAGTGGTGCTTCAGGGAATATATACACCTTCTTTCCCTAACTACTCTAAATCTCTATCTCTTTGTGATTGGTTAGTTTTTGGAGGTTTTGTAACAGAGTGGTCCCCAGAAAAAAGGGAAGTTCCAAAATCCTGGTTCCACCCTAACTAAGATGGAGCTAAGCAGGGATAAGAAGATACTGAAGACAACTAGAAACAGAAGGAAGGGGAAAGAAGGAAGCAGAATGGAGAGCAACAAGAACACGTGGAGGAGGCACACAAAGCAGAGGGAAATGTGAAAAAAATATTCTTACTTCTTGGTCTTGAACTAGTTGGAACAGATGTGGGTGAGAGACCCACAGGGAGGTTAACAATGGCAGCTTTCATCTTGATTTTGATTTTGCTCTTTTCCTCCCAGATTTATCTGACTCTTTCTAACCCTTTTCTATGGGTCTCCACTAAAAGATCCTTTAGACTTGTGGCAGGCTTTTGGGCCTTGCTTTAAGCCAATTCTATTTGGCTGGATTTTCACCCTCAAGGAGATGGGTAACTGGATGCTTAACTTAGTACCTATATTCTTTATCTTTTCTATATTGTTCTCTAATTATATTAAAGTTCCTTTCCATTAAAGGCCTTATATATTTATCTTAATGCAGCAAATAACAGAACCCATTTAGAGAGGGCAGATTTAAAGGTTCTAGGATGCCCCTCTCCCTGCCCTGTAACAGTCTCACTCACTGTCCTAAAGTCTGTGCCCAGAACTAAGTTTCTGTGTCCCAGCCCTAATCTTCACATACTTTTCTTTATCATCCTTGTTCTGGACTGTTCTGTTGCCCCTAGCCCTGGGGGTATTCAATTAGTCCCCTTTAGAATTTGTTGCCCTTATCTCTGTGTTAGGGGGGGAAAGACCCTCCTGAATGGATTACACAAATAGATTATGGACTTTGACCCCCATTCCAAACCTACAAAATCCAAAAACTACAAATCCCATAAGGTCATTATCGAAGAGCAGATCACTGGGACCTGAGGGTGGAGTTAAGCAGCCAGGCTGAATATAAAAGCAGACACGTGGGCCTTGGGGGGGTCGCTTTTTCCTTGGAAGTCAGCTCTCAGCGTGCTGTGCTGTTGGGTTCCAGCTCCAGGAAACTGGTAGGACATTTACAAATCTGTATCCCTCTCTTCCCCTTGTGTTATTCACTACGCTATTTCCCCTTCTCTTGTAAATAAAACCCTTTATCAACCTTTGTTGTGTGTGCCTGCAGTTGGGGCATTATAAGTGCCTTTTGAGCGTGCGGGTGAGGACCCAGTCAGGGAAACCCATTTTATATTAGGGTTTCCCTGTAACATTTGGAGGCTTCCTAAACTCTCAAGTCCCTGCTTACACTGTCCTTGAAGCTACCTAATACCCCTAACTTGCCCTACCTGACTTAGGCCCCACTCCCTTCAGTAGTGCTGACATTATGGGGTTTGTAGCCCTTGGTATCTCAGATCTCTTTGGTTTGGGGTGGGGTCCATAAAACCTATTTGTGGTTTGCTCAAGATACCCTTTCCCTCCAACAAAACCGATCTTAAGGCAGAGGCAAACATCATCCCCTCCTCACCATGTAGACCTAATTCTCCTTGATGACCCAGCCCGGGTCCTAATACTTAGCTCAGGATATAAACCTTTGTTTTGTCCTATTTGCCTTAGAATTTATAGCCTTGCAAGTCTTCCATAGATATGTAAAACTGATCTTTGCTTCCACTAATCTTATGTTAATTTGTTTGCTCAGCC
Source organism: Galemys pyrenaicus (assembly GCA_019455555.1). Taxonomy (NCBI): domain Eukaryota; kingdom Metazoa; phylum Chordata; class Mammalia; order Eulipotyphla; family Talpidae; genus Galemys; species Galemys pyrenaicus. The sequence continues at coordinate 159,151 of JAGFMF010011777.1, read as the reverse complement.
AGTTCCAAAAAAGCCCAGAGGTTGGTGGAATGTTCCTCAGAGCTTCCGCCCTAACCACAGCACTGAGAAAGTTTTTAAATCCCTCTTTAGAGGAGGAGGGGTCCAGATCAGAGAAGAGCAAGAGGAAGTGGAAGAGGGAAGAGGGAAATGAAGAAGAGGAGGAAGAAGAAAAAAGGGAAAAGAAAATAAAATCAGGAATTCAGTTCCTTTTCCTTTCTGGGTCAAGGGCCCCTGGTAGGAAAAGAAAAAGAAAGGGACTTTTTGCCCATGATTCAAATTTACCCTTTTTATGGCTGGATTTTTTTTCCTCCTGAATTGATATCTCCCTGTGCCACATTTTTAGCCTTTAAAAAAACTGCCAGAAATGATTAGAAAGGAGAACAAAAGGATTGGAGATTCTGAAAGGTAAAGACTCCACACGTTCTAATTCAATCACCTCTTTTCTTATGCAAATATGTCCCCTTTGATTCTGCTTCCTTGTGTGATTAAATGGAGACTCAGGATAAACGAAGCACAGATGCAAAAATAAAGGTTTAACATATCTCAAGTCCTTTTTCCTCAGAAGCTAAAGAAATCCCCGCCCTACAGTCCCAAATGTGTTCTTTAGAACATAGTCCGTACTCCCTGGGAGAAAAGAAATTTGGAATTAATAGTCTCCCTAAGCTAAAAACAAAAACAAATCCCCAATCTCCTGATTTCCAAGAGCTGACTCCATCATCCAGCCTCAGCTGGATGGCATTTCCTGCTTTACAGAGAAAGGACAGTTCACGTTTTTGCTGAGTGCTCCCTGTGTGTCAAGTTTGGGGCCAGGGGCTTTGCTGACCTCTCTCCACCAGTCACCTCCTTCCATCCTCCTAGGGGCTGGGCACTGGCTCGTATGCACCCACACCAGGCCGGAAGGCAAGGGCAGGGGCATAGGACATGTACAGAACCCTATGGGCTTTGACACAGGGGCCAGATCTGGTTTTTGTGTCATTCCGGACCCTGTTTTCAGAAGTTAAACCAAGTAAGATGACTGGCATAATGTGCTCGAAAATAAAAGGAAGAGAGAGTGAGTGGGTGAATGGATAACAATCTAAAATAATAGAAGATGGTAGAATGGAAAGAACATGGGATTTAGAGTCAGATTTGGGTTTTGGGCTCAGCCATGCTATTGTTTGAGGTGTGACTTTGTCAGAGGAATAATGAGGAGTAAACTCTAGGCCAGTAGGTGATATCCTGAATGAACTCCCCTCCTATCTCTACTCTGAGGAGATAGCAAGTGCCGTGCATGACAACTCCCAACATGCCATGAGTTGGACTTCCTTAAGGAAGGCAGCTGGGAAGGAGAGAGGTGGTTATATAAATTGAGGTGGAAGGAAGGAGGGGATATACTTAAAGAGAAACATGTGGAGAGACTTGGAAAAGATGTGGGTGAGAGACACATGGGGAAGCAGAGGCAGAAGCCTGGGCAGAGACAGCAATGACCTCATGGTGTATTTTGTGTTACAGTTTTAATTTTGGGTTCTTCCTTATGTCCTTGCTCTCTGGGACCTGCCTAATTCCTTTCTTGTGGTTCTCCTGTTCAGGGGCAAGGTCGTCCTGAATGGATTACACAGATAGGTTTACGGACTCCAACCCCCACTCCAGGCCACCAGTGTTCCAGAACCACAAATCCGACAATATGATGATTGAAGAGTGGATAACTGGGACCTGAGGGTGGAGTTCAGCAGCCAGGCTGGCTATAAAGCCAGAGAGGTGAGCCTTGGGCGCTCTCTTCCTTTGGAGCCATCTCATTTGACTCGGAGCCAGCTCTCAACGTGCCACTGCATTCCAGCTCAGAAGATCTGGTAGGATATTTACGGATTTGTATCCCTCTCTTCCCTTGGTGTTATTTCTACTTTATTCCCCTTTTGTAAAATAAAACCCTTTAATAACTTTTGTCGCGTGTGCCTGAAGTTGGGACTTATTATAAAAGTCTTAATGAGTGCGCGGGTGAGGACCCAGTCAGGGAAACCCATTTCATATTAGGGGTGCCCTGTAACACTCCTACCAGAAGATGCCTTAGACTTTTGGCCAGCTTTGGGGCCTCAGCTGTCTTACTTCTGGTTGAGCCTGTTTGGCTTGGCATTTGCCCGTGAGGGATGGGTAACCCTTGAAGTTTTATTGAGATCCTTTTTTCTCTCTATGCATGGCAATTCTATTAAAAATCTTTCACAGTAAGAATATGCTTCTTTTGCCTTTGTGCACGCAGATAGCCAGACCCCCTTAGAATAGGTACCCCTTAACAGTTTGGGTTCTCTGGGTACCCTTCAGGCACACATTCACAGCATCGTGTAAGCTATCTTTCCTGTCTGGGTCTTGCTTAACCAGGATGATGGAGAAAGGAAGAGGGTGCTATTAGCAATGACACCCAATGTGCCCCAATGCAGGGCATTCTTGTCCCAAGTGCATAAATTGTCACCTCTGCTTTCCCAAGAGTCAGGAGGACAACCCTCAGGTCGTTAAGTCAGGCTTCCCTGTCCCACCCACTCCTCAGGTCTCCTGGGTACTTCATAGAATCTTGTCATTTTTTGTTTAATTTAGCAGAGGCTGAGATGATTGATGCCAGAGTCCCACGTTTGCTTCTTTCAGGTTGTATTGTTACAGGGCACCCCTAATATATAAACCCACCCATGTAATCCATTCAGGACTACCCTTCCCCCTAACAGTATGACCTTAGAAAAGAACTATAACTGCACTGTGTCTGCATTTTGGTCCCTGAAAAATAGAGATATCAATCCCGAGGTTGGCGTGTAGTACGAGGACTGGGTGCTGAGCAAGGCCCCGGGCACATGGAAGCCTCTATCTTGTAGTTCCCTGCTTTCCTTTGTGTGAATCAGGAAACTGTTCCAGCTCTTATTGAAATCTGAGCCTTACAGAAGGCGATCTAAATTAGATCGAGTTGGTTGTAACCATCTGTTCTGTTTAAGTGGGTAGTGCAAAGCATATATCAGGCTGCCTGTATCTGTCATTATTAGTAATAGTAACGGCAACTGGCGCAGAAGCCATGGATGTGCCAAAGCACATCTTCCTGGCCCTCTGGGTGGCCCCAAAGCTAACCCCCCCATCTGCATCTGACTTCTCTGCCATTGTTGCCTCTCCTTAGGTGTGCTCAGAGGCAGTGGGTCCCTTACTGCCTCCCAGGGCAGCCCCTTAATCGTGGGGGAGGGATGGAGAGGCAGGGAGGGAGGGGGGAAGGTGGGGAGAGGGCGGAGTTTTGAGGCATTTCCACACTGGCAAAGGGCCCTATGAAGTCCTGAGCCCCAGGTGACAGCTCCAGGTGACTGCTCAGGATGACACCCTGTACTGGCCTTTCTCCCTTCTCTCTTCCCGATCCCCGCTGCTTCCTGGGGACACACCCTAAATAAACCATGAGGCAAATCTTCAAAGGACCAAAGCAAGATGGTAACCCCTGTGGTCTGCAAGTTTGTGTCTGCCCTAAATTCATATGTTGAAATTGTAACCCCTAGGGCCAAGGTGTTTGGGGGTGGGGCTTTGGGAGGGGGTCAGGTCCCTTGCACGCCTGAGCTGGCTGTCAGTGAGGAAGCAGCTCACGACCTACCTACGCGAGTCTGCTGGCTCCCAGCTTCCAGAACTGTGAGAAATAAATTTCCATTCTTTGTAAGCTGCCTGTTTATAGTGCTTTTGTTATAGCAACACCAGGGGCTAAGACAGTAGCTAGCATACGTTAGGTGCTGGCTGTGTGCCCAGAGCTGTGCTAAGCACTTTATCAGCACCCCAATGTGAGAGCCTCATAAAAAGCCTTTCCCCTGCCATCTGAGATAGAACATTCCCATTTGCTGTGATCTGGTAGGTTACTTCTGGGTTCTTAAGACAGTTCAAAAGTTTTTCATTATTAAGAAATGATAGGGAGCCTTCCTGGGAGTCTAGGCGCTAAATCTCAGTGCTATCACCACGACAGCCTAATTCAGCCCCTAGCCAGGGAGGTGACCCACCTGGCACAGCCCGCTGCTCCCCTCAGCAGTGTGTTTCAGTCAGTCTGCCTGTTCTGCTCCCCACTCTATCTCTGGTGACTCCTCTTACTGCTTCTCCCACACCTCTGGCCTACACTCCAGTTCTTCTACACACACACACACACATTTAAAGCAGTTATAGGAACACTAGTGGTCTCTAGAACTGGAATCCTGAGCTGGACCCAGGCTGTATTGCTTGTAACTGGAGGGCCAGCTTTTCAAAGGGAGACCGGAGCTTGCGCTTCTGTGGGCCGCCCAGCTCCCAGCCCTGCTCAGTCGCAACCTTGGAGAAAGCACTCGTTCTTCTGGTGTCCTGCCAGCTTTTGGAAAACCATGCCCCACTCTAAGGTTTCTGTCTGGTTTCTCCCCAAGACACATCATTCTTCCAGCAGTGCGTTTCTCCAGTCCTACGCGGTCTGAATCGGGTCTCGGGGAGCCCAGGGGCAGGGGCAGTGCCCTCGGCACAGCCCCAGCCCTGGTGTCCCCCAGCTCCATGCAGCTGGGCTCAGACACAGGATTCTGGCATCCCAGCCCCCCAGCAGCTAACTGAGGAGCGGACTGTTCCCCTCTACCACAGTTCCCACAGAGAAGCAGACTCTGACTCCTTCAAGCTGTCTCTAGACTTGGCCTTGTGACATGACCTGGCCAACGGGACATTAGAAAATGTAGTACACACAGCTGTTTGAACATACAAGCTTTTCCTCTCCGTGCACTGTCCTGAGCCCACATGCAAAGGAGGCGCGCCTAGTGTTTTGGAGCATGAGAGGCCCTACAGAGGAGTCAGCAGGCAGCACAGACACCCGGCATGCGGCTGAGGCCATCCTGGCCCTCCCTGCCACCAATGCAGCTTTGTGAGTGAGCCCAGGTCAAACCAGGAGACCAGCCACTCACAGAACCTTGCCGCATCGCAAACCCTTGCTGTCTTCGGGCGCTGGGGTGCTTCATTATGAACACTAGAGAGCGGATGCATATGTGCCTATAGAAACACCTTCCGAGAAGAAAAGACACTTCTGAAATCTTACAATTTAAAGCCACCAGGGGCAAGACCTGTATTTCCTAGCTGCCACATAATTTGTAAGACCGCCCTGTGCAAGAGGCTTGGAGGATGAGAACCTCAGCTTGCAGTGCAGGGCAGAGCTGATTCTTCTCCTTACCCCCACCTCTGTCCAAGTGTGCCTCCAGAATTTGGGAGTGAGACACAGGTACAAAAATGTGAAGAACAGACATCTTAGGCCCTGTTCTCTTAGGTCCTGGAGATTCGGAGGAACTCTGCAAGGATCTGCTTAAGGTTGTGCTCTCTGAGATTCTTCTTTTGGATGCAGGGGCCTGGGGTAGGGGAGACCTGTGCATTAGATATTTGCCAAGGGGTGTGTGTGTGTGTGCGCGTGCGTGCGTGCGCACACGTGGGCGCTCAACTTTTTGTTGATTAATTAATGCATCCAGCAGTCACTTATAGATGGCCAACTATAGTTCTAGAAATTTTCTCAGAGGAAAAGGACACTTACTTTGACCCAAATATGAACAAAGAGGCAAGACTAAGAATCCTCTCAAAGTGATTCAGAATTATCTCAGCTTAAGTGAGTTAGGGCCCTATATCATTCATTTATGAAACCCAGACTAAAATATTTAAACTGAAAAACATTTAAGAATTAAATTTCTTTTTTTTTTCTAATTATGAAAGCCACAACTGCTCATGGCAAAACATTTAGAGAGCTCAAAAAGGTTTAAGACAGAAATAACTATCACTTGAGATCTCATCCTCACCATTAACAATTTGGTGTTGTCCTTGGTTTCAAAAGGGGCCATTTTAATTGGGTTTTGAAAGATGAGTAGGAGTAGGTTAGGCATATCAAAGATGCGAATAGGAAATGGCATATTGCACGGACTCAGAGATGTGAAAGTGCATGGACCACCGTTTGCCAGAGTTGACAGGAGAAAGACAGGAAAGCTAGAGAAAGGATACTGACTTGGACAGGCTGGCAGGGCTGAGGTCATGGAGGGCTTCAAATTTTTTTAAGAGGAAAAAAAGTGCAGTAGAATATAGAGAACATTTTATTTTTACAAAGTCAAACCAAATATATTTGCAGGCAAGCATGTATGTTTGCATAAGGGCACGCAAGGTCCAGAGGAATGCAGAGCAGATTCTACAGCAGCCACCTCTGGGAATTGTGGGGGTGGGAGGTTGGGATGAGGCCAGGGAAGCTACCACTTTGGACAATTCTGTGCTAGCTTATGAGCGCATATTTTTGTAGAAAGAGTGCAAGTGGGAGCCAGCACGGGAGCTGGGATGGAAATGAATGGAAGAAGCAGGTGCACGCCCAGAATAGAGCACACTGCAGGGCTCCAGAATCTTCCTCTTTCTATATAGCAAACACCATTCATACTGGAATCTTTTCAGAGTCCCGGTCTCCAAAACTAAGGAGACATCTGTGGTTGGCAGTTAGTGTCGGTCCAGTCTCCTCCTAGATCGTCTGAGTGGAGCAGACCTCGGGGTCAGAAGGTGGCTGCCACCTCCTCCCTCTGAAGGGGCAGGCAGCAGGAGGGCTTAGGCAGGATGCCACAGACATTGTTGTGTACCGGCCAATAGGCGGCGCTAGTGCCAACTGGCGCCCAGGAGGACTCAGTTCTGCCTGTGCCACCTCTTAGTAGACAGATCAAGGGCAAGTTCTCGAAAGACTACAATTTCACCTACGCAGTGTGGACAGTAGAGTAGTTATTTCACAGGGTGTTGTGAGATTTCACAAGATGGGTATAGGGAAAGATAACTGTTCAATGACTATGAGCCAGCAATGTCGGAAAATGGAGCGGATTTAAGTGCCACAATGCATGTTCACACTGGTAGCTCGCTGCTGGGCATTTGTGTCACTGTGGTGCACTTTGGCTTACTCCACAGTCCTCACAGCAGCTCAACCCTGGCGGCACCTCAGGAGGACCTGAGAGGCATGTTAATGCCGATTCCTAGGCCACCCTCAGGTACTGGAGTGAGCTGGTTTGCGAGGGACCAGAACAGTAAGAATATTGAAAAGCTCCTCTGGTGATTCTAGGGGACTGCCAGTGGTGAGAAACCTGCTCTAGACCAAAACGGGTTTCTCTGCTCATGTCCAGCCCGCTTCTAAGGACACTGTCCCCACCGCTGCCTCTCTGTGCCCCCTCCTCCCCAGAGCCGCCTCGTCCCAGCGCTCAATGCCCAGACTTCTTGCTGCTGGCCACACCCAGTCTAGGTGGCTTTTTCCATCTGCCTCTCTTCTCCTTCCCGCTGGTTTTTGTTAGACTGTACTTAGCAGCTTGGAAGCCTTTGTTCCCCTGCCTGCCCTCCCCCGCCCCCACCCCCCTCCAGGTCTCCCTCCAGAGAAGCTCTGGAAGGCCTGAAGCGGCTATCGCATTGCTGACAGGCTCCTTTTCCTCCCCCGTCGGTCATCCTTGGACTTTTGGCAGTGATGCACCTCCTGGTGAGGAGGCTGGCTGGGGAAAATGTACCACTTGGGCAGCCCCCTGCACCCTATCTGATGCCTGCACCCGGAAGCCCCACGGGGAAAGCCATCCAGAGGTAACCCCCTCTCTGGCTCCCTCTGACTTGCTCTGCTAGAGAAATGAGTTTCCCTCCTACATTCTGGGCTGAAATTATTATTCAGGTTGGGTCCTTTTGTATCTCAATAGAATCTATGTTTTCATCTCTATTTTTAGCTTTTTTTTTTAACTGTCTTTCCTGGAGATTGCACATGATTAAAATACATTTTCATTATAAACGGGAATAAGAGGAAAGAACTTGATCTTGATTGCAATCACACATGAAATGATTTCCTGGCCCTGGAGACTCGAAGGGAGGACCCCGACTACTGTTTGCCAAGCGGACGCTGTGACTGGACTGGAGACGGTCTGCTGCTCTGTCGTCTTCTCTGTGACTGCAGAGACACAGGGCACACTCAGCGTTCACAAGCCCCTACGGTGGGTTTTTAGCGTCTCCATTTTACAGATGAGGAACCTGAGCTCAAAGAGGGGAACTAAGCCGTCTTGTATCCTAAAAAGAGAGGCAGAGCTAGGATTGGATCGCGCTTCCTCCCCAGCACAAACACCTGCACAATGACATAATGAGTTGGTTTTTCAGGACATGGGTGCTTCTCCTTCCTCCCCCCGTCCCGCCACTACCCCTCAAGAATCTCAGGACCTGCCCCCTGAAAACCTGGTGGCAGCTGACCCTTTCCCCACTTTCTCTCCAGCAGTGTGTGACCACAGTCTCGGGTCTCTAGGTCTTCTCACAAACACTTTCCTCTAACTGGAAGTTAGTTTCTTATTTATTTATTTATATTTTGTAGTGAAGTACCATTGTTTTAAATCCTTGTTAATTTTTGACAGTATAGGATTTCTCCCCTCAGTGCGGTCAGAGCACCATAGCTCTCCGCCATAGTCCCTTGTGCTCTCCCCTCACTCTCCCTGCTTCCCCTCTCCCCCTCTGGATGCTTTATATCTATGGTCAGCTTTCAAGGTGTTTTTTTTTTTTTTTAAAGATTTATGTATTTATGCATACAAGAACTGGGGTATAGGCCAGAGGTGCGGGGGGGGGGAGGGGTGAGAGGATTATTTATTTATTCACCAGTGACAGAGTGGGGAACAGAACAGGCAGAACGACTGAAACACATGCTGAGGGGAGCAATGGGCACAACGGGAGAGGTCTGCCATGCCATATGGGTCACCCCTCTCTGGCCGACAGCAGGGATCGAACTCATGCTGCAGTGGCTGTGGTTTGCTTCCTAGTGCGTTGCTTAACGCACTGCACCACCAGGGAGGCCCCTCAAGGGTTGGTTTTAATGTTTGTCTTTGTCTGATCCTTTATTGGGTTGTCTATATTCTACATATAAGTGACACCATTAGGTCTTTATCTTTCTCCTTCTGGCTTATTATTAGCATAATCCCTCTAACTCTATTAATGCTGTCTCAAATGGCATGTGTTTTTTGATGACTGAATAGTATTCCATCGTGTACATACCACATCTATTATAAAAGCTAATTTTCTTCCTTCCCCTTTGCTCTTTCCAATGAATAATCCCTGTTCTTTCTTTTGGTGCCAGTTAGTTTGCATCTCCTTAACCCCCCACACTTTTACCTCTACCCCCAGCCACCCCCCCGTCCCCCTGGGATTGTTACAGGGAAGGGAGAGGAGCACCCCAGAACCCCCAAACCTGCCCTCTCTGAATGGGTTCTGCCATCTGCCACATTAAGACAAACATATAAGGCCTTTAGTGGAAAGGAACTTTAATACAATCAGGGTACAATACAGAAAGGACAAAGAACATAGTTACTAAGTTAAGCATCCAAAGTTACCCATCTCCTTGAGGGTAAAAGTCCAGCCAAATAGGATTGGCCCAAAGCAAGGCCCCAAAGCCTGCCACACGTCTAAAGGACCTTTCAGTGGAGACTCATAGAAAAGGGTCAGAAAGAGTCAGACAAATCTGGGAGGAAATGAGCAAAACCAAAATCAAGATGAAAGCTGTCATTGTAGTAACCTCCCCAGGGGCCTCTCACTCACATCTGTTCCAACCAGTCCAAGACCAAAAAGCAAGCACAGTTTCTTCACATGTCCCTCTGCTCCACGTGCCTCCTCCAGGTCTCCTTGCTGCTCTCCATCCTGCTTCCTTCTTGCTCCCTTTCTTCTGTCCTATTTCCTCTCTCCAACATCTTCTTATCCCTGCTCAGCTCCACCCACTTAGGATGGAACCGGGACTCCGGAACATCCCCCTTTCTTGGGGACCACCCTGTTTTGTCTTCCAGGGGTGACTGGTATGTGCCAACCATGGATGGCCCTGAGGGTTTGGACCCTCTGGTCTACCACTGTGCTGCTCTGCCCACGGGAACTAAGTGCCCTGTATAATGAGCCCCTATGGGTGAATCCACTCCTGTTTGTAGGATACTAGCCAGGGGCATTTTTCCAGCGTGCTGCAGCTGGAGAGATAATGTCATTCTTCCAGCTTTCTCTATGCTCTGTCTGACTTGCCCTTGGAAATGCTGAGGCAGGTTCGAGGGCGGCAGGCGCCTGACGCCACCTGCTGGCAACTCCTGGGAGCGCCCAGCTCAGGCTTATCTTAAGGGCAATGCTGCTCCCTGGTGGCGGATAGTGGCGCTGCGGCTCTCTCACTGGCGATCCTAAACCACACATTCAGACCCCACAATAAGACAGATGTTTTTAATAGTTTGCGTCATTTCCAGCAGGGAGCTGGAATCCAGGGGAGAATCCAGGACTGACTCAGTATCCCCAGGGTTTGGGAGCTGAAAGTCATCCTTTTAAACCCAGCAGCAGTCACTCGCGTTCCTTCCAAAAAAATGAGAAACAGAAAACTGGAAAGAAAATAAAAATTACCTAAAGTTAAACATTTTTGTGTATATCTGTGTAATATGTTTTAAAAATTACATATCAATGCATCTATTATTACAATGTTGAGTCTAATTATAGATGCTTTTATAAAAACATTTAATATGTGTTCTGAGTTCAGAAAAAGAAATCCTGAGTTACAGGAAAAGCATAAAGGAGAAAAATGAAAACAAATTTTTAATCTCACCATCCAGAGATAGATTTTCTTCCGAATTTAACTTATTTTTATGACGCTTAAATGTTATTTATCTCTCTATATAATCCAAGTCAGAAATTGAGAAAAAAATAATTCCCAAGAGAAACATTTATTTTTGTTTCTTGGATCCTCCCATAGTGGGATAATCCCTCTCCTCCTGCCCCCTCTTGCAATTTCCCATCATTTTCTGGGAACATCCTCCAAGTTCCCCCTTCCTCCACATCCCCCTCCCTCCAGTCCATCCCCGGGGCTTCCACAGCATGGACTAGACAGCAAGCCTGAGCACATGCATCGTGGGATTAATTTTTAGAATTGGAAGCACAGCTGAAAAGAGGTTGTGTGCTTTTATAAATTTTCGTAGATACTGCCAAACCGTCTTGCAGAGAAACCGTAGCGATTGGCAGTCCCGCCAGCGGTCCGGGGAGTACCCGTGGCTCTGGTGGATCACCAAGTGTCGAAAAAGTTTCGGCCCTTGGGATCACACTTCCAATATTTTGCTACAACACTCACTGTGCGTGTCCCATGTCAGGCACCTGGCTGACACTACTGGTCTTTTCAGCATCTGCCCAATCAGGAAGTAGTAGTATCTTAATGTTACCGGCGAGGAAACAGGCTAAGAGAGCTGAGCTGAGCTGACATGAATTCAGGCCTGAGGTCTCACTGAGGTCTCTTCCTCTCATCCACTCAGTTTGGCTCAGCAGGGCTAGAATCACTCAGAGACTTGTTAGAAGTTGGTTGGGCCCCACCTCCACAGCCCTGATTTGGTTCTCATGAGAAGGACCTGAGAAAATTCATTTCCAGTTTCCAGTGAGGCTGCGGGTCCAGGGACCACACCTGGACCCCTGGAGTTCCTAACTCCAGCAGGGGATCCTATCTGGGCATGACCTTGCTGAGCTGCCCCCGGCCATGGTGGAGTGCTCAGTTGTTCTGCAGACCTTAGGTTTGTGTATATAGGTGGGAAGGTAACTAGATCTTTTGGTCCTCTGCACACACCACATTAGGTTTTCTGCAAGTAATTTTATTTTTTGGAGGCTGTTTCCCACCTTTTCAATGCAGAGGATACTTGGGAGAGCCGCTGGGGGAATCATGAGGAGTACTGTATGGGAAAGGACAGTGAGGACCATACGAGACTGCAGGGAAGCCAGTTATGGTTTTTCCTTTGATGGAGAAGCTGTGGGCATTGGGTTGCTCCGGGGGTGGGCAGGCTGGATGCAGATGGCGGCCAGTCCACTGTGGGGCCCTAGAGAAGAGCATTTCTCTCACTCTAAATTCCTTCCCTTTAAACATGGGATGTTGCAGGCTCACCAGGATGAGACAAGTCCTGGTGCGTCATCCCAGGTGCTCTTTCTGCCCCAGAATTTTCCAGGGGGCCAGACTCTGGCTCTGGAAAGTGGTCACCACTGGGTTGCCTGTGCTCATGTCCTCTGTTGATGCCCAAGAATGTTGTTCTTTTCCAGCTTGTTCCCAGAAAAAATCTCATTTTCCCTGTTCCTTCCACATCTTGGTGATGACGGTCTCCAGAACAGAGCATGAATTCTTTCCTGCAACTGGATTGTTGGAAATGGGAAGACCTTTTTCAGATTCCTGGCGAGAACCCAGGGTGTCCCAGTGACCCCTGGATCTTGGGAATCCTGGTAGGTGACCAATCTTTTAGGGGCTGGAGAGAGCAGTGGACAAAACCAAAATCCCCATCCTCTAATGCTTGCTGGTACCGGGTCTCTAAGTATGTTGACATCTGACCTGTGTGTTCTCTTGGAGTCTGGTGAGGGGGGAATGTGCAAATTCAGACATTTATAAATTGATCTGAACTGGCCCACGTAGGCTTAGATCTCCAGGAGCTCCAGAGATGGGTTGTGTGGCCAGAACTTTTCAACCTGTGATGTGTATAGGGGCTTCCTGGCCTGTTACCCTGCAGATCCCAGTGTAGTGGGTCTGGGCTGGGCCCAAGAATTTGCATTTCTAACAAAGCTGGATGCTGCTGGTCCAGCAGTCTCACTTTGAATATACTGCACAGCCTCCCACCAGATGTAACTTTGTTTTTCTTCAGCATTCTCTGTGATGTTCTGAAGACACAAAGGAAAATGTTAAGAGTATTTCGGTTTCCATATTTAGACAGAGCTTAGGTTCTGGTGTCAGGTCTGGGTTCTCACTATAGTTTTCAAGTGACCAGACCAGGTTCTCATTCACAAGCAGAGATTTTTCCTCTCTCTCATTTCAGAAAGAAGCTTAGTTGTTGGACATTTTTAAGGGATTGATTCAGGCATCTTTAATGACTCCTTTTAATCTGATGTTTTTAGTTAGGCAGGCTTATCCCTGGGGAAGTTGACAAGGCCCTGAACTCTCATCATTCATTCTTGGTTGATTTTGAACAATGAGGGGAGGGAGTTGAGGTACAGTATTACTCAGATGAAAACCCCCATGTAGCTTTTGAATCCTCCCAAACTTAACTACTCATTTCCTGCTGTTGACAAACAGCTTTAATGGTAACATAAACAGCTGATGAACATGAGTATATGTGATATGTGAGATGTATTATGTGTGTGTGAAATCTGTGCATATATACTGCATTCTTACTATGAAGTAAGCTAGGGAAAAGGAAATGCACTTATAGTGCATAGTGTACTGGATTAGTTGATAAGGATAATCAGTAGATAATTCAGGCCTCCTATAAGCGGGCCTTACACAGTTCAAGGATCCACTGCTCTGGCATTTGGGTGCACATCCACTGTTTCTAGAACAAAGATGACGAGCAGCCAATCACGGATGCTTATATGTACTTGGCAAACCACCATACATGACTTTTCTTGGGTAGTCTTTACAACTCTATGATGTGCGCTCAATTGTTTCCTCTAAACTATCTCACACACACACACACACACACACACACAGGACTGTCCAAAGGCATGCACTGAAAAGTGGGCACAACCTAGACTGCACCAGTCTGACAACTAGACCCAAATTCTTTGATAGATTTAAATGACTAAAGCGGACAGAGTTACAGTATCAAAACAGATGCAGAGACATGGCAAAGGTTAAAATGCTCAATTCTTTATTAAGTCTGTTAACAAGACACTCCCCGATCCTGGGTTAAATTGAGATTTTCGCTGTGAACTATGGCAAACAACGTGAAAGCAAATTGATCTCACCATCATGTACAATGGTTCATCTTTAGGGTCTAAAGTAGAATTACATTTCCCCCATTTTGCTCGTAATTAATCTCCTGGAATTATACTGTGTACGGTGGGAGGAGGGGGCCTCTTTGGTGTTTCAGAAGCTGGAAGACTGGTAACCAAAACTAGAAATATATTTTCTGTTAAAGTCATAATACAAAATTCTCTTCCTGAGGTGTGAACTTAATTCCCTAAATCATAATCAGAGTTGTAAACCAGTTTTAACTCAATAAAAAGGTAAAGTAAAAATACTCTTTAGGAGTTACTGATGGTACCCAGGTACTAAGTTTGAATGGAAGGTGTCATCCACCGTAACACAAAATCTGCACCGTCCTTTTTATATAAATGAGAGAGAATTTACTTTCAGTCTGAGTTTATTTAACATTTCATTCAGTTGAACGGAAACACAGATCCCAATACTGGCAAGACACTAATACTGAAATAAAAACTGCCAGTCAGTAAAATGCTTACAGTCATGATTCCTGATGTCATGGGAATAGAAATATTAATAACTAATTACCTTTACAAGCTTATTGCACTTTATTTGGACTTTTCTCCAGAAAAGGTATTTCTGAGATCAGCAACGATTGCCAATCTTGATTCTTTTGTTCTTTTTTTAATATATACACCATGATTAAATTTTACTTATTAGTTTCATATTAAAGCAGCGAGAGTCAGAGGCATCAGAAATATTAAAAAGACACATCTCCATGTTCATTGTCTTTTTTATGACAATGCTGTGGCCCTGTCTTCCTGGTGTGCGTACAATTTTGGGGAGTTCTGTCAATCTTCCACCTGCCACTGAGTCATCTTTTAGCGAAGGTAGAGATTGTGATATGGAGTTACTGATATGATGGGGAGAGAAGGGTAAGAATTCTGAGACTAGCTGGGGTGGGAAAAGTGGGGATCTCAAGTGCTTTAGTTTTTTGTTACAAGTTCTCTGTAAGTACCTCATGGAGATCTGCCTTGAACACCAGGCTTTTACCGCTTTTTAAAACGAGAAGCATCTGTGGCAACAGAATGTATCCAAGGACAGGAAGCCACGGGTAAGCTACTTTGGTCCAATTAGTTTAAGACAGAAAATATAAGAGGGAAAATTCTGGCAGTATAAAGAAAGGCTCAGAGTGGCCCCCAGCCTCCGATCCATGAATCCTTGCAGAGAAAAGAGAAACACAGACACAAGGCACGCCGTTTTTTCTTTATGAGGAAATTCAGCCTGGTCACATTATCAAGAAAAATCTGTCAAAACTAGTTTCTACATTGTCATCACTTACAAGTCTCTGAATTACAATAGAAGCTCCTGGTCCCGCTTGGTGGTAACTGCCACCTTGAGTATTTCTTTGGGCAACTACAGACTTGACACATAATCTGTTACAGTAAGTATATTACTTATGAAATTACTACAGATGATGTAAACGGTGGTCCGTGGATTCCTAATTTTCATACAGGTGGAATGTGATTAATACACAACATTCAAGTAAAATTCATGGACTCACTGATTGGCATATATATTATTTCTTTCTGAAAGCCAAGGCGATCTCTATTGCCAAGAGAGAACAGGTGGGTAGCTGGAATTGTGCTTTCATGTCTAATAAAAAAATCAAACATACCAGATTCGGCCCAGTCATACAGCATTGGTATTGAAAATACACCCAAAATGTATACATTTCAGTTATTGATTACTTGATGTAAATAACTGAATATAAATTCAATAAGTGCATGATTAATATCTTCCTAAGGATGCAAATCAGAATACATCTAAACGGCCACCAGCGAAACCACCCGCGGCACGAACGCCGTGCCCTGACAGCAGGGGCTGTTTGCTGTCTTTGTATGGTATCACGACCTTCCCAAGGCCAGTGGGAGCACTTTTTTTCTCAAAAGAAAAAAAATGCATCTTCTACTTCGGGCTTGCCCACATTGCCTAAATGGGAAGCAAACTGCCCTTAATACTTATTTTTGTACAGTTTTACGCAATTTTTTTTTTTTTGCAGTCTAGCATTAGAGTGTTTGTGTTTCCCAAATCACTACTGAGAGGTCCTTGGTTCGACACTAGAGTGGAATAAAAATTTAGCATGTTAAACAGATTTCCTTTCTGCTAATCAATAAATACTTGTGAGCACACCTAGAACACTTAGTCTATGCCCAGGGTCTTTGTGACACCCTGGCTGGGGGCTTGGGATATTGTTTTTGGTGAACTATTATCAGCTACAGGGAGGGTATTTCTGTAAATGAGAATGTGATTCAAAGATAAGGAACCTCGAGGAGCCAGGAGGAGTCTGCGCTGGCTCGGAGCAGGTGCTGCACCTCAGCAGCAGCTCACTCTACAAGGTAAGGTGAGTCTTTAAAAGGTCTCCGCCCTTGGGCAAACCCGCAAGGAAAGGACTGTCCTCCCCTCCACCGCTGCTGCTGCTATGCAGGGGTTTCGGCTGGCGGGTCGCCCATATGGGAGAGGTTCCTTTCTCAGCTTCACAGTCCCTTGTTGAAGTAGACGCGCTGTAATTCAGGCTGGCTCTCCCGGATCTTGGCTTGCAATTCAGGCTCCAAGCTTGTCACTGACATGGAACTGGGGTAAGAGAAACGACAGGGTTAACAGACAGACAGAGGTGGGGGCTAGAACTTGGAAAAAGCAGAGAGAGCCCCTGGAGAGTGTAGCTTGAAAAGAGCCTTCACAAGGTTAGGAACGGAATCGAGGCACGCCCTTTGATACCGCCTTGGGAATGATACAGTAAGATGCTTTGAGATCACATTCACGTGCCTTCTTCACAGCAGATTGCTACAATTGTTCCATTTTACTTTAGTTATTGTTCATCTCTTATGGTGTCTATAGATTAAGCATTATCATGCACATGGTGGAAGAAAACTGTATACAGGCTCCACTGGGGATCTTGGCACGAGTTCTTGTGGGTAAGGGGGGCAACAGTATTCGCTCCTTTCACAGAATTGTCACTAATAATCGAAGAAGTGTACCTTATGAGTCCAACACTGAAATACACTTTTAACCTCTCATTTTACTAAAGCTTACAGCCTACTCGTGCCAGAGCTGCTGTGGCAGTACACCTGGGCTGATTACTGGGAACCATTTCCTGTAAGGCCACTGTAGGGTCAGAGAACAATCAGGTCTTTCCACCCTCCCACCACTGTGATGATGGACACCTGCGGTGCTGCGAGCATTCCAGGGTGGACATGCGCAAGTGAGTGCACCTGAGTTTGACAGGAGCTTAAATGGGTGGTGTCATGAGAACCAAAAGGATGGACAGCATCAACCAGCAGCAGCAGCAGCAGCAGAGAGAGAGCGAGCGAAGAAAGCAGCGGAAGAAAGCAGGCAAGAGGGTGAGATGCGCCAGGGGCTTGGAGGCCTGCCAGCCTCCCAACCCCCAGCCCTCCGCTCCAGGCCCCCCTGCCTGCCATGTACCTGGCCACCTCTGACAATAAAAAGCATAAAAGCCACCGAGGGCTCCAAGACTCCTTTCCTTTACCCCCATCTGCCCAGTGCTACCCTTACTGCTGCTGCAGCCACCTTCCAAGGGAAGTGCACACATGCTCAGCATTGCATGAAAAAGGGCCCCTGCTCTCCCTGGAGCTGACTTACGGCACAGGGAGAGGTGCAACTCTCGTGCCCTGCTGTATGATGATCCTAGCTTGTTCTAAAATCGTTAGAAAGTATCGAGATGTCCCAGAAAAAATCACCTGCAGCCACATCACTAGAGATGACCACTGTCAGTCTGTGCTGCATGCATTTAAAAAGTGATCTTGAATTTATATGTGGTTATATATATATATAATATTAAAGGTTTTTCTTTTGTTACAAATGCTTATTTACATAAAAGTATAAAGAAAAGTCATTCAGAATGCTTACAAACCAGAAAAACTGCTGACATTTTCATATGTAATAAGTCTTTCAAAAATATCTGGCGTTTAATGTATTTGAGATAGGTTAAGAAATGAGGAAAAGTAAAGTCAGGACATGGATTTATACAACAAGTAAGTAAAAGAAAACTAGAAAAAATTCCAGAATGCTCCTTTTCTATGTTGTGGAACTTTGAACAATTTTTAGTTGCTGCTTCTGCTGTTAATGGCTACGATTTGCTGGTCATCTGTTGGGCCGATCACCATGCATTTTAATCCTTATGAAGCCTCTGAAAGTCGGGTTTTATTCTAGTTTAGCAGATAAGGAAACCACAGGTGCAATGACTTGAAACCAGGTTTTTTCTGTCCCACAGCCACACCCTCTGGGGACTGTCTCTAGGGCCTTCTGCTCTGCCCGCTTTTCCCTGATCTGCAAGTCGTTAAGTTACTAATGATGCACTTGAAAGACCAAAC
This sequence comes from Galemys pyrenaicus, assembly GCA_019455555.1. Lineage (NCBI taxonomy): Eukaryota > Metazoa > Chordata > Mammalia > Eulipotyphla > Talpidae > Galemys > Galemys pyrenaicus. Next base: position 141,103 of record JAGFMF010011777.1, on the reverse strand, counting down.
CCAATTTTGGTGTTAAAGTTATTCAACCTTATTGGGTAATGGAGAGGGTTTTCTTTTTTTATCTTCTAGGAGAGTTTATTTAAAATTGGTATAATTTGTCTATTGACAGTTGAATAACTCTCCCTTGTAAAGCCACCTGGTTCTTGGGTATTCTTTGTAAAAGTTTAAATAATGCTTTGATATCTTTAGGGCAATTCCATTCTAATTTTCAGTTCTGTTAATATTTTTGTAGGAACTCGTTCATTTTGCCTGTTTTCAAAACAATGTTGATAATGTTTTCTTATCTTTCAAATCTGCTGAATCACTAGTTATGTGTTTCTTACTCATAAGATTATTTATGCCCTTTTGTTTTGATTGATCTCTGAAGACAATTGTCTATAGTGCTACTGTTTTTCAAAGAAATAGCTTCTTTGGATGTTGTGTGTCCTCTGTTTATTTTTTCTTTATTACCTATTTTATTACTGTATTAACTCCATTTTATTTCTCTGGAGTTTTTAACCTTTGCTTTATTTTTCTGTTGTCATTACCATTCATTCATGTGGGAGAGTGGATAATTTGGCATATTCCTACAATGGACTATTACACAGCATTCAAAATGGATGAACTACAAATATGTGCAATAATGTGGTCTCAGGTGATGTTAAACAAAGAACAAGTAACCAAAGATTAAGACGTCCTTGACTAAAAAGTTCCAAAGAGACAAGGTTGGACAACAAAAGCATTAGGTTTACATATATATTTGATGGAAAATTTAAATGCAATTCCATGATAAATATGGCATTTAGCCATGTTTAAAACCTGCAAAGGAGGTAATGCGGCAGGCTGGAAAGAGCCCACAGATGGGTGTTATTGTAATGTTTTTATTCACAGTTGGGAAGTGGGTACAGGGTATTTAATTGTATTATTAAAAGACATTTTAAAAAACAGGGTCATGTGGGCCTCCCTGGTGGCGCAGCGGGTTGAGCGCCACACTGTGAAGAATCGTGGCACAGCTGCGCAGGTTCAATCCCACCAGGGAGGGGACCCACATGGCGCAGCAGACCTCTCCTGCCTCACCTGCTGCTCCCCTCAGCAGTATATTTCAGTCATTCTGCCTGTTCTGCTCCCCACTCTCTCTGGTGAATCCTCTCACCTCTGGCCTGTACCCCAGCTTTGTATGCATAAATAAATAAATCTTAAAAAACAAACAAAAAAACAGGGTCATGCTTGGCCCAAGAAGGAGGGTGTGTGATGAACCAAGCAATCAGATACATCTATTCTAAGCAACTAATAAGAAACAAAAAAACAAACAGTTGGACAAGTAAAAAAACAAACCCACAAAAATAACAAACCAATATGCTTCACTTTTTAAGTAGAGGAAGACAAGGGGGAGTTCTTGGTGGTCCAAATGCAAAGCCACCTACTGTCTAAGAGCTTGTGACCTCATGGCATATCTGGTTATAAAAAAACCTTTTACTTCCGCACCCTGAGTTTAAATTAATCATAAAAACAAATGTTTAAATGAAAAAAAAAATCTTATGTCAACCCCTGAGCCTCTGGGCCTGGGTGACTAAATAAACATGAGTGCTCCTCATGTTTGGGGATAAGGAGAGATGAGGCAGTCCATCTGCACCGGGCTCAGAGGGCAGATTCTGAAGGTCACACTCTCTCTTGGGGGCTCAGCTTTTATCTCCAGGTGATAAATGGCTCCCTGGCCTTGAGATTTAATGCCCTATTTAACAACACAGGGTCAAACACACACATGAAGAGCTTTATAAGCTGAGTCCTCTATCAGGTCGAGGGACCTGACAACATTGTCCTAAAACAGAAGGCATAATCCCAAGCCTACTGTGAAAGCAGAGGCTGCAGCAGACCATACGTGGCCCACGAACGTGTGAGCATTGCCAAGTGGGGAGCCTGGAAACACTTCAAAAAGAGCAAAGCAACAACCCACTGCTTCTCTGGGCTTTGGTGTTCCATCAGGACTCAGCGAAGCCCCGCATCTAGAGGATGGCGATTTAATGCTTGTCAATCCAGTTCTTAGATCAAAAGCAGCTGCACTGGAGGGCAGCCTGGGATGGAAATTACGTGCAAAACAAGGCTTTCAAAGCAAAAAAAAAAAAAAAAAAAAAAAAGGCAGCAAGGAGGGGAGTAAACACNAAAAAAAAAAAAAAAAAAAAAAAAAAAAAAAAGGCAGCAAGGAGGGGAGTAAACACACATCAACCATGAGCCCAGGGTGCTCCTTTGCTGTCCCCGGGGTGGAACTGGAATTCGGATACATCTGCAATCTGATACACTTGCCAACGGGCCGGAAAACAGCACAATTTGTATGAAAGCAAGTTTGCGCCGGAGATAACCTGACTCTTGCACAAAGCACAAAGCATTTTCAAAGGTAATGGGAGAGGGTAGAAAAGAGCGGGTTAGAGACTTTTGAAATTAGGCAGACATGGGTTTGGTTTCTGTCTCCATCTCTCCCCTACAGAGATGATGGCTTCATTTATCTTTTTCAAGTCTCAACTTCCTGGCCAGTGAAATGGAGTATCAGCCCCTGCATTTCCAACAGGCTTTTGGGGCTACAACTCAGCATCATCCCCAAGAATCGTAGATACATACCTTTTCTGAGGAAACAGAGCACAGCACAGAGGCGTAGCAAACACCAAGCTTAAATAAGAAAAAGGACAAATTAGAGCATTTCGAAATAGTTGATTTTTCTATTCATTTTTCTATTTTACTTTAAAAACAGCCAGTTTCTTTCTTAAGAGCTGAATATTGCCTCACAAAATATGTCCTGTTTGGATAATTTTACTACCAAGGATGGCCAAATTAACTTTTTTTTTAATCAAAGAGATAAGTTAAAAAAAAAAAAAATCAGGGCCTCCCTGGTGATGCAGTGGGTTAAGCAACGCACTATGAAACAAACCTCAGCCACTGCAGCACGAGTTCGATCCCTGCTGCCGGCCAGGGGGGGACCCACATGGTACAGCAGACCTCTCCTGCTGTGCCCACTGCTCCCCTCAGCAGTGTACTTCAGTTTATCTGCCTGTTCTGCTCCCTGCTCTCTGTGGTGAATCCTCTCACCCCCCCACACCTCTGGCCTGTACCCCAGTGCTTGTATGCATAAATAAATAAATCTTTAAAAAAAAAAATCACACCAATTGTCCCCAAAGTTGTAGTTCTCTCTACAGTTACTTCCATCCAATCACTTGGGTGTCAGCTCGATGTTCTGGAATGGTGTCATTTGTATAATCTGTGCCCCATGTTCTCTCATCCTGTCACCCTTTCATATTGCTGTATATCTACTTAAAAATTTGTTATAAAAGTAACTCTACTCACCAGAAGCCAACAAGTCCAACTTGAATAGGTGCGCTCATCCATGGGAACCTCTGTTTTGAGAAATAAATTATTTTGATTACTTTTTATCCAGGCTCTCAGAGGCAGTTTCTTTTGCAGGGATCTCTTTCCATTGGGAGTGTGATTAGTGGAATTTGGGGTACACAGCAACAAGCACGTTAGTCCTGCCTTCCTGAGTCTATCAGTGAATCTTGTGGAAGATCAAGTGCCTTCTAATTTTCTTCCTTTGCACATTTAATCTGAGTGATGCTGGCTGCATATAGGGGTGGGGGAACTGCTAACACTTGATTGTAACTTATCTCTCGGCCGTGGAAGGAGTTGAGCTGAATGAGGAGCATAGCAGCTTCCTAAATAAGTATGTAGGTGAAGATAGACCAGATGACATTCATAGAGTACCCAGTACAATGCCTGAAAACACAGCAGAAGAGCCCTTGCACTTTCCTTTCTTGATGTTAGTTGTTGTCAGTATGGTTAGAACTATTGCTGGAGTAAAACATTTTTGCATGTCATTTTTTTTTCAATGGGAATGAATGGGTTGGTTGGTCTTGTGGAGAATAATTGCTGTTAGATTTTCAGTCTGGAAAAAGGAGTGATGCCAAAATGAATAGTAGAGAGTGCTGAGACATATGCTTATATAAATAAGGCCACTGAAATGGCTGCAACCAAGCGTGAATTAGTTGTGATGAAATCAGCCAATAGAGTTAAGGTCAATGCAAGTTGTTAAAAGATTATTAACCCCACCACGGAGGCTTGTGTGAGAGGCGTACCGAGGTCCCTGAGAAGACTCCACTGGAGAAAAGGTACAGCATAAGGGCTAAGATGAGGACGGAGGCGTGGACTAGAGAGGAAGAGAGAAATATTGTCAAGAGGAGATGGCTCCACAGAGCTCACGCTGAGGGTTCCCTACCCACCAACCTCGCCAATACTGCGTCCAGGGCAACTGGCTCATCTGAGGATGAAGGACTTGCATGAGGCGAGGACAGGCCCTGCCCCGCACCTCCCTGTTGTGTGACACCGAGCTGGGACACAGACCTGATGAAGGCAGATGTGCTACGACCTGAATGGGCTCTTGCAGAAGGGTGATCCTGAAGCTGGGAGAGCAGCCTCCTACTCAGTGGACTCTGGTCTGCAGCAAAGTGGGCTAACTGTATCCCAGGGAACAGAGGCCTTGCAGAGGGTGGGGTACAGACCAAAGGCTGACTGTGGTCCCTTGGGGGTTGGGGGCGGAGTTGCTGGAAATGCAGGGGTAGTGACAAGGACCTTGGGGAATTCTGACTTCTCCTATGAAACTCAGCCTGCACGTCATCCTTCTCTTGACTCTCATCCTGCCTAATTCGTCTCTACTTCTTAAATGGAACTTAGTCCAACACTAAATTAGTGAGTAATGATGCTTGGGCTTTCCCTAAACACTTGCATGATATCCTTAGGGAAGGAACATGTTGTGCCCTGGGCAGAATTGTGCAGACGATAAGTGAAATGTTAAGATAAGAGGCTCAACATTTACTATAACTGTAATTCCCCCTCTCCAATAATTTTTCCAGTAGTTTTACAGACACACAATGCACTTAATTCTTTGTACAACATGGTTATGCTTCACTAACAGGGGTGCATTCTGAGAAATGTGTTGTTGGGTGATTTCATCGTCGTGCAAATGACATTGAGTGTAAATCACATAAACCTATATGGTCTAGCCTCCTACACACTTGGGCTAATGCACACGGCTGGTGTCTCTGCCAAGTATGTGGTCACTGCTGACAGAAACTCCGTTATGTGATGTATGACTGTACAGGCTTTGACATATGTATTCAGTTATGGAACCAGCATCGCAATCAAGACAATGAGCTGGTCCACACCCCTCATGTTGCCCTTGTTCCCGTTACCTGGCACATCCCAAAGAACCCTGCACCCCACTTCCTGGCCACCTCTGATCTCCTTTCTGGCACTATTAGATTTCCTAGGATGTTACAGCCAGTATTCCTTTATGTAATTATTTTCAGACCTATTCAGATTTTTATGTGTCTAAATAATACACTACTTTTTATTGCTCAGTCAGGTATCCCACTGCATGGATATACCACGGTATGATAATCCATTTCCCGTAGATGAACATTTGGGTTATTTCCAGTTCTTAACTATTACCAATAAAGCTGTTATTAATATCTATCTTTAATAGATAATGTTTTCTTTCCTCCTACTAAACATCTAGGAGTGAAATGGCTGGATCAAATGGTAAGTGCATATTTACTATTTAAAGAAACTGCCAAACTGTTTTCCAGAGGTACAGTTTTACATTCCCACTAGCAAGGTATGAGAGGTCCAGTACTTCCACATCCTCACCAACACTGGTTATGATGAGTCCTTTTAATTTAGCATTTTTAATAGGTGTTTAGATGCAACATGTAGTTTTAATTCAATTTTCCTCAATGACAGAAGAGACCAAGCATCTTTGAATGTGCTTATTTGTTTTGTATGTATTAGGTGGAATGTCTTGGGGGGGTTGTTTTCTCAAATAAGCAATGAAGGTTCTTTTTATAATCTGGATCAAATCCTGTCCTTTATCAGATACATGCTTTGCATACATTTTTTCCTAGTCTGCTTCTTAATTTTTCATCCTCCTTACAGCCTTCAAAAAGCAGATCAAGCCCATGTTAACAAGTTTCCTTTGATGCACTGTGCTTCTGGTGCTATGGCAAAGCAATCTCTGTCTAACTCTAGATGGTCTAATAGACTATCTCAAGGATAGTCTTACATTTTCTCCTAGAAGCTTTACAAATCTAGATTTTTTCACATTGGAGTCTGAACCATTGGAGTTGGTTTTGAGAGATAGTACAGTCAGTTCTGACACAGGGCCCACACCCCAGTCAAACTGACCAGCACCATCTCCAGTGAGCTCTGCTCTGCTCCTCTAAGCTTCTGCTGAGCACCTGCCCTTGGCTGGTCTCTTCAACTGTCTGCCCACCCTTCGCAGTCGGAGGAGAAACCTCCTCTACATGCCCTCTGGGCCCTGCACTGTACTCACTAGGTTTTGGCACTACTGCCTGAGCCTTTTTCCTCCCCACCCCTTGCCCTGTGCCATGTGGTCCCTGAAAGCAGGGCTCAAGCCCTGTTTCTATGACCCCAGCGTCTTGCACGACATTTCCATGCAATAGGCATTCAGGCAAGGACAGCAGAGTACATGCAAAGTCACCTGCCCACTCATCAGACAACCCTAAGTCAACTGGGTAGACAGAACAGTCCACCTTTATCAAAGGGAATATAACAGAACTAAAGAACTAAAACTTAAGGAATGAGGAACTATTATTTGATCCAAACTGTATCAATTTTATTCACAATGAAAGTGCAAGAATGACTTTAGAGACCATAGGAGCTCTCCTCCAGAGGAAACAACTTGCCGAAGTGCCAGATTTTAGGCAGTGAACTTTTTGATTTATTGCACAAATATCTATGAATCACTTGCATCTGGCCAGCACTCCATGTGGGAAAAGAAAAGAGGCAGGGGAAGGAAGGAGCCATGGCAAATGCTGTTCAAGCACACCATTTAAAAAGAGCAACAAAAGATAATAATAAAAAAAAGTCCAGAATGGCCAATTCCTTTCATGTCTGCAGAGGCGTCTGGTCGTGTCCCAGGGACAGCCGGAATAAGCCCACTCCCGCAGAGGGCACATCTGGCCACTGGAGCTGTGGGGACAATCAGAGGGCAGACCGAGCCAGACACCCCAGTGCCCAAAATGTCTGGAACCTTTGCTGACAAGGCACAGACAGGCCTGTCTCTCCAAAGAGCGTGTGAAGTGCTGTGAAGTGGGACTGCAGAGAAAGTAATACAAATGGCCTATGCTTATGTTTTGACAATGGCCATAGTTCCAACGCTACCCAGGGGCCTCTCCACATGGGCAAAGTGTGGTGCTCATGTGTAACGGCTGTCAGGCACCTGACAGCGCATGCATGTGCGCAGCTCCAGACACTCAGCTTGTACTTTCTCCAAGCAACCCCTCTACCGAGGTCTGGAAAAACCAGTATGGCCACAGTCAGACCTTCAGAGCCTGTGAGGGACTCCCAAAGACCCTTGAACTACTCTGACCACCAGTTCTACTCCAGTGGCTCCTTCTGGCTCCAGGATAGGGGTCGCAAGGGGAGAGGCCTGTTCAGAGAGCATGAGCCAGGTGACACACCTCCAAATTTTTATTTAAGGCTATGGTAAAAACCACAAACTAAGACAAGGGAGGCATTTCACTGAATGAGTATTTAACAAACACCCACTCATCGATGACCGTGAAAGCCTAGGAGGTGTGGCAATGATGAGCAAACAGTTCCACCATGTGCTGGCCCCTTCACATCAGGAATGCCAGACTGTGTCCACAGCTGCGTCTATGCGACCCAGCAAGAAGGTCCTGCATCCTCCCTTCAGTGTCTTCCATCCAGTGTTTGTCACTGAGCTGTGAAGGTAACTGTGGCCACTTTCCCAACAACACCAAGACTCCAGGGGTTCAAAGACCTGACCGAATTGCAAGAGCGGTGTGCCAACTTTGTGTCATGCTTTCCCCGCTGACTAACCTTTCAACATGAATGTAGGTTGATATGCAGGCTTCTGGTAGACTTTCCTGGAACCCCAAGCCAAGACCAGAACATGTGTTAGCAGCCCACTAATGTTAGTGTGCAGGCTGAGGGGCACCATGGGATCCCCAAACATGCATGTTCTAAATGGGTTTTACTATTCACTGTTACTAGATAAAACTCCAATGCATAAGACCTTCAATGGAAAGGAACGCTAACACAATTAGTGTGCAACAGAGAGAAGAGAAAGAATATAGTCTAAAAGTTTCCAGTTAAACAAACAAAGTTGCTCAGCAAAACAGGGCTGGCCCAAAGCAGGATCACTAAAGCCTGAAAGCCTGCCACAAGTCTAAGCTACCTTCTGGAGGGAAACCATAGGAAAGGGGCAGAGGGGCCAGGCAAGTCTGGAAGGAAAAGAGCAAAATCAAAATCCAAGTCAAGATAAAGGCTGCCACTGTCAGCTACCCCATGGTCTCCACTCACATCTCTGTCTCTTTCAAGTCTCTCCTTCCCTGTACCCCAAGATACTTGCTTGGTACAAGTCCAAGCAAGCACAGCTTCTTCACATGTCTTTCTGCTCCATGTGTCTCCTCCAGGTCTTCTTCCCGTCTCCTTCCTTCCTCTCTTTAGCTTCTTATTTCTGCTCAGCGCCACCCTTCCTTGGATGGGGCAGGAAATCTGAACTCCCCTTTCTGATATCACACTGTTACACTAACAAGTGACAATATTTGGAGCCCCTGTTCAGGTGCTTCTTCTAAGTAGGTGTCAGATGGCATTTGAAAGACAGGGAAAAAGGGATGGGGATGCTTCAATGGTAGGTATGTTGCCACTGAAGGTGACCTCCAAACTGCTTTCATGGTCACTGGCAAGTTCATGACAATCATAACTTTCTTTTTTACTTATTTTTTTAATATATATTTTATATCATCCTTCCTTTTTGTACAATGTATGCTTTCTCCTGTCAGGTGTAGTTCCTGTAAAATTCCCACACCAATTCACCCTGCACCATCACCAAGGTCCCTTGTGCTCTTCTCTCCTGTTTTGATCCCTCCCTCTCACTCCCGCTCTCCTGCATAATATCTCTGATTTATAGTTGCCTGTTAATTTTTCTTTTTTACTATAATTATTTTTTTTCCTGATCCCTCATTTGGTTTCCCGACATTCCTCCTATAAGTGAGCCATAATCATAACTTTCTTATATATTTCAGTGGCATGACCCACATTTACCACTCCTCTCTTGCCAAAGCTGTCACTTTCATGTGAGAGAAACTAATATAATAGGATGACATGTTCCAAGCCTCGTATCTACTTACAGATCTGGTCTTGCTTAGAAAACCTGACTTGGCTCAATTTTGCAGGGTGGAGGGTAGGTTTATTGAATGACTTTGACTCTCTGTTGCTCCCCAAGTTGGTCTCCCAATATCTCAGGGGTTACGGACCAAGCAAGCCAGAGGCTGAGTAGGTCAACACATGCTCTTGTGGGGATACTATAATCCTAGTAATTTTTCAGATCAAGAGCTGGCAGAGAAGACACAGGACACTGATTCAGTATCTTCAAAGTTGTGGACCCGGGGGTCTTGGATGCCCCCCACAAATCTGCCACAAAGCAATGGCATAGTGCAGGCACTCCAGAACCCCTGGGAGCTGATGCACATCTTTCGTATCGATAGGAAGCGGCTCTGGGCTAGAATTCCTCCATATGCCAGTGCTTCCAAGAGGAAATATGAGGCTGGGTGAGGAAGAGAGGTGCCCCTTTCCCTCACATGGGCTTGGTACACAGACAACAAATGAGCACTGGGTATATCCATCGAGGCACTCACTGTGACAGCACACTTTCTTAGCTTGTTTCTAAGAATGTAACAATTGAAAGTGCTTACTAAGCATTCGCTGAGTGCTGGCCTTCGATCTCCTTCTGGGGCCCACAGAGAGTAGGTCAGGAAAGGAACACACCTGTTGGGCATTTAGGGGTCTCCTCATCACTGGAATGGCTCAAGGTGTGTTTGGTCTGTATGTCCCTTTATCTCAAAGCTTTATTGTGTCACAGCAATGCAAATATTCATTTTTAATAATTGACCTGAGAGAGCTATGGTCTTTGCCACAGCACCTCTGCTTCTCCAGCAAGGAACCTAACCCATTTCTCCTGGCAGATCTAATGGGGTCACTTTCCAAACAGCCTGGACCAAATGAGTCATCCTAAGCTGTGGATGTTTTTAGAATTGGAAAACTCAGATGAAGCAGCAACACTATGGCATTAAGTCATGGACGCTACAAGAAGCAATGCAGAAAGAACACCTTGAATACACTAAGTTCTGGGTTACAGTTGCATCCTATGTTTGCAGACCTTGAAGAATGGCAGTTTTACATTAATGAATTTTTAGACATGATCAAAGAAAAATAGCTTGGGAGCAAAAGTCAGTGCTCCATGAAGCTATTATTTCAAAATTATTTTTTCATCTTTGTTAGTATATAGAGAAACTTGTCAACATATCATCCCACATTCACACAATCTCTTCATTATCGCAGAACAAGGCATCGGTCAGTGATTAAGGTAAGTGCATAATGGACCAGAACCTCTCAGGAGACGTGGACACAACCTTCATTCACAAGTGCTTTTGTAAATATCTGAGATGAGACATCACGTTCCCAGAAGCATCTTTTTATTTATAGAATTGCTCAAAATCTTTACTCATTATGTAGGAAAAAGTCTGTTACAGTTTGAAGTCTGAAGAGGAATTGAAAGGATTGAGACAGTGATAAAGAGTGATAAAAAGAACTTGGACTTGCCAGTTTTTAATCTTTTTTTCCTCTTGGATTAATTTCACATGCAATATTGCATAATAATGTATAATAATTTGGCATACAACATTGTAAATTTCTTTACATGCCAATCTAACTGCACAGCACATTACTCTTACACACTTGTATATTGTAGCAAGGTTGTCTGGTCACATTACACACTTATAGAATAATATCATTGTCTATGTTCCATATACTACACATTAAAATGGAGGCTTACCTTTAAAAAGGCCTTCTTTTCCAAAGTGTTCATGATAAATGGAGGGATGGCTGAAAGTAAAGACAGATGCACTTAAATATTTAGCATCTATTTTCAGCCCACTTCTCCCCCATCCCCAACAATTTAACAAAAGGTTCATATCACTTTCAGGCTATTTTTACATTGGCAGAGTGCAACCACTTGCATAATTTTTAAAACATTTTAGTATTTTGAAAAAACCCAGTTCCCGTTCTCTAGATTTTCAAAAAATAATGTAATGCTCTTGCCAGTCAGAAAATTTTATTATCTTGATGAGAATTTTATATTTAACTTCATTTTTTCTTTTGAACTGAAGTGACATTGCATGATAATGATGTAAGTTTCAGGCATGCATTGCTAAAATATCAATGTAGACTACACGAAAGTCACCACTAAAAGTCCCTCTGCGTCCCTCACACCACGAAGCCCTCCTGTGCTAACAGAACAAACAAGCTCATCCAGGTGTCAGGCCTGTGGGTCAGGAGGCCCCTCACCAACTGGGCGACCCTGAGAAGTCGCCTCACTTCTCCAAGCCTATTTTCTAAAGTGGTAAGACTGGTACCAAAGTGGCTGTGATGTTGAAGGAGTCACACATCCATATACCGGTAGTGTCAGTCCATTTTCTCGTGACTTTTATCAGACTAAACTGTCAGCTTAGCTGCTCCCTTGTGGATGATGCCTCATGGATTTGATGGGGGCAGACAGTGGGTATCCTCCCCGAGGACTGGGTGATGTTGGAAATAACCAAGTCACTGTGAACTGATGTGCTGGGTTGGCTGAGTGCATCTTTGGATTTTAAAATGGAAAGGACATAACTGAAAGCAAACCAGGCTAGCACCTAGAGGTGTGACCTTGATGTCAGCAAATCAGAAAACCTGAACTCAGGCAAGTCGGGGTCAGGAGCAGGGTTTGGGGGGCTCCACAGTCCCCTTGTAGATTAGTGACCTAGTGCCAGTTGCCAATGGTGAAATCAGACAATCCCAATTAGCTGGGGTGCAAATATCAGGCTCCTCAAAGTTTTCCTTCATGCTGTTTTCTTCAGAGTTTGTTGTCTACTCTTACTCATCTGCTGACAAGCATAAGCATCAGAGTGACAAAAGGAATTTAAAGAGAATAAAAAGATCAGTGGGAAAACTTGACAGCAGTCGCTAAGCACGTTCCCTCTGAGAGCTGAGTGAGCAGCCCAAGGCTGTCTGTGCCCTAGTTCAGATGCTGACATGAAACATTTATTTCCACTTCTTGCAAAGGGCACTGGGACTCCCAGGCCCCCAGGTTTACTGCTCCCTTATCCACAGGCCTTCTCCAGGCCCCTGGGTAAGAAGCCTCAGGAGTGAGTGCAGCAGAGCGTTTCAGAGGAACTAAGCACAGTGCAGATCCCCTGCGCTCAGGCACGTTGGCTCAGTGGTCACCTGGCACATTTTAGTAACAGTTGCTCTAACCAGCCTGAGTTACTCTGTGTTCCAAGGGCTTCCAAGTGATACACACAAATCTTCAGAAAAGTTTTTCCTCTTCAAGAACTTTTGGACATTTCTTGTCAAGGTTTACAAAGATCAAATTCTTTGCTGCCATATTCTCATCACCTCCGCTGTCACTGCCCCATCGGCTCTGCCTCGCCTCTCACTTGGGGTGCTGCAACGACCCTCAGAGAGGTCTCCATCCATTGTGCTCCTTCCTTCTTTCTACTCTCAACATAGCATCCAGAGTCAGGTCCTTAAACCCTACATCACACTGTGCCACTTCCCTGCTCAAAACCCATTGTCCCTTACAATGAAACCCAAGGCTAGCCAGGTTACCCACCTCCTGCCCTCTGGGGCCTCACCTTATCCATTTTACTCTTCCCACCTCCCATTCTCTATGCCAGTTGCCTTTGCTCCCTTGAGATGCTTCCCACATGCAAGACAAGCTCCCTACTCTCCCACTGTCCCTTTTGCCCAAAACATTGAGCCCTAATACCCACCTGGCTCACTCCGTCACCTATATCCAGTCCTCTTCTCTGACCAAGTTCTTGTCCAATTCCACTGTAGCACCCCAACCCTTCTTTCCCCTTTACTCCTTTATATCACCTCACATATTATTTTCTTATTTTTGTTTCTTCCCTACCAACCCTATCAGCAAGTAAGTTCCACCAAGAAGACTGATTTTTTTTTTTTTAATTATTGGATGCACACACACCTGTTCAATCTACATTTCTGGAATAAATGAATGGAAGATAAAGTTCTACTAACCCATGCCTGGCGCTGCCATGAGGATCCTGGAGACCACTACTTGAGTGATGGCCTGTTGGGCAGCATTGGCTGACTCGCCCAGGCGGTTGCCATTTTCATCTGTGACAGGAATGCCCACTTTGAGTTCCCTGCAGAGTGAGACATATGCAAAGGTATTTACAGAAGCGGCTGGACACAGCGCCACGTTTGAAAGGTCAAGTCCCTACTCCATCCAAACACCCTCCTAAGTGCCATTGTTGGCACAAACAAGTCTATTTTTAAATACCATGAACTAGTATAATCCATGTGTGATAAGTTCAAAGGGAAAAATAACACTAGTAAACTTTGTAAAAAAAAAAAATTAGTGTAGCAGTTTTAATAATAATGTGACTTGAAGGGTGAGTATGCTAACTTAAAGACAGGGCTCATTTCTAGGCTTATGTACAAAGTTAGGCAACTTTCTAAATGAAAAATATAGTAATATGCAGCATTACAAAGGGAACTAACTACACCGATAGAGGAGGCATAGTAATTGGTACTAATGGCAATTCATCTACAACTTACTAACATCTGTTTTGTTATTCATTCCAAAATGCTTTTTTCCATTCTTCACCTTTAATTTTTGCCAGTTCTAAAAACTACTTCCAAATATATAGATTAACATTACTTAAAACCCAAAATGAAAATTCTATAGGAAAATAGAACCTATTTTATTCTTTGCAAGATCTTCTTCCCCTAGTCCTGGCACAACTGAAAATGAAAAATTGAGATATATTTTTGAAATTTTTTATTATGCAGAAGTAGAAAGCATTCTAATACCATATGTACATACTTATCAGCCTGTCTTTAGAATCATCAACTCATGGCTAAACTTATTTCATCAATGGGCTCACCTTTACCCTCAACTCTAGATCATTTTGAAACAATTCCCAGATCTTACACAATTTCATCTGTAGATATTAAAATAAATTTTAAAAGTTTTGGCTAATTATTTGAAGAGACTCTCCTGTCAAGCACAAGTCCTTTCAAAGAATGCATATTCATCTTACCTTTGCCTCATTAATGGAATATTAATACAATTAGCAGCAGCTACGGCAGCAAAGGGAACAAAGCGTCCTATGAGTGGTGAGATACGCTGCAGAAAAGATAATTAGAAAAGCATTACTGTACTTTTCCTGGACTACTGAACAGAAAATACTTATTTTGTCTTGAAAACTGCTAAAAAATGCAAAGTACTATTTGCATAGAAACTCAGTGCTCATTGTGTGGGATCAACATCCAATGGAATACTATGCGGTTACGAAACAGGATGAAATCCTTCCATATGCAACAACATTGATGGGTCTCAAGGGGATTAAGCAGAGTGAAATATGGCAGATAAAGACAAATGTCCTAAGATTTTACTCACATGTAATACATAGATTAAAAAAAGAACACTTTTGGATGAGAAGATCAATTAGTGGTTACTGGAAGGGGAAGGAAGGTGGGTAAATTGGGCTGAAGGGAACAACAGTAGATAAAGGGCAGAACTGGGGTTTTAGTGGTGGACTGAATGTAGTTTTCGTTCACGCACACCTCAAAGTCATATAATGTTACAACGCAATGTTACTTCAATTAAGAAAAACTCACACTAAAGAGTACTTTCAAAATGTGTTTCCTAGTGGCATTTACCTAGTATGGGCATATAATGCCAACATCTAAGACACTCTGACAGTCTAGTGTGGCTGCTGGTGTAGGAGCTTTGGAGTCCCGGGTTTTGAGTTCAGCTGTGGCTTCTCCATCTCCAGGGAGGTGCGGGCCCATGACATACTGCCTGACCCCCGCACCAGCGGGCTATGTGGCAGATGAGCATTTAGCAGCTAATTTTCAGTGCCAGCTACAGAACGGGTCTGGGCACATGTTTCTGGTGATGCCCCTACCCGAGCTTATTGGAAGATATAATTAAAATATGCACTGATGAGAATGACTCTAAGAAGAAAGTCAGATAACTATTTTGGGCAATAATAGATATTCAAAGGCAGGCAGTTAAGAACAGATTAGGAAGCTTTACTATAGGAATAAAGATCTGAATACCTTGGCTAATGCATTGAGTCCTAGAGCCGTTGCTACAGCACCAGTTGTGGCAGAAACATATGCTGTTCCCAATTCGCTGAAAAGAAGAATATAATGAGAATGGGAAGGAGCAAGGGGACTGGGAACTTGGTGGTGCAGGGTAGCGAGTCATGGGTGCTTTGGTGGTGGTTGCGCTGTAGTGACATGTATCTGAACCTGTCCCATTAATGCACGTATAGGACTGCAAAACAATGTTACCTCCATGAAAACAAAAAACAAAAAACAAAAACAAAAGAATAGTGCTTAACCAGTGAGCACCTGTCAGGAAACTGGTATACAAAATTCTGAAGCAATGAGGGGGAAAGATGAAAGAACTATATTAAAAATGGAGATTCCATGAAACATCCATGACCACTCTCCAAGTACAGAAATCCCCACAAAAAGCAAGTTGGCCCATAAAAAAATGGGATTCTTCACCTACAATGCAAAAACAAGCAGCCACACCAAGTGTGTGAACGGGGGGAGGGGTAACAAGGTGGGTGAGTGTGTAGCAGACACACGTGCAGGAAACAGACGCACCTGGGGTCAAGTGTTTATAGCGTATCTGCTGAAATAAAAACCAGTCCTCAGAACATTGATACACATACTGCAAGTGACAACTCAAAGCAATGCTGCCACCCTTGAAATGATATCTTACTGGATGAAAACTTGGAAAGTCCCATCTCCAATATGCAGTGAAGTCCAAGCAATTCTCTCTTAGTTCAAAATTATAATTCAAGGATTGGATGAAATGAGTGTGTGAGAAACACCACTAGCTGCTAATTTCCATATCCTTGTGCCACAAGCTGATCGCAATTTAAAACCAAAAAAGAAAACACTTTGAAGTGTTATGCCCATGATGCTAAAGTTCTTTTAACTAATCTCTGTCACCTGTCTAAAAGTGTTTTTTCCCATGGGAGACACAATTTTAAGATCATTTGCATTCTTTCAGCTGCTTGATTTAAAAACAAATGGGCAACATGGATGGAGCTGGAAGGAATAATATTAAGCAAAATCAGCCAGAAGGAGAAAGACAAATATCAGGTGGTGTCACTAATATAGCAAAACAAAACAAAAACAGATAAAGCCAAACTGAAAAACCAGCCCTCAAAAGCCGACTGTGGAATGGGGGAAACTGGAGGAAGAAGGGGAGGGACAGGAACACGGAGGGGAGTGAGCAGGGAGCACCGGGCTCTGGGAGTGGACCACAGTTCCTTGGTGGTGGGCACACTCCGGCAAAAATGCCTGAAGGGGGTGTCGTGCACCTCTGTAATGGAAACAAGTGATGTAGACCAATACTGACTCAATAAAAAAAACCCCAAATCGGACATAAAAGACATGGATGTCCCCTAGATGTCTGCAGCCCACACTGTGGATGTTGGGATCTGCGTGTACTCTCAAGGTAGATGCGGCCTGTCATTTACCCTGCTGGCCCCAGCTGCCTGCTGTGTTGAGCTGGGGACATGGGTCTAGGGGTATGGAGACACATCGTCCCATCAGTGCCGCTCCCAACATGGTGGATCTTGATAGAAAGAGAAGAAAAGGAGCATGCTGGGAAATAAGCTTCAGAATACTCTAAAACAATACAATTTGTACAAATACACTTTTTAATTTATACTTAAAAGCATGTCACACCGAGTCAAGCGAACTCTGGGAGCACAGAGGCCCCTTCAGTGGAGACTTACTTGACGGTAAGGGGGGCATCTCCGCTGCGGTTGGTGTAATTGACGACGGCATTGAAGGACTGGTTAATCCACTGCCAGAACAGCACCGCCGGTGTGGTCCTGAAACAGAGTGAGCTGTCACGTGGACTCCCTCGCCAGTGCCCTTGCTGCCATGTCGAGCAAGGACGTGCACACAGTTACCAGAGGGGAGATGCATGAGGAAGGGAGAAGGCTGGGTAGAAGGCCACATGTTCTGGAGCAAAGGCTTAGGACCTGTGTGGCCTGGCAGGCTTCCTTCCTGTCTGATTCTCAGCCTCCTCAATTGTTCAATATGGGAACATAAAGGTCAGAGGGTTACAGTGAGGATGGTATCTTAAATTTTATCTGAAATTTATAGGGAACCTAGCATAGAGTAGGCTCTCAATAAATGTCAGGTCCCTTCTCTTATGGGGAAAAAGCCATTTGTAGGTCCTGGTCACTCTTGACTGCATGTGCAAGCTCTATGGCTTTGGCTATGTCTACACCTACTTTACACTGTATCTACACCTGACCTTATATCTACATCTATACCTACTCCTACAGCTATACCTGTTCCTATACATTCACCAGTTCTATATCTACTTATATACCCACTTCTATACCTACTGCTATATCTAGCTCTATTATCTATACTTAAATATGTATCCGATGAATGGAGTAAAAGGAAAATTTGCTTAGAGACTCTATCTTTCTTAAGCCCATTTTTCTTCACCAAGATTTTGTGAAAAGTTCAACTTCTTTTTGAACAACACAGAGAAAATATATATAAAATATAAATATAATATATATTTAATATTATATATAAATTTATAATATATAATATAAAATATATCATACATTATATATTTATTATGTTATAATTATATAAATATATAATATATTTATTATATGTTATAAATTATATAAATATATAATATATAATATATAAAAAATATGTAGAAAAATATAGTGGAGGGAAAAAGCAAAACAGGCTCCCAGAGTTGAAATATTTATACAAAATTAAACTCAATAGGAAGTGACATTTATTTCAATAAAACTATATACATACAAAACATGCATTTTTAGTTTCTATAATATAAAATGAACTCATTTGTTACATTTCCATAACTTACCTATAAAATGTCATCATACAACCTGTGATGGTCATGTTCATTGGAACCTGAGCTGACATTCTTCCTATCAAAACCATCTTTTCACCAGTGTCTGGATGAAAAGCTGAATCATAGATGTACTTTGCTCTCCACAGTTCATTTTCTGTAAGGCCTGGAGGAACAATTCCTTGTCTAGGAAAACAACAAACAACATGGCAATTGTTCATTTCAAGTATTTTACTGGTGTTCTAGAGACCTATAGTGAGAGCGATTTTAAGTATGCCCTTACCTAAAACAATTGCCTCCAAATGGAACAACAATCTATTAAATAGTTAATGACATTTTAATAACCCATAGCACAATAAATAAACCCATGAACATTTCAAACCCACATATCTTAAAATGTCACTAATTTAGAAAAATAAAAACTCACCTTGCATAATGGGGGAAGTGTTCAACTTTGAAATATTCTTTGTTTAAAAAGACATATTGAAAAATGTATTTTGAACTTACAAACTCTAAAATATTTCTAAGCAATTAAACAAAATATGGCAATCAAGAATATTAATTCATTTCTAAACCTGTAGTTTGAAAACATAGATTAGAAAGGCTCATTCTTTTTTTTTTCCTTATCAAAGAAACACATCATCAATGCTAGAAATTTTGAAAACACATTCATTAGAGAAATTAAATCATTCAAACCTACTCATCACCATGGCAACAGTTTGGCGAGCACACTTTCACTCTCTTCAAGGATCAATATCAATGATATGTTATTTAAAGGCATCTCACCATACTTTACTTGCTGCTTTATAGTCACCTTTTTTTATTTTATACTTTTTCATAAACTTTTCTCTGCACCCTTAGATAGTCTTCTAGATCATCTCTACTAAATTGAAAGTGTCCCCCAAAACTCATGTCTACTGGGAACCTTGCAATACAATCTTATGTGGAAACAGGTCTTTGTGGATGTGATTAGTTCAGATGAGGTCATGCTGGGTTAGGGTCCTATATTCAAGGACTGGTGCCCTTGTAAAACAACCCCACAAAGAAGTTGGTCGTATGACAACTGAGGCAGAGCACAGAAGAGGCAGGAAGGACCCTCCTCTAGAGCTACTGGGGTAACACTACCTGGCCCACACTTTAATTCCAGAGTTCTAGCCTCCAGAACTGAGAGGATCAATTTTTATTTTAATTTTTATTTTTAAGCGACTGAGTTAGTGGTAATTTGTTATAGCAGCCTTAGGAAATGAACACATCATCCTTTTCAGCACTGCACTATATTCTACTGTGATTGTCAACTACATTATTATAACAAACACCCACAGTTGGGCATTAATTGCTTCCAATCTTTTCCATTTGTAAAAGTCAAAGAAGTAAATAGTCTCATAAATAAATCTTCTGCCACATTCAGGTTGATTTAGAAGGAAATAAGCACATTTGCTGAGATGAAAACTATATAAATTATTAAAACTGTATGTCTTTCCTATTTCTCCTATACAAGATTATATCTTTTCTTATCCTCAACAGCAACAAAATTATTATTGAATAGCCTGTATGTACAATTTGTACACTGTGGATATTTCTGCTATCCTGAGAATTTTCATTTTTATGTATACTAGTTAGGTTGGAACAAATGAAATTTCTGCCTAAAAGGGTTGAACTCATTTCAAGATTATATAAATGTTCATCTAACCTTTTGCATTTTCATGACAGCATTTTTGTTGCTTAAATTAAAAAAAAATTATTGAGGTAATATTGGTTTATAATACTGAATGTGTTTTAGGGTCTAGGTTCATGCCTCTTCAGATGATGCTAGCACACCATGTGCACCACCAAGGAACCCACAGTTTTCTATTCTAGTCAAGTGGGATCCACCCTCCACCATCCCCTAGCAGTTTTAGTTCTGCCATGATTTCAGGGTTTGTTTTGGTTTGGTTTTATCCCTCTGCTTTGTTTCTTTATATTCCACACACGAGTGAGATCATTTGGTATTTGTCTTCCTCTATCTGACTTATTTTGTTTAATCTACTTGGGACTTTAGCTTAAGAAGTAAATGTGAAACCTGTTTAACTTTACTATTGGTTTGTATGCTATTCCAGTAACAAAGCCATTTAGATTTTGGGATTGTGAGGCTTGATTTCTGAACTTTCTAGATGTTCCCACTATCTACATCTTCTGGGGCTAGTTTTGCCATTTTCATTCCACAGTCCACTTCACTCTTCAATAGAGCAATGGCCTCCTCACTTCATCCCTCTTCTCTTTCAGAAATGTCTTGAATTATATCATGATTGTACACTTGATCCTCACCAAAAGGCCAAGAAACAATACACTCATGATTTTACTCTTCCAGATAATCCTTAGAAATATTTTGTCACCTTTGGGGCCTCTCTGGTGGTACAAGGGATTGAGTCTCAGCTACAGCTATCAAGCTATAGTCTGAGACTACAGCTATCAAGCTATAGCTAGCTACTACAGCATGAGTTCGATCCCCAGCCAGGGAGGTGACCCACATGGCACAGCAGACCTCTCCTGTCTCGCCCACTGCTCCCCTCAGTAGATCCACCTGTTCTGCTCCCCACTCTGACTCTGGTGAATCCTCTCACCCACTGCATCTCTGGCCTGCACCCCAGTCCTTGTATGTATAAATATATCTTTAAAAAAATTTTGTTAGTTTTAAAGGTGATCACAATTGTGTTTTGATTGAAGCTATGTTATTTTTCAGAGAAGTGCCACCTACACAGTATTATGACTTTCTGTCCAGCCTAGCCCAGTGTTCTTTCCAAAGACTTGTCTTATTGACCCCAGTAGCCTCACACTTTTGAAGACATAAATTCCCAGATATTTTACGATTTTCTCATTCTTATGATATTAAAGAAATACTGTCTGACTGGCTGTTGCTGATTTATAGGATACTACCACCTTTTCACATATTTTGTTAAAGTGATCTCCAAGTGCTTAATATTTTTTTCTAGTAACAATTATAATATTCTTAAAATTTCAGTTTAATGAAATTACTATGTAGAAATAGTTGATTTTTGCATATTATATAGCCTGTGACCATGCTAAACATGATGGTAGATTCTTTTTATACAGATAATCATGTTTTCTGTGATGAAGATAGTTCTTCTTATCTTCTTAGTTCTGTATATCTCCACTGACTTATTTCTCTCTTATCATACTAGTTAGAACCCACAGCACAATGCTGAAATCCTTGCTTTTCCTGATCACGGGGGGAAAACGTTCATTTTTTCATGATTAATAGTTTGGTGTTAATTATAGGTTTTTCAGATGTAACTTTACCCTTTTTATGCCTAGTTTATTGAGATTTCTATCATGAATGGATGCTGAATTTTGTCTGCTTTCTTTGCACCTACTGAGATAATCATATATAGTTTCTGTTTTAGCCTATTGATAGTAATTTTCCAATGTTAAAACAATCTTGCATTTTGTTATGAACCCTAGTTGGGTTCTGCTAATTTCAGGTATTATGCTGTGTGCGTGTGTGTGTGTATAGATTTAATTTGTGTGTGCTGTGTCTAGATTTAACTTGCAGTTTTTCAAAGATCTTTGTGTCTATGTTTATGAGGAGTAATGGATTATATATTTTTTTCCTTCTAATTCCTTTGTCTGGTTTTGTTATCAGGATATTTTAGCCTCCTAAATGAATAGGGTACCCCTGATTTTCTCTTGTATGGGAAACTTTGTGATACAACTGATAATATTTCTTCCTGTGAAGAAATAATTTCTCTCAACTGTGAAGCCAAAAGGCCTTGTAGATTTTTATGGGAAAGTGACTTATTTTTTTAAACCATATTGCTATTTGTTTTTCTTTGTCTCTTCTTCTCTTCTTTTTCTTTTCCCCTTTCTTCTTTTGGATTGCGTGAAGCTTGGCAATTCAACTTTATCTCTCTCTAAGGTAACTCTCTTATTCTGCTTGTCAACTCTTCTGAGATTTACTTATTTATTTACTATTGATTAGACATGCCAGAGGATTAGCTTTCATTAGATTTACCAAATATCAGTTGTAACATTTATTTTTCAATTCTGTGCATTACTTTTTGATTTTAAAATGTATTAATGTCTCCTTGCTTTCCTAAAAAAGTGGTATGTGCAGTGGTTGACAGCATGAACTCTGGAGCCAGGCTTTCTGCTTTCAATCCTGGCTCCCCACTAATTAGGTGCAGTACTCCTAGCAAGTTAAACTTTCATGTCTTTGGGCAGGGGTAGAGCAAGTGGACTAAAGTAGAGAACTCGGGGTGCTTTGTGGAGGGAGAGCTACGGTGACCACATCTGGGGGAGAAATCCTATACTGTCAAATATTAATAAGGATATAAAACAATAGTACTCCATAAGAAAATTTTAAAAAATAGACTTTTATGCCACAGATCTTTCACCTGAAAAGGGGGAATAAAGATAAAATCTACCTTTAAGGGCTTCTGTGAGGGTTAAATGAATGAATGTGGACTGCTTAAAGTAGTACTACACACACTAAGCGAAATGCAACGTTTGCTTTCTTTTTTCATTATTTAGTGTTATTCCTTAATTTGTGAAGCTGAATTTTCAGTCCATGTGTCATCAATCTTTATTACTTAATAATACAGACACACAAAACCAGAAACTATACAATTTTGACACAATTTCAAACATTTTCCTATTCATTTTCTCATTGTTTTTACTTTGTAACTTCACTTTTTGTTTCTCTTTCTGTACAGCTAAAACATTAAACATTTCTGATGTGATTAGATGACCTATCAAAGGCTAGAATTTTCTATTATAATTGTGTTTAGTCAGGTTCCATTTGCATTTCTAAGTCTTTTCTTTGTACATTTGATAAACCATTAATTGGCTCATGAAAGTTATGTATTCAATGTTCACTTATCAAATCCAGATTTTCTGACCTATTTGCCCTGATTGTGTTTTATTTGCGGTTACCTTTGCCCTGCTTTGCGATGTTAGTCATTTCTATCACCTCCTTTAGGTTTATATCAAAATAGCACTGTTGATATCCTGCTAGAACATAGCACAAAACCACAACAAACACCCCGAACTTTCAGTTGGAACAGGCCTAGGCATTTATCACACAGACTTACACACTTAAAAAGGGGAAGAGAGAAGTTAAGGCACTCAGGAATTTTGGAAGAATATGTAACATTTTTCCGTAGTTCCCCCCCCACTCACATAACTAGGTAGATAACTAGTTATCAAACGGCTTTCCTGTCCTCTGGCATTCCACACATACATGAAAAGGTTGAGAACTTTGTGACATTTGTCTTCTTTAATATTTTTTCTCCCTATTCTTGGACACTTAGAGAATTTTAAAAAATTTACATGTAGGAAAAAAATAAAATTAAAAAAAAGACAAATTTGCCTTCCATGGGTCTCTTTGCTTAAAACAGGATGGATTTGATACTTTTCCTCATCAGAGAAAAATTCCTTTTATATGCTAAACACATTTATATACTTAATATTATGCTTTATATACCTTTATACTTTTAAAAACACATTTTGTACTTAATATTACATAAATTCTTTTGCATTTCTCTAGTTTCTCCTTTAGAAATATCAATAATTACACCTTCACTCTCATTTCTGCAGTCCATGTAAATATACTCTTTTTCACACTTTTACCTTTTCATCTTTAACAAGTTTGGACAACAACAGTCCCCAGCCTTGCTTTGCATGGCTGTGAGTAAAGAATGACTTGGCATTTTGCAAAGTACCCCTAAAAAACGTTATAAAACAACCTATGAGAAACACCATAGAATGTGCCATGGAGACAGGCTGGCCTAGAAAGCCCAAACCATTGCCCTCTGGCCTGGCAGGAAAGCCTGCCGGCCTGTGATCTGCATTCTTGGAGCTTCTCAGGTTTACTCTCCATAGCTCTGCTTCTGCTTTTTCACCACCCCTTTTTGTTATTAATTTCTCCACCAATGCCTCCAGTGAACATCTTCACTTTGCCTTTTAAGTCTTCTTTTTTTAAAACTATGTTGATTCAAAGCGACAAACCACCAACTGGGAGAAAATCTTTACACACAACATTACTGACAAGGAACTTATCACACAGATCCACAAAGAACTAACCAGACTAAACA
>JAGFMF010011777.1:82349-116293 GCA_019455555.1 Galemys pyrenaicus | reverse complement strand
TGATGGTGCACTGGTGAGATGGTGATGGGGAATACATGGGGATTACAATTAATGGCAAGTATATGTAAATTTTAAAATATTTTAATAATAAAAAAAACTGATTACTGGCTTTTAATTCTGTTTTATACTGACTTACAACACTGCATATGTTTTGGGGGTACAGGTTCACACTCTGCTAATGTATGTCATCTCAGCAGAAGTAATGTGGCTACAGCTGTAGAACAGACTTAAGCGGTGCAGCACCATCGTGCCACCTGTATACCCTACACTAGACCTCCTCCACTACTTATGACAAACCCTGCTTTATGTTCTTTTCAACCAGACTAGCTCTTGTTTCATCTTAGCCTTTGTTCCAGATTCTCAGCACATTTACTCTCCCAAATTCCCACCTGTATCCTAGTGCTTTCGCCTAGGCTTCATGATGGCCCTTGGTGTGGGCGCTCCCTGGTGTGCACACTGGCATGTGGTGAGATCAGTAGGGGTCAATCAGCATCACCAGGTGATAGATTCAGTGTTTGGTAACCAAGTTTACAGATTTTTCTGTTCCTCCTTTAATGACCTCGCCACAGTCAAATCCTTGACTCTCATGCACTGCTCAGGGTTTGTTTAGGTTCACAGCTGTTGTGTCCCTTCTCCTCTGCATCCACCTTTCAGCTGCTGCCTGACTGTCCCCTGGAGCAGGGATCAGCCAACTATTGGTGAAAACATAAGAGTGACTTCTGTATTTCTGGAGGATCAAAAAAGCAAACAACTAAGAAGAATACCTGAGAGAAAGACCTATGGCCCACAAAGCCTAAAACATTTCTTAGATGGTCTTCAATGGAGAAAGCTGTAACCACTACATTAGAGGCACTCTTTTGTTATCCTGCCTGGGTCTCAGAACTGATGGAGTGTGTCAAACCTACACACCCTGCCACCAGTATCCTTCCCACCAGAACACCGCCTGCCCATGAGGTATATTCACTGGGGCTTCATCTCAGAAGCAAACAACCTACCCCAATTCTTGACCGCTTATATTTTGAATATTGCTGTCTCCAACTAGAGAAAGAAAGATACATGGGGGTGGCTGCGGAGCCAGGGGGTGGTTTTTTGGAACCTAGGAGGGAGAATGGTGGAAAAAGGGGGTCTCACAGGTTGGTACTTTTGAGTTGGAGGGAGCGCTGTCTTATTTCCAGTTTCCATGAGTGCTGGTATCTGTGTTCAGGGTTAGCAGTGGGGGATACAATGTCTTCCTAGATTCTATTCCTTTTTTTGGGGTAAAAATGTTACTGAACCCAGCCACCTCAGTGGTGGGAGCTGGCAGGAGCAGTTGTGTTTTCTCCCCCTGCTGCCCCACCACAAGTCAGTTGTGGTAGTTGCTCCTCAGAGACCTTTTACTTCCTGATTGTGGAATGAACCAATCAGGTGCAAGCTGTGAGCTGATTGGTGCTAAATGGTCCAATCAGCCATAGCATTTAAAAATGGTCCATGGGCCTCCCTGAGTGGTGCACTTGGTTAAGTAACGAACTGTGAGGCAGCCACTGCAGCAGGAGTTCTATCCCTGTGGCTGGCTGGGGAGGGGACTCACATGGTACAGCAGACCTCTGTGCCTCACCTGCTGCTGCCCTTGGCAATGTGTTTCAGTCAGTCTGCCTGTTCTGCTCCCCACTCTGTCTGGTGAATTCTCTCACCTCCCGTGACTCTGGCCTATACCGCAGCTCTCATATGCATAAATAAATACATCTTTTTAAAAAAATAATAAAAAATAAATTAAAAATAAAAATAAAAATGGCCCAACTAATCTCATGGGTGAGGCACCCTGAAAGAGGATATAAGCCAGGGTCTGAGGGAGGGAGGGAGTCCCTGAAGAGGAAGAGAGCCCCTGAAGAAAAGAAGATAGTCCCAGCCTCGGAAGAAAGAAGGGGAAGACTGTTCCTGGCCTCTGAAGAAAGAAGTAAAGAAGCATCCAGCAACTACCCTCCAAGGAAGGTAACGAGGTGAAGGACCACAGGCCCTGTCTCTGACATTGTGTGAAAGTGAGCTCTTTGTTTACCCTGTTTGTAATATAAACCCCCTGGTTATTGTTCCTGGAGCCTGAGGTCTCTTGCAATAGTGTGTGTGTGTGTGTGTGTGTGTGTATGAGAACGAGAACCCACAGACAGTAACCTGTCCTCTTATCAGGCACTGTCTTTTGTTAGGCTATAACCCATAGGCCCCTATTCTGTAAGTGTTGTATTGCTATAGCCCTTGGTTCTGATTTGTGGCCTTTTGGCCTTTTGGGACTTTTTGGTGGCTCTCTGGTCACAGAGCCCTTTCTGCCCCTGTTTCAAAAAGGATTCCATTATAAAAAAAGTTGTAAGATCACTAAGTGAAGGTTTAAAGGTAATAGGTTAACACGACAGTCTATTAATATAATATGCCAAAAAGCATAATCATTAATGTTACCTGTAATCATGCACAATTTTCCTTGCATTCTCTAGCTGTTCGTTGGTTAACAGGATATTCCTGGGATCAGTTACGGTGAAGAAATGACTGGCTCGTCCAACAAAAGTGCTTTGGTCCCATCGAGGTTCCCTGATGTTAATATTCAGTGGAAGTGTCCCAGACATTGTTCTGGACTAAGGAGGGTAAAAAAGACAAGCCCAGTTAAGACTTACAATGTTAGGTATAACTTCATAATTGAGAAACTATAATTGCACTAATCTTCAAGTACAGTATATGTACATTCCTATTTACAAAAGTGATTTTTGTTGTAACTAGCAGAAAGACAATCTAAATCCAAAGCTAACTTTGCTCATAAATCGCAATAGATCTTAACAAAACTTCAGTAATTTTCCACATATTTCTCATTAGTATACAGTCTTTCATTTCTTAGACACCTAAAAATACTCTAATAAAAAAAGAAGATAGAAGAAGTTAATAATAACAGCTAAAATAGGGTCTAAAGTTCAAAGCCCTTTTTGTGGGTGAAACAAGCAGTGTTAAATTCCTACTGCTTGCTGCTCTGTATCTATTATCTCTACCAGTAGACGTG
Organism: Galemys pyrenaicus; assembly: GCA_019455555.1. Classification (NCBI taxonomy): domain Eukaryota; kingdom Metazoa; phylum Chordata; class Mammalia; order Eulipotyphla; family Talpidae; genus Galemys; species Galemys pyrenaicus. The sequence goes on along the minus strand of JAGFMF010011777.1, from coordinate 113,280 downwards.
AATAGTTGTGTAAAAAGGGCTTCAATGCCAAAAATTGTACACTTAAAAAAAGATTCAGGTTCATTCAGCCTTGTTCAGTATGTAAGCTACCACGTAAAAATGAAAAATCAACATTCTTCAATCTAACAGGGACATAATGGGGAAATGCAGTCTGACAACCCCATGAACAGGAATAACACTGCAGCATATAATTTTACTCATAAAATATCCATTTTCTGGCTTCAAACCATTACTTTTCTCTAAAAGTAACTAATTTATTTCTCTGCATAAGACATCCTTATTTTTAGAACTGCATTGTACTGTTAGAACACATGCTTATTGTGGCATTCTGAATAATATCAGCTTATTGTAGAAAATAAAGAAAGAAACAAAATCTCCTATAATTTAGCCACACTGAAGTAACAATTATTAATGTTTTGGTACAGTTCCTTGCAGACATTTTCTATACACATATTATCATATAATTAAAAAAAAAAGCTGCTATCATACTCCAGATTTTAACAAGCTGATTTTTTTTTTTTGTATTATTTTAGGAGCATTCCCATGGTACTAAATATTCAACCCCTTTCAGTTGATAAACCATGCTGTATCTTGTCTAGAAGCTGAGGATGCCCTCAGACTAGCGTTCTCTGCATATCAGCAGAAGGATGGATATAAACACTTTGAAGGCTTCTAACAGTTGCTTCCTCATTTCCCTTTCCTACATTTCTAATACCAGTTCTAACAGTTCTTTCCCAGGAGATTTTTTCATTGTTAATTTTTGGTGCTTTACACGTTTCTAGGTGTGTTAGGATGTCAGGTGAAGATATGAGTTACTCTCGTCATTTGTACTTTATCAGAATCTCAAACGAATACAGAGCATGGCCCACTGCTTAAGAATGGGGCAGGTGAGGCCACAGGTGTGGGCACAGAAAGCGCAACCACTGGCTCCGGAGGCATCTGCACAGAGGTGGAGGGAAAAGCTGACATCCTGGAGCTTTTATGGATGGAGTGAAGAGGATTTCCTGCCATCTTAGACATGGGGTGTGAGAGAAAGAAAAGCATGACTCCAAAAGAGTTGGCTGGAAGAGGAGCAAGTCCAAGGAGAAAACAGCAAGTTCAGGTTTGAGATGCTTAAGAGACATCCAAATGGAGACAGCTGACAGCGGGCACATGCTAGAGCCAGGAGCTGGGGGAGTGGGTGAGTGGGGACATACATCTGATCGTCATGAACAGGAGTGAAGAGGGGCCCTAGGACGGCCGTGTTCAGAAGTCAGGTAGACTAAGTTACAGCAAAGGAGGCAGAGAGGGGGGCCGGCAGGGTGAAAGCAGGGGAGTGATGTCCTGGAAGGAGAGTGAGTTTACTGAGGGTCCTCTGGGCCAGAAGGAAGAACCCATCAGCAGCTGGTCACTCCCGATTAGGAGGGGGGATATAAGTCTGTGGAGGACAGTCGAGGGAGAGGATTACTGTAAAGATAATTGCTTTTGCAAATCCTAAAAATCTAAGCAACAGTGCACAGCAGAGGAAATGCTCCTTCCTCCGGTACTGCTTATTTTCACAAAGCCACTGGCACAGACTGATGGGGCCTCACTAAAGGACCACATCGAAACCACCTGGCGAGCTTCTAAAGATTTGGTTCCAGTAGGTAGGTCCAGGATAAGGTCAGGCATGTGGTTCTGCAGCCGTTCTGGTCAGATCTCCATCTCTCTGGGCACCAGAGGCACCAGGCTGTGCCTCTACACGAACTTGGGAGTTGTTTCCTTCCCTGTAGCATTCTCTGCATCTTCCCTCAGGCTTGTGTAACCTATGATGCTCTCTCATGATATCAGATACCAGTCTGTCTCATAAAAAATTGAGTGTCAAATCATCTTTCTTCCCTTTTAAGTATAATTCTCTATCACTGTTTTGCCCTTGCACTTACCATACATAATAATAATAATAATAATAAAAAGAAAAAGAAAATGTAGCTTTCAGAGGATTCCAATTCTTAATAAGAAACTATCTCTTATACATTTAGGTCAAGTTGTTGCAAACATAGTCTCATTTTAAATAGGGTTACTTTGTAAATAAAAATGTTCTAATTGCACAAAAGCCCTAGGATCTTAAAAATGATCTACCCAGGGCCTCCCTGGTGGCGCAGTGGGTTAAGCAACACACTATGAAGCAAACTGCAGCCACTGCAGCACCAGTTCGATCCCTGCTGCCGGCCACATGGTGCAGCAAACCTCTCCTGCTGTGCCCACTGCTCCCCTCAGCAGTGTACTTCCATTGATCTGCCTGTTCTGCTCCCTGCTCTGTCTGTGGTGAATCCTCTCCCCCGCAACACCTCTGGCCATAAATAAATCTTTAAAAAAAAAATGATCTACCCAACACACTATCCAGATAGGGAAACTGAGGCCCAGCAGGGGGAGTCACTCACCTAGGTTGCATGATCAGTGCTGGTGATAGGAGATTCTACCCAAAGTATGATTGGACTCCTGGGCGTTGGCCCATCAGCTCACTTTATCTACTATTCTCTTAGCTATTCCCTACCCCCCCCCCAACTATATTAAGCAATGTTTGTGCAGAACTGGATCTTTGAGGGTGACTTTTCTTTCCTTTAAATAAAAATGTGTCTACTGATGCTACGAAGCTCTGCAGTGACATAGCCCTCCAGATGAGCAAGAAGAACACTGTGGGGCTTCATAAAGTCTCTTCTTTAACAGACCAGGACAAAGGAGAGTTGGGGGAGAGGAACCCCAACTTTTCTGGAGTTTGTTACATACAGGGTATTGGGCTAGATGGTTGCCAAAAAGCACATGTGCCTACTCCATGCCAGTAGCAGGATCTTCTACTACAGTTCTCACAAACATGTGCTTTGCATTGCCAGTTGGCCCTTGAATGACATGAGTTTGGAATGCCTGGGTCCACTTACAAGGGGACTTTCTCCCATCTGCAGGTTCTGCATTCAAAGTGTCAACCAACTGTGGGTTTCATGTGTTGAACTGAGATGCAGAACAGGCAGAAAACAGAGGGTCAGCTCTAAGGGATTTGAGTATCCGTAGATTTAGGTATGGGAGAGAGGTATGTTCTAAAACCAACTCCCTGGGAATACAAAAGGACACCTGAAAGGATTTAACGATTTTCTACTGCATGGGCCTAGGTGCCCCCCTAGCTCCCATTGTTCAAGGATCAACTTGTCTTTTACAGGAAAGGAAAGTATGATCCTGAGATGACACAGCCACCTCTTATCTCCCCAGCCGAGAAGGAAGCAGGCAAGGACTCCAGGCCAAGTCTTCCAAAGCCACAACACTGACTGCTCATCTTGCTCAGAGTTGTATGGACTATGGGGGCCAGAATGGCTCCTCAAAGATGTCCAAATCCCAATCCCTATGAATACGTACCTTACTATGCTGATGGAATTAGTTGAGGATCCTGAGATTGGGAAACTACCCTGGATTATTTGGGTGGACCTGATGAAATCGCAAGGGTTCCCATAAGAGAAAAGGAGAGAAGAGGGCAGAAGGTGGATGTGAGGACAAGCACAGGCTGGAGTATGCAGGGCTACCAGCCAAAGAATGTGGGCAGCCTCTGGCAGCTGGACCAGGCAAGAAAACAGATTCTCCCTGGGATCCTCCCGGAGCAACACAGGCTCATTTGTGACTTCCGACCCACAAAACCCAAGATAATATATTGTCTTAATCTAAAAAAATCTGTGGTAATTTGTTACAGTTGGAAAAAGAAATGAATACACTGCTTTTTTCCCACTTAAAAAGGATTTGGAAAAGCATAACATACTGGTATAAGAAATACCAACTAACAGGTCCCCATCTCCATAAGTTTCAAAAACATAGGCAGATACAGAATTCGATATTAACATTTTTACAAAGACAGTGATCACAAACCAGATAAAATTTTAATTATCTGCTATGATTCCCATGTTTCAATTAGACAAGCATTCTTCACAAATGAACTTTTAAGTACAGGAATAGTTTTCACTCCACTCCAAGAAAATCAAGCAGGCTCTATAATTGAGAGTTCTATTTAAAACAAAACAAAAACCAGAAAACCTTATTTCCTGTTCCACACTGAAAAACAGCTCTGCACTGCTGCCACAGGTGACTCCTTATGATTGAGCTGCAGGCCTGGGAACAGCTCTTGGCTCATGGGCCAACCTGTGGTGGGGCCATAAGCTGAAAGGGGGAACTGGAGCACAGCCCTAGACCCCTCTAATCAGTGCCCCAGGCTGGATCGGCTCATGGCTGGCAGTGGCCGTTGGGAATAAAAGCACTCCCATGACCTTTACTATCATGTGGGGTCAGTGGGACACATCCCCATTTGGACCTCCAGGATGCTTGGCTGGGCTCCAGTACCCCAGGCACCAACTGAATGGTGGGCAGCATTGGGCAGGAGGGTCTGTGCTCCAGGGGTTTCTACCCTGCACTCTTGATACTGACCATCAGTCAGCTGTGGGGTAAGACTAGCCATCGGACACCTTTGTGGGGAGAAAGCTAAGTCCCTGGTGTGTGGGGAAGGGAGAAATAAATGGATTTGGTTTCCCAGAAATCTGGTTAGATATAAATAGCAGAGTTATCTCGTACCTTATGGTCCCTAAAACTTGAGCTGCCTCCCAACAACTCCTCCCCAAGATTAAAATCGGTGAAAGATCAGATGCCCTTTTAGAGGGATGTTCTTAAGCACCACTGACCACACAGTTTGACTGTATGTCATGACAGTGGCTGGTGACAATTTTACAATAGTGCTTCCCTACTAGGAATTTCTGTGGAGTGTGCTGTAGGAAGTGTTATGTTGTACAGCTTCAGGAGGATGCTGGGGTAGCATGCATGATCATGAAGTCACAAGAGTTCAAAAGAAAGGTTCTGAGAATAAGATATGTGTGTGTGTGTGTGTGTGTGTGTGTATCTCCAAGTTGCATATGTGGAAAGCATAAGGAAAAAAGTCATGCCTCAGAGACAGGCTGCACAGGATGCCGAAGAATGTGTGAATTCATCAGCTTTGTCTGAGTGGAAGCAAGTTAAAAGTGCCACCAAGAGAACTGGAACACATCTGTGGAGAGGATATTCTTTTTGCCACGTCTACCTGAGGCTTTGACAGTTATGCAGAACTGCTGAAATATCTTTTGAAATTCAGAAAGACTATGCAACAAGACAGGAATGGTGGATCATCACAATTATTGATGGAGTAGGTAAAGAGCTCCTCAGGAGAAAGCAGAGAGCAGCTTTTAATACTGTCACTAGTATGGTTTGCATAATGTCCTATTGGCAGATTTTTGATATTCAACAAATTCAGTTTTAAAGATCTGAAGAAATAATGGCATGGGAGTAGAGAAAGAGGCTATAGGATTCCAAAACAGATTAGAATGAAATGTCTAAAAAAATGAGTCCCTTTAACTTAAATAGCTGTTATGTAGTTTCATGAAGCTTGACTAGTTGAGGTGTTAATTCTGACTTCAGAATCTATTTCATGATGATCAAAACAAAAATATTCATTTTAAAGGTATTAAAATATTTTTTGGATCCAAGACATACATACTGTAAGATGGGCATACTATAAGGCACATTACATTTAAACAGTTGAAAGCCAATGACAAAACAGAATATTAAAAGTATTGAGAGATAGAAGAATAGCCTGCAAGAGAATACCTATTAGACTGTCCATAGAGAAGCCTTACAGGCAAGAAGATAGCTAGGGATATTTAAAGTAATAAAAGAAAAAGACTTCCAGCCTAAAATACTTTATCCTACAAGATTATCAGTCAAGACAGAAGGAAGGGTAAGGAACTTCACTGAAAGGTAAAAATTGAAAGAATTTATTAGCACAAAGGCCAAGGTGAAAAAAGTATAAAAAGACTAACAAAAAGCAGCAGTAAAAACAATGAAAGAATCTAGAGATAACAGATATCTACATTATACAAAACAGAGAAGGAGGAGGAGAGTTAAAATGTGGTCTGTTAGAATGAGTTTGATAGCTGACCATCTAATGAGCCACAAAAAATAGTCCATTACATACTCACCTCAGCAGACCCTTCAAACAAAAATCAGAAGTAACACATAAGACAATGGCAAGGAACCTAAACAAAACAAAACATAAAAGGAATATGTAAAAAAAAAAAAAAAGACAAACAACAAAAAAGGCAATGAGCATGTATGCCTCAATAATTACCTTAAATGCAAATAATTTAAATTCACTAGAACTCATTTCAAAACAAAGTCCAACCTTCTTCTAGAATGTTTGGAAATTCATCCTATCACCAAAGTTAAGCACACTTAGAGTTAAAGGTTATAAAACAATCCTAAAAGCAAATGTTAATTTAAAAAGTTAGGAATAAAGGCAATAAAAAGATGGAGATGGACATTACACTATTATTAAGAACTCATTAATAATAGAAGATATAATACTTCCATATTACAACAAATAGATATAATACTACCATAATGAGAAGATATAATATTACGAGAAGATATAATACTACCATAATGGAGTATCTACATTCACAAGACAATTATTAATAAAACTAAAGAGAGATATTTACCCAAAACCCCAATAATACTAGGGAACTTTAACACTCCATTTACAAGTATAGACAGATCAACAAGACAGAAACAAAGTAAGGAAGCAATAGCGTTAAATGAGGAATGAAGCCAAATAGGTTTAACATACATCTGTACAACACTCCCCCAAAAAACTGCTATACATATTTTCCTTTCAAGTGCACATGGACCATTTCAAGAATAGACCATATGTTGGGACACAAGTCAATTGTCAATAAAACTATGGAAATTGAAATCATATCAAGTACTCTTTCTGATCATATATAATACTTAAAAAAAGGAAAAACCATAAATACAAGGACACTGAACAATATGCTGCTTAACAGTGATTGAATTAAAGAGGAAATCAAAACCGAAATAAAAAAACGCCTTGAGACTAATGAAAATGAGGATACAAGCTATCAGAATTTATAGGATACAGCAAAAGTGGTCTGAAGAATAATTTTAATGAATATAAGTTCATCTTTAAAAGCAAGAAAAATCCCAAAATATATATCACACACCCCTAAATAAACTTGACAAAGAGGAACAAAAAAGAACTAAAGTTAGTAGAAGGAAGGAAGTAATAAAAAAAAGAGTGGAAATAAATGAGTTTGTCAAAAACACCATATAGATGATCAATGAAACTATGAGTTGGTTCTTTGAGAAAATAAACAAAATTGATAATATCCAGCTATGCTAACAAATAAGAGAGAAAACAACAATAAACATAATTAGATATGAAAGGAGGTATTACCACAGATGGCTCAGAAATACAATGCTCATAGGAGGCTATTATGAACAGCTAAAGATATATAAATTAAATAACCTTGAAGAAGTGGACAAACATCTTAAACAACACAGTTTGCCAAGACTAAACCAGGAAGAAATGGAATTGGACAAACCAATCACAATCACAGAAACTGAAACAGAAATCAATAGTCTTTTTAAGAACAAAAGCTTAAAAGGACAAAGGACTTTACAAGTGAATTCTATCAAACCTTTAAAGAAGAACTTCTATCCACCTAGCTTAAATTATTTATAAAAATCCAAAACAGGGGCCTCCCTGGTGGTACAAGGGGTTAAGACACAGCATTATGAAGCTGTCTTCGATCCCCAGCCAGGGAGGTGACCCACATGGCATGGAAGACCTCTCCTACCTTGCCCACTGCTCCCCTCAGCAGTGTATTTCAGTCAGTCTGCTGTTCCCCGTTCTGTCTCTGGTGAATCCTCTCACCACCTATACCACTGGCCTGTACCCCGGTGCTTGTATGCATAAATAAATAAATCTTAAAAAAAGAAAAGATCGAAACAATCATAATTTGCAGATAACATGACTGAGAGAAAATCCTGAAGACACCAAAAAAATATTAGAAACAATAAGTGAACACAGCGAGTTACAAAATCAACATAATAATTTATTGCATATTTATACAAAATTGCCAATGGGAAGAAAAAGAAATTTAAGTAAATAATTCCATTTATAATCTCTACAAAGAAGAATCAAATACCTAGGAAAGAATGCAACCAAGGAGGTGAGGAAAGAATGTAACCAAGGAGGTGAGGAAAGAATGTAACCAAGGAGGTGAGGAAAGAATGCAACCAAGGAGGTGAGGAAAGAATGCAACCAAGGAGGTGAGGAAAGAATGTAACCAAGGAGGTGAGGAAAGAATGTAACCAAGGAGGTGAGAACTTATACAATGAAAACTATAAGGTATTATTTTAAAGGAGATGGATCATAACAGATGGTAAAATATACCATGTTCATGGATAGGGAGACTCAAATGACTATTCTACCAAAAGTGATATGCAAACTCAATGTAATTCTTATTAAAATACCACAAATATTTTTCAGAGAAACTAAATTAAAAAACATAACAAATATGTGAACCATAGAAGGCCTCAAATAGCAAAAGAAAGCCTGAAGGGGGAAAAAAAAGAAAAACAGAGGCATCATTATTACCTGACCTTAAAGTATAATACAAAGTAGCAGTAATTAAAACAATTTGGCATTGACATAAAAATAGATATACAAATCAGTGAAAAAGAATTGAAATCTCAAAAATTAGTCCATTTATTTATCAATTTAATTTACAATAATTTAATTTATGATAAAGGCACCATCACCATATACAATGGGGAAAGTAAAGGCACCATCACCATATACAATGGGGAAAGGAGAAAAGGAGAGTCTCTAATAAATGGTGTTAGGAAAACTGGACAGCCACATGGAAAATAATCACTCTATAACTCCATGCACAACAATAAGTTCAAAATGGATTTAAAACAGAGATACAACTTGCAACAATCAAATATATAAAAGAAAACATTGGCAAAATGTTTCATGACATGAATAATAAAGATGTTTCTGGAAAGCCAATCTATATGGCAAGGGAAATAAAAGCAAAAACAGTCGGGATTACCTCAAATTTAAAAGCTTTTATACAACGAAAGAAATTATTAAGTAGATTAAAATGACATCCTACTGAATGGGAGAAAATATTCACACATTATACAAGCAACAAAGTGTCAATACCCAAGATAAATCAAAATCATCTTCAATATAATATTAAAACAACAACAACAACAAGTAAATGGGCAGTAGATCTGAATAGTTAGTTCACCAAAGAAGATATCCAGAGGCTAATAGACACATGGAGAAAGGCTCATTGCCACTTCCAATAAGAGGGATGCAGGTCAAAGTCACAAGGATATATCATCTCACACCTGTAAGAATGGCAATATTAAAGAGCCCCAACAAGTAGTGCTGGAGAGGATACAAACCATGAATAATGTAAACTGGTATAGTCATTTTGAAAATCCATCTGGACCTATCCTAAAAATACTAAAAATTGGAAATACTGTATGATGCAGCAATCCCAGTCTTGGTCACCTACCCAAAGAAACTATCAACTCAAAAAATTCCATGAGATACAGTGTTTACTGAAGTGCTATCTACAATAGCTAGGACATGGATACAACCTCAATGTCCACTGATAGAAGATTGGATCAAGAAGTTTTGGTATAGCCACACAATGGAATATTATCAGTCATAAAGAAAGATGAAATGTTCACATTTACAGCAAAATGGGAGGAGTGTGAGGGAATTACATGTAATAAAACAAGTCCAGAATGAGATACAAATACTGAACCTTTACATAGTAGACAATCTGATGAAGCAAAAATAGTATGGAAACTAGCCCCTACTAACAAATTAAGGGAGGTGTCTGGGGGTGAGGGAGTTGGTGGGGAGGGAGTATAATGGTGAAAGGGGTATCAGGGAGAGTGGTGGGGAAAAGAAAAGCTAGCCACAAGAAAAATGTTATGTTTTTTTTGTATGAGAAAAGAAGTGGGATTATAAGAAGTACTTTCTGTGATTGATACCACTTAGGCTAAGAAGTGAAGGCTTTATCACTTAAAAAACAACATCATTTAAGCTGAACTATCTGGAACCATTAAGGATTACAGCATTAGACTGCATTTAAATGAGTCATTCCTATACAGATTATTTTACATACCATATATATTAATAAACTAACTCTTCAAGGAGGAAAGAATCTCTTAGTGAGGAAAAAACTTAAAATTCAATCTCTCGGCTAAGGTTTTCTGTAAAAGAGTCTCATCGAGCATCCTCAGAATAAACTCCTCTAACTCTTTTATTCATTTATGACAAACAAAATTACTTTACACATTAATTACGTGCTGAAGATCTTTCCTGTTCAAACACTGGCTTGACCAGAGTTTGTAAATACTCAACTGTAAGTAAGCTGAGAAACAAACACATTCAGCCTTGATTTTATGAATACCCTTGTAGACACCCTTCCCAGTTAGAATTTATCTAATCTACTTAAGTAGATTAAAATGACATACTGAGTGACAGAAAATATTCCCATACAACCAATAAATTATTAACAAATCCACAACAATATTCAAAATAAATTCAAAATTAAAGACTTAGATATAATTTGCAACAATAAAAGAAAATGATGGCAATATATTTCATGGCATGAACAATACAGATATCTTTGGAGAGTCTGTGTCTGAGCATTCCCCAGTTCGGCCAATGAAATCTTAAACTGAGTTATTGATCATTAACCTGGATAAATCATATTTATGGTGATCATAAATCATATTTATGGTAATCATATAAATCATATATGGTGATATGGGTGACTCTTGTATCCAAGTTTGAGTACACTTTTTTTTAAAAAAGATTTATTTATGCATACAAGCACTGGGGTACAGGCCAGAGGTGTGTGTATGGGGTGAGAGGATTCACCACAGACAGAGTGGGGAGCAGAACAGGCAGATCAACAGAAGTACACTGCTAAGGGGAGCAGTGGGCACAGCAGGAGAGGTCTGCCGGGCCATGGGGGTCCCCTCCCTGGCCGGCAGCAGGGATCAAACTTGTGCTGCAGTTTGCTTCACAGTATGTTGCTTAACCCACTGCACCACCAGGGAGGCCCTGAGTACACTTTTCAAAACTACCCATCAATGGAATAAACCTGCTTTGAAATCCACATTACCCAGGCCCAGAATTTATAAGCGTTGAAAGCCAAAATGAATACCAGGAGAAAGATTCTCATAATACATCAATACATTCTATAAATAAACCTACTGGCCAAGTCAATTAACTTCATCTTTGTCAAGTCTGTTATTTAAGCCATCATCATTATCATCGCATACAAAATCTTCATTACAATTAGTTGTTAGGACCTCGTGCTGGTGGAAGTGACAGATCCTAGTTCAAATCCCAGTGCTACTGAGGACTTGGACTTAGTATATAGTGTCCTACTGCATCCAAGTTTCTGTAGCTTTATAATATGATTAGAATTTTATGTAATGAAAACCACTCACAATTAATAACCACCTGTTCTGAGAGCTTTCTTTATATTATCTCATCCTTGTAACCGGTTCAGTTGCAAGGGCAGATGGCTAACTCAGAGCTGGTGGTGGCCAGTGGTGGTGAGAGAATGGGAAGCTAAGTCTCAGGAGGAGGCTGTGATCTGGGCAACATCTCCTTGGAGATTCTGAGTTAGTACAGGAGAGGTGGAACCTAGAAATTGATTTTTAAGAAGTACGTATCATACCCTGATTTAGGTAAGTTTGAAAAATACTGTGCTGGATAGACTATAAAAATATTAATCAATAAAACCCAAAGAACCTTACCAGTAAGGGGACAGCTCACTGGCATTTGAGCCGGTTGCTGGGCCTGCTCTTTCTGGCTGGGTCCCTTGTGAAAGACTCCCTCACCTATGGCCCGGCCCCCAGGTACCTCCCCTGACCACCCATGTGATCAGAACTGGATGTGAGCCAAAGCAATATGGACTGGAGTCCTGGTTCTGTCACTTGCCTTTGGTCCTGTCACTGGGTGAGTCACTTCTCATTGATAGGAGTTGGCAAGGTTAGCCAAATGAGGGGTCTCCAAGGCTTTTATGATACTGTGATTTATAAGGAATACACCTTCTGTCATTGAGAAGACCAAATATATATTTCTCATCTATATTTGGTCTTCATTCATAGTGTCTGACTCACAGCTCCCTAAACCCTAGGAAATCTCCTAAGTGATGAGAGTGGGAGAGGTGACTCTTGTAATGTTAATGGAGGCAAGTTTTGAAAGAACACTGAGGTTGGGGGCTGTGGCCAGGAGACAGACCTCTAAAGAGAGGGCTGGAATTCTCAGCCAGTATCTGACCCTCTGGGAGGGCCCAGGGGCTGGAGGCTGACAATGTGCAACCACCAGTGGCTTATTAATCAATTCTGCCTAAGTAATGAAGCCCCCACAAGACCCCAAGAAGGCAGGTTGGTGAACACCTGGAGAGGTTGCACTCTCCCCCCATACTCCCTCCTGTGTGTCTCCTCCATCTAGCTGTGTTGTCTCCTTTCAGAATCAGACAGTGGTCTAGTGAGTAAGGGGTTTGCTGAGTTCTCTGTGAGGTTCTAGCAAGTTAATCAGGTCTGAAGAGGGGTCCTATGAAGCAGTCAAAACACAGGGCTTGACACAGGGCTTGAGCTGAGTCTGGAGTGGAGGGCGGTTCAGAGCCTGAACACCTTTCCTGTGGAATCTGACACTCTCTGGGCCGAGTGCAGAGTTGATTTGACTCCTCAGACCCTGATGCTGGGTTCAAAACTGCAGGTTGGTGTGGAGAAGCCTTCATACAACCCACACAGAGTACAGGAATTCCACTCAGTTTTACTAGCCCCTTTAAACTGTAAAGTACTAAGCTAAGGTCAGATTATTATGAACGAGCCAGTACTCCTCACTGGCTGAAGTCCTGTCCAGTGTGCCAGGAACTCCAGTGCTGGTGGCATGTGGGTGGCTCTCGGCTACCTGAGCTTCCCGAAGAAGATGAACAGAAATGGCTAAGAAAAAAGATCTTTTCTCTGAGATAAACTTTATTTCAAACTTTTACCTATAGGTCAAGAAAATGCTTAATTAATGGAAAATAAAGAACTGCCCAAATTTTTGCAGAAAGCAAGTTAGCAGGGAATGTGCTATATCAGGGACTTAATAACAAAGACCTTTAACCCTGTCTAATGATTAACAATGATAATTAAGTTATTAAACTGGAAACCTGCTGCTGGTTGAAATGGTTGCCTTTTGAGAGAGTTAAGAAACTACTGGGCGTCAGCTCTGGTTTATTTAGTTAGGATAAGGCACGTGTGAAAGTGCCTGTCAAAAGTTCTGTCCAAGGACAGGACTGAGGGCCCTCACTGGCAGACACTGGGCTAGTCCTGCATTATTCCATTGCTAGATCCTCATTTCCACTCTCTGAAAAACTGTCCCCTAATTTGTATAGTTACTCAGAGACACAAGGTGCCATAGCCTGGATGCACTATGCAGTTGTCATGACTTTGTACTGTCCTTACCCCTTGGAGGCCACAGGTGAGGTGTCAGCCAAAGTCAATCTGATGAGATGGGCATGTCCGGGGTGGAACAGCCGCAGGCTGCCAAGGTAATCACAGCAACTCAAGGACCCTAAACAGCACACTAACCAATGCATTTGGCGCTGGGCTAGACATCTACACACAGCACTCCTTTCCTGTGTGTAGGAAAGCACTCCTTTCGGAGATCAAATGATAAATCAGAAAGCTGAATTCAGTGCCAAGAATTAGTATTCTTTCAAAAGGCTTTATGTATTCTCCTCTACTGCAAGGAGAGTTCTGTATGGAGATTCTGTCTAGAATCAGGAAGACCTGAGGTATTCCTTTGGCCTGTCTCCCTATCACCATCCTCCCTGCCTCCCCTACCTCTCAATTTACAATGCAAAGTCCATTCTGTCATTAACTTTCAACACCCAGGTGACAAGACAATCTTTGGTCATCCTCAATGCTCAGCCAAGTTTAGGTTTGGTTTCTTTATCAGTATCTTAGGATGGGTGAAGTTCTTATCTATTTAAAAAAAAAATTCTATGGGTTTCTACTTGAGATGGTGCCATTGGCCTATAAAAATGATAAAATACTACTAAATAGTAGTATTTTGGAGATCTCCAGTGGAATATTTTACCACTCACCTTAAAAAAGCAATTCACCTATCACGTATCTAGTCTATGAAAATATATTACAAATTAGCAGTAAACTTTGATTTTTGTATAATGAAGTGTATATATGACACATAGTCTAACTTAATTTTTAATTTTCTAGACAGGCTTTGTCTTTTCTTTTTTTTAAATGATTACTGCTGATTTCTGATCTTTAACCTCAAGTAAAAGGTTCCAACTGTGATAATAAGCTGACTGCATGTAACGTCTTCTTGCACAGGAGGATGCAGACACCACGTTTCATTCTAAGGCATCAGAGGAAGAAGTCGGATGGTGGGCCTGCTGGTCATGACATTGCTTGTCCTCGCAGCCCTCTTAGCAGGAAGTGGAGAGGGGGAGGGGACAGGCCCTCTCAGTGGACACCTTTCTGTACACATTCACATGGTATTTCATGTGTTTTCTACAGAGTAGTGAGAGTATTCAAAATATTTTACTGACCCTGAATTAACATTACTCCCTACTCTACATGCAAGCACAACTGTAACCACAGAATACCATCCCTTTCCTGAAAGCCTAGAAGGCCTAAAAGCTTGCAATAACATGTGACAGCTAAATGGAAGGCAAAGCTCCATTCCGAACACCAGCATCTTTGCAAGTGAAAGGACCTGCATGAGGTCCCCAAACTTCTTGGCCTTCACTCATCCTTCCAAAGATTTCCCCCTCATTTTATGTATCATACATGTCAAGTCCGAGCTCACCACCACAGGCATTGCAGACCCATAGACCCTTTTTGCCGTATTACAATGTCTAAAAGATGGAAGCCCTTGTCTCCACCAGAAGTCAAGGGCTCAGTAACTAGGGATGGACAAAAGAAGAGAAAAATCTAGAGACCCAACTGAAAATGTACAAAGATGAGGCAGAAGAAAGAGCCCACAAGTGAGGAAGGTACACACACAATTAGTGCCACAGGTTATTAATATCAGGCTGCACGTTTCAGAAAGCAGTTGCAGGGAATGGTGATTTTTCATCCAGACTCCCAACAAATGTTCATTGAAGGGCCACTTGGTGCAAACAACTGATGACAGGTTACAGAGGACAGGTGACCACCAGGAGAGAATAAAACAAGCAAGTAAACTCAGTGAGTTTCAGTTGGTTACAAATGCTAGTAAAGAAATAAATCTAACAAGGATTTGTACACGAGGATGATTATAGACCATATATCTAAGGGAAAACATCTGTGAGGAAGAAACATTTAAGCTGGCACTCTGCTAGCCTTGCTCTCCAGTGAGCTGTGTGACCTTGGGTAGGTTACTCAACCTCTCTGAGCCCCAACTTTCTTACCTGGATGAGGAAGGCAACACACCCAGTACCACCCAGGGCTGCAAGAATGTAAAAGTAAAAGTACCTAAATCACCTGCACATACTTAGCAGAAACATTGGTTGCTGTCATTCTGAGGTGAGAGATCCCTGACACGCGAAAAATATCTGAAGGGAGGAGACCACAGAAATGAAAGATCCACGCGGGACTTCTAACTACTCCAGTAATTTATTACATCCATACCCTTCAAGATCGGAAATTCTAGGGCAGGGGCAGGTGGTCTGCTCTCCCACTCCCGAGCCCTTGTCTCCACCAGGAGAAGTCAAGGGCTAGGAGTGCGCTGGGCGTGGGTGGGGGTCTGTGTCGCTGGTCCCCCAGCAATCGCTCGCGTCCTTCCGCGCGGTGGCCTGTCCCCGCGGCAGCCATCTTGGGTGGCTTCCCCGCGACGAGTTTCGTCACGCGGCCACGGGGAACTGCCTGGCAGGACTCGACGGGGACAGGATGGGTGAGCCCCCTCCCATCCCGGCGAGACCCACTCCACCACGCGGACTAAGGGGGAACAGAGGGGAAAGTCAGACTGCTGGCGGTGGGGAGCAGTAGGGCAGCGGGATGACAGGGGTCCCCAAAGTGCAGGGACCTCTGGCCCCGGGTCCCCCCGGTGTGGCAAGGGGGCTTCTGACCTTCGGGCCTGAGTGTCTCCCTCCAGGCGGCCCGTGGACACGCGGCCCCTACCCGAGCACGCGCCCATCTGCCAGGCTCGCTGCGCGTTGCCCACGCATCTGGGCCGAGCTCGCCACCCGCGACTCACCGCTCTCCCCGGGCCACAGCCCGCTCCGCTTGCAGGACCCGCTCAGCGCCGCCTCCGCTGCCACCGGAAGCGCTTCTCCCGCCACCGCAACCCCGCGCGCCGCCGCCGTCCGGAGCGCGCCCTCGGAGCGCGTGCCCGTGGAGAGCCATGAGGCCGGGCGGTTCCCGTTCGCGGGCGCGCGCAGGAGGCCGAGGATCCGCCCTCGAGAGGCTGCCGGGTTGGTTCTCGTCCCGGCGGGATCCCCTGCTGCTGAATCCTTGTCGGACTCCCTGTCTCCATAGTGAACCCCAGGATCATCCTCACGGTGGTGTGGGGCTCTCCTCAGGCTAATGTCACTGTTACCCATTTCGGTTTCCCCCTAATTATTTACTGCATTATTTATCAGCATTCGTCCACGCATTCACTCAGTTTCATTCACTCATTTATTCATTTAAACCAGTTTCCCAAAATGTAGACTATGGCACTGTTGGTGCTACAAGGCGATTTTAAGTGGTGCAACTGTGTCGTACAAGAACCGCTCTGGCTATTGTGTAGAAAGTAGACTGTAGGGAAGTGACAGGAGGCTAGTCGGGCGACTGCGTGGTTAACCAGGGGAGAGATGGTGGTGGTTAGCACCGGATGGGTAACAGAGACGGTGGTGAGGATGATAGGATTCTTAATAAAGATTTATTTATTTATGCATACAAGCACTGGGGTACAGGCCAGAGGTGTGTGTGGGGGGTGAGAGAATCCACCAGATAGAGTGGGGAACAGAACAGGCAGACTGACTGAAACACACTGCTGGGGGGAGCAGCGGGCCAGGCAGGAGAGGTCTGCTGCTCCATGTGGATCACCTCCCAGCCGAGGGCAGGGCTCAAACTGCAGTGGCTGTGGTTTGCTTCATAGTGCGCTGCTTAACCCACTGCGCCACCAGAGAGGGCCGATAGGATTCTTAATAAATGATGAATTAGAGCACCTTAAATAGGAAACTTCCGTTTTTAAAACTGTAAATTCTCTCCAGATTAACCTATAAATATACTGTAATTCTAAACAAAATTGCCAACTCTAGTGTGTATGTGTCTGTGTCTATCTTGACAAGGTAACACTAAAATGTATATGGAAAAAATGAACCAGAAATAGCCAAACAATTTGGATGAAAAAGAACAAGGTATATTGATAGCCTATAAATACAGACCTAGCTATAAATCGATGTTAGGTAAGAGAGGTAGCTGTGTCTGCTGGAATTAACATGGCTTAGAGATGCTGGACATGGACCTTGCCTTATGGATGCCTGCAGTGAGCTGGCTTCCCACCTCAAGGGAAAGGTTAGATAGTCATTAAATGGCACTGAGGCACTTAAACTATATACAAAACTTACATCCAGATAGATTAAAGACCAAATGTAAAAAAAAATCCTCCCCAAATTTAGCAGACAATATAGGAGAGTATATTTATGAGCCTGGAATAGAAAAGATACTTTTGAATAAACACAAAAAGTACAAAAGGTAAAGGGAAAATTGAAAACTTAAATTTTGTTACAACTCAAAAATAAATGCTCATCAGCAAAACTACAATGGAAGTGAAAGTTTATAGACTGGGAAAAATGTTTCACAAATATATTTGGGAAAGAATACATATCCAGAAACTATAAATGATATTTATAAATTAATAATAATAGAAACATTCCAATAGAAAAACATGACTACATGTAGTTAACAGAGATGGATAAACAAATAACCCTGATATATGAGACCTTTCTCAGGTGTCACAGGTGTCTATCCTTCCCAGAATACATGGTCAACATTGATAATCATTTGGGCACTCAACTCAGGTTTCACTGTTTTTTTGGAGGCATTCTTCATTCTCAGAAATCTATGAATGATTAACCAGCTTATGCTCTCTGCCAAGTGTTGGCTCAAAAAAATATATATATATAAAAAAACACCATAAAGTTTCCTTCATGAAAGAGCTTACTGTCAAGGAGACAGACATGTAAACAAGTAATTGTTATAGTGATTACAGTAAAAAAAATACAGCAGCATAATATGGGCTATGGCACTTGGAAGAGGGATTGACTGTTAGTGTCTGGAGAATGAGTATGCAAGATGTAAAGTATATCAGTTATATTCAGTTATATCTGTTGTCACAATAATGACATACTATAACCACACAACCTCTGGGCTATGAAACAATTAACATTAATTTTTGTTCCTGTCTAAGGGTTCCCTAGCTGTTCTGCCTATCTTGTATGGTCATCTGTGGGCTATTGGTGACTGTGCTGATCCTTCCAGGCTCCCTCATGTCTGGGCCCTGAGCTGGAACTCCTGGATTGAATTGGTTCTCTTCCACCTTTCATTCCTCCAGTTGGCTGAGGTTGGGGAGAGTGAGGGACTGTGAAACTTAAGGTCTCTCGAGGCCAAGTCTAGAAACTGGCATGCTTTCATTTCTGCTTCACCTATTGGTCAAACCAAGTTAAAAGGTCAGCCCGAATTTAGGAGAGAAATACTTATTTCTTGATGGGAGTTGCTGCAAAGTGACCTTACAAACACGGATAAATAAACAAAGTGGTTAAGAATTGGGCACATCGTTTTTAAAAATTCTGTGCGTGCATGCGTGCGTGCGTGCGTGTGTGTGTGTGTGTGTGTGTTTGCCTTCCCAGCATCCCAATTTCTTTTGGGAGAGTTCCCCTCCCTCACCTCATTTGATCCTGGTCAGATGCCAACCGTGGGGCTTTATCTTTTCTTGTCTTCTCATGGCCTCTGACCCAAGCTGGGTCATATAGAATCCTGCCCTGAATGCCCTGAATTTATACTTAGACACTGGAAAAGAGAAGTCATCCCGTCCACTGCCCTCCTGTGGTTGCTAAACTAGGAGAATGTGGACCCATGCTGCCAGGGCTGCTCTTTTGCTAGTTTGCAAAAGTGAAACTAGTTTGAAAGGTGCAAGAAACACAGATCAGATGATGTCATTTTGGGTTCTGGGCTCAGCCATTCCTGAAGTTTGATCTGCCTTCTGGGCTTCCAGTTACAGCAGCCAATTAATCCACCCACACGCACATTAAAAAAAAAAAAAAATCAGAAATTCTTTTGAGATGAATTTCTATCCTAAACTGGTTGTGAGTTTCCAGAGGTGGTGACTTTTGAGCTGAGTACAACTAAATTTGGAAAAGTAGGAAAAGGAAGCTGATGAAGGAAAAAGAAATGAGCTGAGATTTAAGAAAAAAAGTGTCCATAAGTGTTCCCACATTGTTTTAAATGCACATCTTCCAGAAACAGCTTCCATGGAAACTGAAATAGTATTTTCCAGCTTTGTTGATGAGGAAACTACTTGGAAATTTTTGCTAAGCTTGCATGGACAAAGGTTGCAAAACTTTTACCTTATAACATGGACTTTGACAGGCTCAGAGCAAGGCAAAAACAAGACAGCATTTAATTCAGCAAAGGTAGGGTTGTCTGGGACATTTCTGAGCTTACTGAAAATTTAGTTGCTAGAAATTCACCTCCTAAAGGGGAGGGACCATGTCCCTCTCCTTAACTTATGTGTAGCCACCTTGGATTGCAAGTCCTAGTCTTCCATAAATAGGTGAGCCTGCTCTTTTGCTTCTGCTGCCCAACTTACATTCCGGTACAGCTGGGAAGGAGATTTGGCATGAAATTGGATTCCCAGGGCACAAGCAATGGGGCATGACCAGCTTTTGCCTACCTCCTGAGCAAAGAGGCATGCTAGCTTTGTTGGTACCATCCTGAGGCCAGTCCCTCTCCTAGTCCATCCTGTCCAGCCTCTGGACCTGATGGCTTAGGCTGTTCTGAAAGCTGTAGCAGCAGCAGGAATTTCCCTGCTCTCTGCCCAATCATGCAGAAGCAGCCTGCAGCAGCAGGAGGAGTTATTTTCCCCACCCTGCTGCCCCAAGGCCTGCAGCCGCACCAGAACTGCAACTGTGGTCACCCTGCCCCAGAGCTGGCCAGTCCTGGGGCTCTAGCAGTGGAGTTAATCCCAAGACCCACAGCTCAATTTTGGGGCATTATGAATAAAGTTGTTATGAACATTCACATACTAACTTTTTATATTTTTAAAGATTTATTTCATTTATTTATGCATTGAAGAGCTGAGATCTAGGCCAGAGGTGCAGGGGGTGAGAGGTTTCACCAGAGACAATGGGGAGCAGAGCAGACAGATCTACTGAAATACACTGCTGAGGGGAGCAGCAGGTGAGACAGGAGAGGTCTGCTGCACCATGTGGGTCACCTCCCTAGCTGGGAGGTGAGCTCAGGCTGCATAGGCAATAGTGTGATGGTGCTGAGACTTAACCCCTATGTCACCACGTATACAACTTTTTATAGTTATAAGAATATTTATTTTTATTTGGCATTTAGTTCTCAGTGTTTGGTAGATGTGCTTTGACCTCATCTCTGTGACCGGAGTGACACTGCCAGGACATAAAGCTCTTGTCACTCCTGACCTGAAAGTCCATTCTTGCCCTACAGATAAAGTCCACCCTCCCTCCCTCCTGTGACATTCAAGACTCTTTGATAAGGCCCTCAAAGTCTAATCAGCTTTATTTCCTGCCTTATGCCCAATGTAGGCACACCTACAAGCTCACCGTTTCCAGAAGTACTGCATTCCTTCTTTACCTTTGCACACACTTTGCTGGAATGCCTGCCCCCAGAAAGTCTTGGTTCCAGGACAAGTTATATGAGTCCTTTAAAGTCCCACTCAGAAATGCTTCCAGCAGGAAGCAGTCCTTTACTTTGCCCATCACATTATTGTACCTTCCGCTGGGTATAAAATATCTCTATCTACCCATTCTTACAGGTTTTTCTTATATATAATATATGCATTAAATCAATAAGGATTCAATCATCTATACTTCCTAAAAATATTATTCTTATTATAGTTAGAGAGCAATATAATGTAAAGTTACTATATAAATTCTATGTCTATTCTGTTTCCTGGTCATTTTTGCGTTAGTTCTAAAACAAATTCTTTGTATTAATTTTTAGTATCGCCTGTGCTTTGGTGTTAATGTTGTGTGGGGTCAGTCTCCCCTAAAGGGTCCCATAGGCTTTTGCTCAACATACCCAGAACAAACCTTTTGCAGGACTTGGCATGAAGCACTGGTATGAAGGTCAAGTGAGACCCTGTGAATCTCAGGAGGTCTGCTGCTGTTACTTAAAGTATGCAGATTGGTTTGCGTTGAGAGCAATCAAGACCCTAGAGAGAAAAGAAACTTTTGTTCTTGCCTGAATCCTCTACCCTTCCCTAATCAAATAAGAGATGATTATTCCTTAAGCTTTGCTATTTTTCTAATCAAAGGAGCAACAAATGCTACCCTTTTCATGTCCTAGAAGAATGTAGTTTGGGGGTGGGGGGGTTATAATCCAGCTGTAGATTTATCAGTGAACATTTTTTATCTATCCAAAAATTATATTTTATATTTCAACGATGAGGTCACTCCCTTCTTATATGTCACATGAAGTCTCCCCCACTCTCTCTTTGATATCCCTAAATACAGGAGAGGACTCCCCAGTCTGCTCTATTATTCTTTAGAATTTATATCATGTAAACACTTTGACATTTTCTCTTGCTAATCTATTTGAGGTTAATTTGTCATTTAGCCTTAGAAAAACCCAGATGGCATTTTTCCCTGAGCCCCAGCTATTGTTAAAACACTCATTTCATCACATATTTTCCTGTGATCATGGCCTGTCTCCTTTTCTTGTCTCTGGGCTGCTGGGAGGCACAGCTGGTGGCTTAGCATTGTGAAGTGCCATGCCTGATGCCACACAGCTGCTGTGACTGCAGGCCTGCCTGACTCAGGGTTCAGGGTGCATCCCCATGGCACTGGTGGAGTAGCTGCTCACCAGCCTACTCAAGGTTCAAGGAGATCTTAGAGCTCAAAGGCCTCAAGGTCAGACAGGTTGGGGTGATGAGAGAGGCAGAGAGGGTGCGGCTGGGCCAAGCAGAGAAGGCACACCCACCAACCAGAGGGCAGAGTCCGCCCAGTCAACAAATCGACATGGGGATTTGTTTCAAGAGAAGTCAGGAACCTATGAAATATGAAGAATTTGCTAATTTTTGAATGCTGGTAATTGAATACAATTATTAACTTAAAACATCTGTGGACTGGAATTGGACCATTGTTCACACTACACTTTAGGTCCTTGTCCCTAAAGCTTTGTCTGGCAAGATCTGCATTCCAGATTAAAGTTAAAAATAAAAGATTGAAAATAAAAACGATAAATCACTGCTTGTAGTCAAAACCCAGATCTACTTGTACATGATGCCAAATCTCCTACTTCTTCCTGCATATACATTTGTATGTGGTTTACTCACCACCTCTGTGATGCCCATGGCTTGAGTTAATCCGTCTGAGGGGACTAGAGGCATCGAGGAGAGTTAGATACTCAGGGCCCAGGTAGACAAACAGCATGTTGCAGGAGGGGCCAGGTGGCCCAAACTGCAGGCGTGGAGACCAGAGGAAAGACCAGCTGGCCACTTCTGGGTACATGTCCTGGCGAGGAGATAGACGAACCAAGTAGGACAAATAGGAGAAAGCGAGGTAAAGAGGTTGGAAAGGACTTTCTTTGTAGAGGGATCAGTGGCTATGACAGCACAGAGGTCAACCAGTTGGATGTGAGTGGGGAAGCTGTGACCCCAGTGGAGTGGGCCTAGTGATAGATCTCAAGGGGTTGGGATGGGTGAAGAAGGGGCAAGGTCGACCCTTGCCTATATGGAGATGTATTGCTCAGGTGAATGTAGGAATTCTGGCTGGGAGAGAGGTTAAGGTCAAGGGTGGAGGGAGAATCTTCATGGACTCCTTTAGTGAAGAGCTCAGGGAGACATTGGGCCAGGGCTAGGAGACAGCAAGGGAGGAAAACCAAGGAGCCAGCAGAGTGGAGACACCAAGTGGACAACAGGACAACCCAAGGTATTTTTAGAGGCAGAGTGTGGTAGAAGTGGAATTTCACGCTGGTATACCCAAGACCCACCATGGATCTTTAAAAACAATGACTCCCAACCCTGGCTAGAGCTTGGAATCATCAGAAAACTTTTAGAAATTCCTGATTTCCTAGGTCGTACTCCCAGACAATTTGTAATTTATACTGGAATCTTAAAAGGTAGGACCTGGAATATGAATATTTTAAAATAATCTTTCATTGAAATAACATTTCATTTTACCAGTAAGTGGGTTCCAGGTGTGCACCATTGTAAATCTCTCTACTATCTCAACATCCAGTTCTATATATCATCATATAACACTTCTTTTACCAATTGACCTACCTCTTTCTCCCTTCCCATCTGGTAACTACTAATTTTTGTCTTATAGTCTAAACATTTATTTTTGTTTTACACAGTTCATTTTTTTTTTTTGGTATCTCTACATACCACAAATGACTGATGTTATGTAGTGTTTGTCTTTTGCTGCCTGGCTTATTTCACTAAGTGTAATGCTCTCTAAGACTACCCATATTGTTACAAATGACAGGATTTCACCTTTTTTATGGCTCAGTAGTATTTCATCACATATGTAGACTACATCTTCTTTATTCACTCATCTATGGATGGGTACTTGGGTAGATTCCAGCTCTTGGCTACTGTGACTAGTGCTGTTAGGAACATAGGAGGGCATGTATTTCCTCAAATTAGTGGTTTTGTGCTTTGGGTAGAAATACTCAGAAGTGGGATAACTGAGTCATATGAAATTCCTCTTTTTGATATTTTGAGGAAGTTGCATATTGCTTTCCATAATGGCTGCCCCATTCCTGCCAACAATGTACAAGGGTGCCCTTCTCTCCACATCCTCATTAACACTGTGCAGCCAGGGAAGGGAGTCATTGAGATAAAGAGACCAAACAGGGAAGACTGACAGACTCAACCTTGAACTGATCAGAGTGACACTTCTTGTCCACTTTGTGGCTCCAGCCTCTCTGCTCTGCTGGCACCTTGATTTTCCTCCCTTCTTGGCTCCAGACACTGGCCCTTTCTCTCCCTGGGCACTTTGTTGAAGTTGTTCAGGAGGATAATCCCTCCACCTTTGACCTCAACCCTCCCCGAGGCAGAATTCCTATGTGCACCTGAGCAATACAGGAGAGATAGGTATATAGGTGGGAGAGATCCCCACCCATTGAGAGCTTCCATTAGGCCACCCTACCAGGTCACAGCTCCCCGCCCACATCCAACTGGCGGGTGTCTGCGTTGTCCCACCTACTGATCCTGCTGCAAAAAAAGTGCGTGTGGGCGGGGGCGGGGGCTCCCTGGTGACACAAGGAGTTGAGCGCTGCACTGTGGGACTTCTGTGGCCACTGCAGGGCGAGTTCGATCCCCGGCCAGGGAGGGGACACACATGGCGCAGCAGACCCCTCCTGCTGCTCCCCTCAGCAGTGTGTTTCAGTCGTTCTGCCTGTTCTGCTCCCTGCTCTGTCACTGGTGAATCCGTCCTCTCATCCTCCACCTCCGGTCTGTACCCCAGCATCTTTTTGCATAAATAAATAAAATCTAAAAAAAAAAGTGTGGGGGTTTGCTGAGGGCTACTGTGGCAACTATCAGGGTGGCCTGCCTGCCTTCTGCCCATTAGGGGCACTGGGTTGTGGTCAGAGGTGGAGAGCCTTATGCTTCTGCTCCTCAAATAGGCAGATGCACTCTTGTTTGGGAGTGAAAGCCCAAAGAGCTCACATAAAGAGCATCTAAGAACACATCACGAATTGGCTTTTTGTTTAAAAATAAAGCAATGCTAAATATCGCTTGGGAGCCAATTATGTCTTAAATAGGTCCTGGAGACTAAACACAGTGTTGATTATTCTGAGAAAGCTGAGTCACTCATTATGGGTTTTAAGGGAATGGTTCATTAGTCAAATAATTAATCTTAACATAATAAGAGAAATAAAGAACTGATACTTCACTTTTGTTGCTGTTCTGAGTAAATAAGTACTTCTGACTAAGTACTTGACGGTCCATTTCTTTTACTGTTCTCAGAGGAAAACTGCCTGCTTGCTCTTGAGGCCCCACCCCTTCCTAACCTGTGTTTTCTGAGAACCTGCTTGGTCAGCGCCCGCCAGTTGCCACTGAAGAGTCCTTCCCTTCGTGGAATGACAAGTGATAACCCAATGCATGCAAGTTTTCAGGGAGTAAAAAGAGGAATAAAGAAAGCTAAATAAGAGCTGTAGGTTGAAGCATCCAATTAACACTGGTCAGATTAGTAAAAGAAAAGAACACATTTAATTGCAAGCCTATGGAGAATCTACATGGATATAAACACTAATGGAAAAAGGGCAAAATGAGGCTTTTCTCTTGAGCTAAGGAGTGGGAGAAGGGCCTGGTGTGTCCAAGAGCGAGAAGGGGGCCACACGTGACAAGGACAGAGTGACTCATACGATGAAGGTCAGATGTTCTTTGATTACATGTTTGCCTCGCCCTATAAATAGGTGTTTTTTGATAAAAGGCTTATTTCCAGGATAACCCTAAATATTGGCAATACCCCCAAATTTCATTCTTGTAAGTAGTTAAGAGAATGTTAATGCTTTTCCATGAGCCTGTAGAGCCTTAACTGACTTCAGATTGAAATAATTCTCATGCCAAAGTGACATGTCTTAGGGAGGCCTCGCCTTCAGATGACCAAATAAGGTAATGATGGGGTTGTCATTTTAGAGGGGATGTCCCTGGAAGTCCTCTCTGCCCGGGTGACAATGCAGCAGAGACCTGAAAGAAAGAAGGCAAGGAGTCTTGCAAAGATGGAAAAGAACATTTCAGACATGAGGAAGGGCAGCTGAAGATAGCCTCAAGACTGTCCTAAAGCCAGAGGCCGCAAAGTAGCCTTTGAGTTGGTCTGTACATTTTTTTTTTTTATATATAAGAGTGTTGATCATATTGACTTAAGATTCCAGTTGGCAACTATGGTGTCTTTGTAGGAGTTGTAAAAGGTCACCCTCTCTGGTAGACCTAAATGACAGAGATGGCCTCCTACCTCTGATTAAATCAGCAAAGACCAGCACAACTTGTAAGCAGAGTTCCTGATGGATTGTAGCCCCTCCTTACTCCCTTGCTGGGAGCATCTATGTGCAGTGCACAGCCAAACCAGCTGTACAAAGCAGCCCTCCTCAGAGTTCAGTTAAAACAGAGACTTATTTAAGTCACAGTAAAATGACAAGATGGAATAAACTTTCTTTTCCTGGATATCTCTTAAAGTTTGAAAAACTCTCACCAAGAAGCTTAAAACAGTTCTGGTGGAATACTATTTTGACAGAAAGGATGTTTTTAGACTTTGGTTAATCTGTGTCCTTAGGGGAATGGAGAGAAGTTGAGTGGAGAGATATGGTTGAAAGAAATATCTCCCTTAGATTTCTTCACTTTATCCCCATCTCCACTTCTTGGTTTCCTCCCTTGCATAGACAATAGCTCTAACCTATTACTCTATCCCTTTTTGTATTACATGTATCCCAACATGTAATTTTGTTCTGGGTACCTGGTCTTTAAATTCCAGACGGCATTCTGCCGTAGTGTTCTTCTTACATTTTCATTTTCTGCCGTAGTCTTCTTACATTTTCATTCAGACCTAAGTCTTTGTGATCTGATTTTGTTGTTTTGTAGATATCTAGTTTGTTCCTTCTCACTGCTGATAAAATTGCCCAGAGGCAAGCCACTGTTTATTCATCCACCACCCATGATGGACATCCAGGCCATCGTCCACTTGGAATGTGAAGATATGTAAACAACTCTGTGATGAATACCTTGTCCTTTGTCCATTTAGGGTTCTGTTTAATAAAGACTCTGGGCCATACTCAGGGGTGTGAATTGTGCAGGCATAATTTAGACAAGCACTGCCAGAGAGCTCTCCAAGACTGGCGATAGTATCTGAACAGTCACTGCAGCATGCAAAAATGCTCCTGTTTCCCACATCTCACTGCTCAGTGACTTCTAGGAAAATTTTCCTTGTTCTAAACAAGAAACTTTTTCCTGTGTCTGGATCTGTAATCCATGTGAAATGCCCAGAATTGTGGCAACTACCTTGACACCATGAGGAGGACTAGCTACAGATGTAGCCATATTCTAAACATGGCAGAGTGGAAAGATGCAACCAGTCTTTGTCTTTGATGGTAATATTGAACAACTGTATTAAGCAACCCTGGAGTTACTTTTCCAGGAAACTTCTAGGTGAATAAGAAGCTTCTCATTCTTTAAATTAATTATGTTGGAATTTCCATTGCTTGCAGCCAAAATGTTCTCATGGATACCCTGAACTTGCACATGGTTTGTGCGTTAGTTATTAACTAATTATCTTGCTGTACCAAACCAATTTTCTATACTCTGCTTTGGAATTCTAGGACTGCAAACCACATTTCTGCCCTGCCAGCTGGCTCTAATGTCAGTTCTACCAGAGGAGGCCTAGAGGGAAATGGAAGACTGAGGAAGGAAGGAGGGACCTGTCTCTTCCTGCTTGCCTCCTATTATTTTGGCATCATCCCAGCCCCGATTCCTCTCCCCAAGAGGCAAGCTTCTCCTACTCTCCTAAACTCAACCTCTTCGCATTCCTTCAGAGATCAGGACCCCAGGCCCATGAGCCCTCTTTCCTTCATGCTCTGAAACACCAACACCAGGCAAGCAGTGTTCTCTCCCCCCAAATCTCTAAGATTAAGAGACTGTTGCCGCTTCCCTAAATCCTCCAGCATCAGTGATGTATTTCCTGCAATTACAAGCTTAGTGCTTCTTTTGTCATCCCAGTGCTCAAATACCTGTTTGAATAATTCTCTAGTTTGAATGTCTTCTGTTAAAATAACTGGTGGAGCTTCTGTTTTCCTGATTTTGACCCTGATTAATAGGCTGATTTCAGTGGACACTTGTTGATTGTATTGTGATGTCCATTGTCCTTTTTCTTCTGAACATCTTGATTGGGGGCAGCCATTTGGTGTAGGTGGGGTTGAGCTGATTTGGGCCCTAGGGTGATGGATTTAATCCTATAATCCTATATAATTTCTTTAGCTGCAATTCTTAGCTACAGGATAGGTATGCATCCCAATTTGGGGCAGAGAGAGTCCATTCCACATGTCAGATGTGAACATGTGAGGTATTACAGAGTGAATGGCTGCAGTTCTGGGAGGGGGTGGGCCATGTAGAGACAGAGAATGAGATTTACATGGTAAAGTGCCAAGCCGAGAGATGAAAAAATTCAGGGCTTGGTAGCCATGCCAAGCTTCTGGATGCAGTCTTCCATAACGCCAGTGCAAACTCTGTGTTACTCAGTTTAATAACTCCCCTTTGTTTAAATAAGCTGCATCAGATTTCCTGTTACTTGGATCAAAAGGATCACAAATGATGCAATGGGGTAAACCCAATGTGTATTATGCATATAGCTTCCTGGGCAGGACCTGTACACGTCCTCATGCTGTATCGCCCTCCCTCCTCCACCTTTCCCCACACAGCACACATAGGAACTGAGTCTTAGAGACATGAAGTATTGTGCTGAATACCACACAAAAAGGAAGAGGCAGAGTCTACACTTATTTTTTTTAATAAAAGGTGATTGAATGACTCACAATACAGATGACCAGAATTCAGATTTAGTGGCAGCAGAACCACCTCTACCATCAGAGAGGTGAGGGAGCAAATGTTGGAGAGGAACAAGTAGAAAGGGATTTTCACACGGGAAGTCCTAGTCATCCTCATAGGACTTTTTCAGTGGACTTTACTGAGGTATAATGATAGAAAAATACATATAATACATAGATATAAATAATTAAATGTACATAAATACATAAATAAATATATAGGGCATATATATTTATATAGCTTCAAAATTATATACATCACACATATATTTATTATGCATGATATATATAACACAGAAAATAAAAGGCACAATTTGCAGGAAGTTGTATAGTTCATTAATTTTTGACAAATGTATATATACTCATGTATCCACCACCACAGTCAAGACATGGAATATTTCTATTGCCCTAAAATATTCCCTTGTGCCCCTTAGTAGTCATGCCCTCACCCTGACACCCACTAATTTGCTCTTTGTAACCACCTTCATGTGCATCGTATATTTCTGTCAATGACAGGTGGTATAGATCCCAGTGGCCCCATGTGGATCCTAGGTGTGCAGCAAGTTTGGGTCATTTTACTTGATTTCATTTTCACAATGATGAAATCATCTAACAACACATTTCTCAAACCATCCACTGTTAAGCAATTCATGATTGTATAAATTAGTCTTTTCTAGAGTGTCCCATTAAAGGAACCAAACACATGTAGTCTTTATGCCTGACTTTTTCAGCTCAGCACAATGACTATGGACCATCCACAGTGTTGCATGTATCGAAACCATTCCTTGTTTAGTGCAGAATAGTATTCCAACACATAACTATGCCACAGATTTTTTAATTCAATGAACATATGGAAAATTTTTGAGACCAGCTTCTCTAAAGACAAAAAGTGTTATGACTGCAGTCACACAGGAGTGGGACTTTTGGTCTGGGGGTGGCACTGTTATCTTTGAGGTGTGCTGCGGATGCCTTGGTGGGTGGGTGTGGGTTTGACCTATGTGCTGTGTGGGTATGGTTCTGCTCATGCAGCCTGACTTCTGAACCTCTTCTTTGTCTCAATTCAGCAACTGCCTGTACCTGCGGAGGAAGAAGTCCTGTGTGACAGGCTCTGCTCATAGGCTGGTCCTTGGTGCTCCTGGCAACTGCATAGTATAGAAACTGGCGGAAAATTGCCTCCAGGTAGTGAAGAGAAAAAGCATACCCCTTTTCTGATTTACATAAAACTGAAAGGGGATGTTTTTAAAAGGATCTTGAATAAAAAAAAAGTTCATGAGCAGCTTTTCTGAGCTGTAGCTAAGTCATTGAAACTTCTTAGCACTATTATCGTGTCTTGCCTACCTCTTAAGAGAGGCTGAGGTTAGTTTACATATAGCTGGAAAAAAATTCTGGCTCTTTTAAAGCAATTTCTAGCAGATCTACAAATCCCTGTATTGGGGATCACAAGCTTGGAGGGTCCTTAGTATCTTGGGGAAAAGAATTTCATGAAACCCCGGAATGAAGCCAGCAGCTAGGTCTAGTAGGAAGCAGCTCTGCCAGGGGTAGTCTCAGCAAGCAGGGGAGCTGAGGGAGGCCCTGCAGTGTAGGATTTTTAAGGTTTTTTCTTTTGAGTGGGGAAGGGGAGTTTCTCTTAATTCTGCCTACCTTGCTCTTATCACTCCTCACAATTACCAGACTTATTAGAACTACCCTCCCTTGCTCTTTTTGTGTCCCAAGGAAACTGATGTTAAGATTTTGCCAGGTCTCCCAGGCTTGCTAAACCTTATCTTGCATTAAGCCAGCTGGACTGTGGGATGGTGGAAATGTAGCTGTGCTCCTCTGGGTATGTGTGTGAGAGCCATTTTCTATCCCTCACACTTGGACCAAAATACTACCTGCAATAAGCATATTCGATTTTTCAGATATGTTTATATGCTGTAAAGGCCAACATGTGTTTGATTCACTTGGGACAAAATACATCTCACTTTCAGCTTCTCAAGGGAAGTTGACACAAGAGACTCTCTTAAAGATGAAAGGGAGGCAATGATCCCTGAGAGGATTGAAGAGAGTGCCTGACACAAATTTTAGTGTGTCCGAGCATGGAATTGCACTTGACTCAAAGTTCTGTGTCCCTGGTGAATGATAAGTACTTGTGTCCTTAAAGTCTGTGTTCTCTAGCTGGACCATCTCACAGACATTCTCAGTTGAAAACAATAGAGCCTTTTTTTTTAATTAGTTATATTTGACATCATTTGTAGTCCCCAGGGAGTACCCACCACCATTTCACCCGTGCACCATCACCTCAGTCCCTTGTGCACCC
>JAGFMF010011777.1:48402-79496 GCA_019455555.1 Galemys pyrenaicus | reverse complement strand
TTCCTTCCTTCCTTCCTTCCTTCCTTCCTTCCTTCCTTCCTTCCTTCCTTCCTTCCTTCCTTCCTTCCTTCCTTCCTTCCTTCCTTCCTTCCTTCCCCAGCCCCAGTGTTATCATCCCTGTCCCAGGCACTGTGGTCTCTTGCCTTGTATTAATTTTCCGGGATGCCAAAACAAAGGACCACAAAGAGGGTCGCTTAAGCAACAGAAATTTATTGTATCATAGTCTAGGGGCTGGAAGTCTGAGCTCCAGGTGTTGGCAGGGTTGGTTCCCTCTGAAGGCCAGGAGGGAGGATCTGTTGCATGCCTCTTGCCTACCTTCTGATGGTTTTCTGGCAATCTTTGGCATGTCTCCTGTTAGAAGCATCATCCAATGTCTGCCTTCTTCACAGTCTCCTGCACCTTGAGTTTGATGATGTGCAAATTTTCCCTTTTTATAAGGACACCAGTCACACTGGATTAGGTCCCATCCTACTCAGATATGACCTCATCTGAATTTAACTCTATATGCAGTGATCTTATTTTTATATAAGGTCTGAGGTACTGAGGATTAGCACATTCACATATGAGTGGGTGGGCACAATTCAACCCCTAGCTGGCCTGGATACTGCAATACCCTCTTAACTCATCTCCTGCTTCCTTTCCTGCTCTGAAGAATTCAGGACACTCTTTTCAACACTTGAATCCTATAGCTTCATTCTGCTTCTGGAATCTTTCAGTGACTTCCTGTCACACATGGAATAAAATCCAATCTGCTCACTTGGCTCTTGATGTCCTTATGCTCAGGCCCAGACATTCTTCCAACTCATCTCTCACCATTCTCATCAGCAACAGACACCCAAGTCTTGCTTCCTCAAATGTGCCATGTTCTTTCCCACCTGTGGGCATCCACTTTTCTGGAAAGCTCTCCTCCCCGCTCCTTACCTAATAGATCATTCAGCTCTCAACTCAAATGTCTCTTTCTCAAAGAGGTCTTCACTGATCATCCTCTGATAGGAAGTCATGATCAGGTTGTGTTTCTCTGCACTAACAAGGGACCCCCAGGTGTCAGTGACTTACAACAATGCATGTCCATCAAAGGGCGCCTGTAGCTCTGATCCACCACGGACAGCTCCTACCTGGGGCACTGCTGAACTTTGGGAAGAGGGAAGAAAGATGGTGAACCATGAACTGGCTTTATAGTATCTGCCTGACAAGAATACTTATCGCTACCACCACATTCTATTGGCCAAAAGTCATATGGACACTGAGTTCAAGAGAGTGGGTATGTTTAATGCTCACTCGCCAGAGGAGAGTGTCATATGTTCATGTCAAATCTGAAGTCCATGGGCTGGGGAAGCATAATATTCTCCCAGGGAAGAACAGTAAATATCTGTAATAATAATTATCTACCTAAAAGGTAATCCCATTCTGTATTCTTCCTTATTTCCTTCTTTTGCTTCACAGCAGTTATGACAGTTGTTTATGGTAGATAAATCCACATTTGTTTAAAAGTTCTGTGTGTGTGTGTGTGTTATGAAGGTCTGGCCTACAAGTTTCTGATAAATTATTATTGGATGAATGACTACGTAAATGTGGGGAAACATGGGAACAACCAAAGCTTTTCAATCAGATAGAATTAGCAGGAATCCTAATCTTATGTCACATTAATAAGTCATTTCAAACAAGTTAGCAAATTAACAAATACCATCTACTTCCAACTTCTTCATATTTAAAAAAAGGGCTGATAAGATTTTAACCAGAGATGGCCCATAGATGGTGCTAGGAAACACCAGTTTCTTTCCTAGGTAGCTTTAGCAGTTATGGTACTTTTGGTGTGTGTTCCATTTTAGCACATATGAACATGCATATGACAGTTATTACATGCAGCAAATGCAAAACGACATTTTAAAACTGACTGCAATTCAGAAAACTCATTCTTTTGGCACAGAGTGTGTTTTTGCAACAATTTAACCCAAGCAGGTCTTAGTGGTTGCTCTCTGCAACTGTGTCTCGGATTCTCTAATTAATTGCTAAATCTGGCCTTTAAAAATTTCACCTGTTGGACTGACTGCTTTGTTTCAATTTCTTAATTTGCTTTTCCTGCTTTTAGGTAACTAAACATCTAAGTTTTTATAATGACAATGCATCTTCACCCCAAGTCAGCGAATGCACTTTGGGGAGCTATCCCGGGCTCTTCTGTGTTTGATGCAATAATTACCTGTGACATGTAGAATATCAGCCATCCTCCAGCCAGCTCTAGATACTGGCCTTTGGTGTCCGAGAACTTAAAAGACTCTGACTACACCATCTTAGTCATTACGTGACTTTCAGTAAGTCACCTCCCTCTTCCCTAGCCTCCATATTGTGAGTAAAATGATCGGATCTGAAGAATCTCATCCAGGCAGGATGCCTTGTCTGAGAGGCAAGGTCAATGAAGGTTGGTCACTTTCTTGACCTGTAGGCTCTGGTGCATATCACCAAAGGGGAAAGGAGGAAAGAAAAGAAAGAATACTGGGGAGAAATCAAAATAAAACATGAGTGTCTGTCATATAAGTCTTCAGCTTGAAAAGCTTGGACATGTAAGTTGCCCTGGAGAAAGAGTCAGCTATAGGTGAAATAGTCAGCTATAGGTAAATGACAGATATTCTTTGTTCCTTGCAATAAATTAAGGATTCTATCTGGTAACAAATAGTTGCAGTTTCCCCTGGTGGAATGTCAGAATTTCAGTTAATAGCCAGTGGCCGGCAGAAACCGTCCTCGAATGATCAGGGCCAAGGAGAATTTGGAGCTCTTAAACTGGAAAGGAGCAATGGTGGACCTTTCCATGGGAGGGCCACGGAGTCATTTATCTGTAGGTATTCGCAGACCACCTTCTGGAGGCATCTACCTGCTGACTCAGCTCTGACCTCCTTGTCTTTATTGTGGTAAAACACACGCTATTAAATTTACCATCCTAACTATTGTCAGTGGACAGTTCAGTGGCACTGAAGATAATGACATTGTTGTGTGATTGTCATCACTATCCCTATCCAGAACTGTATTCCTCTGTCTCTGAAACTCTGCACTTACTAGACAGTGATTTTACATTCCATCTCCCCCAGCTCATGGCAACCACCATTCATTTCTGTTTCTATGCACTAGACTACTCTATTTATCTCATGTAAGAGGGATCTGACAGTCTTGGTCTTTTGTAACTATATTATTGCACTTAGCATAATGTCCTCCTGGTTCACTGACATTATTGCGTGTATCGGAATTTCCTTCCTTTTCAAGACTGACTAATATCCCATTATATGGAAAAACTGCATTTTGTTTATACAACTGTCTGTTGGAGGATGCTTGGATTGATTCCACCTTTTGGATATTACTGTGAAAGATGTTACTATGAACAAGATTATGAAAATATCTTTTCAGGTCTATGTTTTTAATCCTCAATTTTCAGAAGTGAATTTTTCGGCCATATAGTATTTCTATTTTAAATTTTTTGAGAACTGCCTTACAATTTTCTATAGAGTCTGCATCAGTTTATTTTCCCACCATCAAAGCACAAGGATCCAATTTCTGCACATCCTTTATCAACACTTGTTAATTTGTTGTTTTGAAAACAACCATTTTAAAGAATGTGAAGGGCTAGCTCCTCGTAATTTGGTTTGCATTTTCCTTGGAGGTTGGTGATGAGTATCTCTTTCTGTGCTGTCGGTAATTTGTATATCTTTGGAGAAATGTCTAGTGAAATAACTGGCCTATTTTTTATTTTTTGAGTTGAGAAGATGCTTATATATTCTAGATATTAATCTCAATTGGATGAGCTGCATATTTTCCTTCCATTTGAATTGCCATTATACTATATGGGTAACGTTCTTTGATACATACACTACACTTTCACCTTTCTTTTGCATGCACAATTCATGGTAACTTTAGTTGTACTAAACAAAACTTAGGAAAAATTCAAATGTCCAGCAATAGGTTGATCATTGAAGTAATGATTTCAGGTATACAGCATTTTAATTTGACAGCTACATGTATTATATTATGATCCCTACCAAAATTCTAGTTTCTTTCTTTGTTTTTAAAATTTATTTATTTATTTAATTATATTTGACATCATTTGTATTCTCCAGGGAGTTCCCACCACCATTTCACCTGTGCACCATCCCCTCAGTCCCTTGTGCTCTTTCTGCCCTCATCCCCATCTTTGCCCTTCCCTTCTTCCCCTTCCTCCCATGGTCCCTTTGGTTTATCTTTGATCTTTTGGTCTTGTTGAGTTATTGTTTGCTTTTTGTTGTAATTGCCCATTTCCTTGCACTTCTTCTTCTTCTTTTTTTTAATCTGGTAATCCTGCTCCCAGGGATCTACCCAAAGGACACAAAAACACTGATCCAAAAGAGCACCTGTACCCCTATGTTTATTGCAGCACTATTTGTAATTGGTAAGACCTGGAAACAACCCAAATGCCCAAAAGTAGAGGACTGGATCAAGAAGATTTGGTACATATACATGATGGAATATTATTCAGCAATCAGAAATGAGAAACTAGGGCCATTCATAGAAACATGGATGGAGCTAGAAGGAATTATATTCAGTGAAACAAGTCAGAAGGTAAGAGAAAAATATCAGGTGGCTTCACTATTAGGAGGAATGTGGAAGAGCAACAACTACAACAAAAAAACCCCACCAAAATTCTAGTTTCTATCCTTCACCATACAATTGATCTCTTTCACCCAATTGATTTACTCCTTTATCCCTTTCTTTCTAATCATCACTTTGTTCTTCTTGTGCATGACTTTAAACTTGGGGTACAGAGGAGGAAAGATATCAGATAATGGCACAGTGAGGCTGGGGTGGGGGGAGTATAGGTATCTTCCGCAAGAGTGGAGTCACAAGAATAACAACTTTTGGAGGAAGAGGATGAGTTTGATTAAAGAACACAACTACAATGACTTCATGGAGATATAGAATAGATAGATTTATCCACAAGTGTTCCAAAGAGGTGGTTGGTTTAAGAATGAAGTTACATAATTTATGGATAGACTTAGAATTCTGTCTATAAGACTATTGGTCATTCTCTCTAGTCTTTCCTGATCTTCTCTTTTTCTTCTAAATTGGAGACACTAAGATAAAGGGGACTTCTGCTTCTAGTTTCCCTGTCCTGTGAATACGAGGCCTATTGGATATCACTGAGACTCCAAAAACCTCTGAATAAAAGCATTAATCTTAAAAATGCTTGGATTTACAAAGCCAAGGGTAGGCCCTAGTCTTTATATTTCTTCTAGTTTTCCTACTTTATCTCTCATCATTTCCACCCTTTCATCCTATTCTACCTAAACCCACCCCATCCTCCAAGTCTTTTTATATACTGTTCTCTCTGACAGACATACTTTTTCTCCTTCTTCCTCTGGATATTTCCCACTTTTCTTTCAAAATCAGGCTAAGTGTAGTCTCCTGTGGGAATTCTCCTTTAATTTTTCTGTCTACCCTTCTAAAATAGGGATGGTGTGTTCAGTTCACTCTTTGGAGAAGTAGCCAATTAGATAAATCCTAGTGTTCAAGATGTGCAGATGCAGATGCTAGGTCAATTAGAGGGAACCTGGACATAGGATTTCTTAGGTGCAGCAGGTAACTTACTGCACATTTTGTTTAGTCTATTGAATGTGTTATAAAGAATGAAGGATCTAAATGAATTAAGTCACTGGAATGACTCATCATGACATAAATTTTATAGGCTCTTTTCTTAGTTAGGAAAACCCTAGAGATTCCTGATGCTTTAATTTTTTTTCTCCTTGTTGCAAATTTGACTATTCAGCTTATTTGAATACAAATAAAATATGATTTGTTTTTGTTTTGATTACCTGAGATCTCTCTTATTGTAAACAACAGAAATTCACTGAAGCTAATCTAAACAAAAGGGAATTCATTGGAAAGTACCAATGCCTGGAGAGAAGATGATCAGAGAAGATGGTATCCAAGATCTCAGAGGCAGAAGCTGTCAAGTCAGGGTGATGCCAGTGGGATGAAGAGCTGACAAATATTCCCAGTTTCTATCCCTCTGCCTCAGTTTTAAATCTCATGGAGAGGGCCTCCCCTGGTGGCGCAGTGGGTTAAGCAACACACTACGGAGCAAACCGCAGCCACTGCAGCACGAGTTCGATCCCTGCTGCCGGCCGGGGGGGGGGGGGACCCACATGGTGTGGCAGACCTCTCCTGCTGTGCCCGCTGCTCCCCTCAGCAGTGTACTTCTGTTGATCTGCCTGTTCTGCTCCCCGTTCTCTGTGGTGAATCCTCTCACCCCCCCTACACCTCTGGCCTGTACCCCAGTGCTTGTATGCATAAATAAATAAATCTTTGAAAAAAAAAAAATCTCATGGAGAAAGTGACCAGTCTATCACAGAAAGTTATGTGTGTATCCCTTAGCCATGCAGGGGCAGGCTACTTTATCAGACCATCAGAATGAAGTCAATAAAAAGCAAGTTAAGTCCTTCTATCCCTTCAAAACAATCTGGGATTATGATTATTATTTTTTACCAGAGAAGTTGAAATGAGTGTCGAGTGGGTCAAATCCACCAAATGACACCCAACAAAACTCTTGCTAGCACAGAGTGTAAAGTGAGGCAACGCTTGCCTACATACCTGCTACTGTGTAGACAGGATCTGATTTAATTTTCTCAACAGACATGCAAGGTAAATAGCTGTGTTTGCATTTTGGTGTTTTTTTGTTTTGTTTTGTTTTTGGTTTTTGAGGGTGGAAGAGAGGTCAGATAGGTGAAGATTTGATTAAGGGGCCTCCCTGGTGGCGCATTTGGTTGAGTGCTGCACTGTGAAGCATCTGCACAGTAGCGCGAGTTTGATCCCTGGCCAGGGAGGGGACCCACATGGCGTAGCAGACCTCTCTTGCCTTGCCTGATGCTCCCATCAGCAGTATATTTTTCTTGATCCTGCCTGTTCTGCTCCCCACTCTGTCTCTGGTGAATCTGCTCACCTCCCTGGACTCTGGCCTCTACCCCAGCTCTGTATGCATAAATAAATTAAATCTTAAAAAAAGAAAAAAAATTTGATTAAGGTCTCGCAGCTAGAAATCAGTGAATCCAAGATTCAAACCTTGACCTGTCCAATTCATTGCTCCTTCCTCTGCAGCCCCAAGCTACCCTTACACAGAATCAGGTTACCTGAAGCTGGTGGAAAGGTTGATCAGTAATTATGTTATGAGAGGGGTAATTAATTTCACTGATGGCAGAGACAGGTTGAAGACAAAGGCCTAGACTCACAAGTCCTTCTGTGAATTGAAGGATACTCTCTGGGGTTCTCCAATCACAGAGTGCCTCATGGGCCCAACAGACAAATTAGTAGCTTCTCCTTCACTCCCATTGAATATTGATTTACTTTCTTTGGAGGTCACTTCAGCAATTTTTTTTTTTCCCCGCAAACTCTCTCCCCTGGCTTCATGTTATCTATAAATGACCTAAAGAAGACTCTCTAAGGTAACTTAAATGAAGGCTATATTTTCCCAATGTGAACAATTTTGTGACTTAACTTATCTTTTGTCTTAGCTTAGGTAATGGTTTTGCTAGGAAGAATATTAGTATTTTTCAATAAAATTGAAAATGGTAACAATTCTATTATTGTATTGTGTGGAACATACATATCACTTAACTTTGGACCATACACTCTTTGAAGACAGGGATATTAATTTTATTCACTCCTATATTTCTAGTACGGAAGTACCTGGTTAGTAACAGACACTCAATAAATATTTGTGGAATGAAAGATGGCATTTATAACCATTCCATCTCTTCTCATCTTCTCAGAAAATGGATTTTGCCTATCTTACCAGAGGGCCAGTCTGAGCCAAATTGACCCCATATATCTTTTAAGACTGAGGGGTTTAGAAAAAGGAAGCTAAAATACTATCTGAAACAGACAATGGAATGAGAAGAAAAAGGAAGCTAAAATACTATCTGAAACAGACAATGGAATGAGAAGAATATATGAAACAGTGGCTTTCAAGACATTGAACATC
Source organism: Galemys pyrenaicus (assembly GCA_019455555.1). Taxonomy (NCBI): domain Eukaryota; kingdom Metazoa; phylum Chordata; class Mammalia; order Eulipotyphla; family Talpidae; genus Galemys; species Galemys pyrenaicus. The sequence goes on along the minus strand of JAGFMF010011777.1, from coordinate 71,503 downwards.
AGAAAACAAAGAACTGTGATTCTGGAGAGATGGAATGAGCCTTTTAATTACCTTAGCTTACCACCTTAAGAAGTTTCCAGGTCATGGTACAGGGAGGGGCACACAGTGGGGTCTGGAAGACTCTTAGGTTAAGGAGACCAAATTGAGAGTCCAAGGACATCAAGAAAGACTAGTGGTCACAGAACAGAATTCTAGAGAGATTGAGATAGGGAGGGAAGGAGGGAGAGAGAGAGAGAGAGAGAGAGAGAGAGAGAAAGATCTGGAAATTTCCTTTGCATACTAGCAGAGAACTAATAAATGCATGAAACGAGGAAGGAAATGTGAGTATGACTGTTACAGGGAACAGATTTAGATATCTGGAAGTCATACAGGCCCAGGAGTAGTGTTTGTTCCCACAATCCAGACTTGAAAACTTCCTACTTTATAAGGCATAGCATAAGGTACCCAGAAGAATCTTGCCTCAGTTATGAAAAGTAATTAGTCCTCTGGTTCTACCTAATGAGTTTAAAAAGCAATCCTTGAAAGGATCAAACGGTTTTCAAGTAATTTAAATGTGTTTAAGAATAAAGCTCAAGAATATTTACAGGAATGTAAAAAGATTCAGTGCCTAAAAAGAAAAAAATTCACAATGTGTGACATCCAATAAAAAAATTGCCAAGCATGAAAAAAAATTAGAAAAACATAATCCATAATGAGGAGAAAAAGTGATCTACTGAGCTGACACAGAGGTTGGAATCAACAAAGAAGGCCATTTAAATAGCTTTATAACTATATTTCATATATTCAGATGTTAAGTAGAGACATGGGTGATTTTAATAAGACATGAAATGAACTTTGTGATGAAAACTTAAATGTGACTTGAAATATACACTGGGTAATACTGACAATAGGTTAGAGATCAAAGAAGAAAAATTTTAGTGAACTTGAAGACACAATGCAATAGAGACTACCTGAGATGAAATACAGAGAGAAGAATGAATGAAATGAAATACAAGAGAATAGCATCAGTGAGTTGTCAGTCAATGTCAGGCAGTCAAGTATATATGTAATTGAAGAACCCTAAAGACAGAAGAAAGGGGGAGACAAACATATATTTGAAGAAATAATGACCAAAATTTTCCCAAGTTTAACAAGAACTATAGACCCACAGATCTAAGAACCTCAACAAATCCCAAGCGTGCAAAGGGTTTGAAGAAAGCTACACTAAGGTACATCTTGATTAAATTGATCAAAGAAAGAAATCTTTAAAACAACCAGAGGAAAAAAGAGTACAAAGGGACAAAGATAAAAGGGACAAAGATAAAAATGGTAACAGACTTCTCATTGGAATCAATTTGAGCACAGCGATAGTGGACCAGCTGCTTAAAGTACTAAAATGAAAAATCTGTCCATCCATTCCAACCAACACATATATCTTTCAAAAAATGAATGTGAAAAAGATACAAAAGCTGAAAGAATCAATCACCAACTCCTGCATTACATGAAAAGTTAATGGTCACCCTTCTGGCAGAAAGATGATACCAGATGGCAATATTCATTTACACGAGAGACTGAAGCCCACCACATGACAGCCTGCAACTTGTGGGGCATGGATGGACAGAGAGGTGTTGTGTCAAGTGAAATAAATCAGATGGAGAAAGACAAATAAAATGCCGTGTGATTCCACTGGTATGTGGAATATAAACAAGAACAAAACAAACGTACAAACAAAACAAAGCAAAAGTTAACTCACAGATATAGAGAGCATATTGAAAGTTAGCAGAGGGAAAGGCAAGAAAGGGGGAGAGTAAAATGGATAAAGGGGATCAATTCTATGATGACAGAGAAACTAACCTTTTGGGGATGAGCATATGGAAGTGCATAAAAATGTTGAGTTATAATATTGTACACCTGAAACTTAGATACTATTATAAATCAAAATTACCTCAATAATTAAAAAAAATGAAGAGCATTTGAAAGTGTACATGGGTAACTATATGGATAAATATAGACTATTTCTTATTATATAAATCTCTTTACAAGATAATTGAATACTTGGGAGAAAAATGATAACAATATATTGTGGAGTTTATATTGCGTGTTGATATAAAATGTATGACAATAGTAGCCAAAGACTGGAGGGAAGGTATGCAAGAATATTATTGTAAGTTCTAAACAATACCTAAAACGATATAATATCATTTGAAGATCAGCTGTATGGTAGGTCTAGATCTATAAGATATAGATGACTGTAACTAATATTACATATCATATGTTTGATATATGAGATGTAGGAATATGTATTTTATACATTTTATTTATATATATGACATCTATGATGCATATAGTGATATAAGCTCCCAAACAACTATGAAAATAACAAAAGTAATTATAGAAAACAAGGCAACAAAGGAGATAAAAAGAAATCATTAAAGTTATAAATGTCAGAAAGAGGGAACTATGAACGGATGCAAAACTAGAATATCATCACACAGGCTGAGCTACCTCTTAAACACTAGCAACAATATTGACATGGAAATTTTTAACAGTGATGATTTTTGAATTGTATAATAACTATAGGGGAAGAAATTATGACAGAGTGTTAAGAATTTCAGAAAAAATTTGGTCTAAAACAAATACTCTAGCTTCTTAGTCAAAGTCAGCCAAGCTTTGTCTCTTTTCATTAACATAAACAATCAATTTTGGTATAAAATTAGCTTTAAGAATCCTAAAGCCTCCCCAATTTATCATGTTATATATTTGACAGTTCAGTTGTTTTATTTATTCTTTTATGAGATTAAATTTCCCTGTGATAGTGTGCCTTCTGTATTCATTTACCTTTACAAACTCCAAATGCAAATTTGTGGAAAAGCATCATTTTAACTTCCTCTTCCCTGTAGTGCATAAATCACAGCAGAGCTAAAAAGACATGCCAATTTGGAAAACAAAGGCGTTTTTGTGTTTGGGTTTACATTCCCAGCATGATCTAATGCTAATACCTGTTTGCATTTATGTGCAAATTCTTGATGTTTGTGGGGTAGATTTTTATAGAACAAAATGGAAAGGTTTTGTTTCACCTTGGCTTCAAGAGAGAAAGAAATGACAAAACCCAAATTGCTAGCCAAACTGCAAATTCCTCTGAAATTCACACTCTCAGCAAGTGAGAAAAACCCTGTGATTTAAGCTACATTTTATTCTTTCCTGTTCCCTCAGCAAAGATATTCAGAAACCAGTGACCTAACTGCCTGATCTCAAAGGCATCTCAAATGTTTGTCTTAGAATCTTGAGAAATTATTCAATTCGCTTGTTTTCCTGGTGACGGAAACGGAATTACCCCCTTAGGTAGCCACACATGTTCCCGTTTTCTCTCTGGCCTAGTTCCTGAGCCTTTTAAACATGGTATGGGCACGGATATTCTAGGATTGGGTGTTCTGACATGGGAAATGGCAGAAATGTCCTCATGGTGGAGAAATACCCCCCAGCCACGACAGTAGATTTCTGGGATGTTGGGTAAAAAATGTCCCCGTGACCATGACTGGCAGTGTCACTGTGTGTGCCAGCCAGGCCAGGTGAGAGGGCAGAGTTGGGATAAGACACAAGGAGGGTCTTTGTCAATCACTGGTCCTTTCATTTGAAACCAAGGTGCATTTCTTTTTTTTAAAGATTTATTTATTTATGCATACAAGAGCTGGGGTACAGGCCAGAATCCAGGGAGGTGAGAGGACTCACCGGAGACAGAGTGGGGAACAAAACAGGCAGACTGACTGAAACACACTGCTGAGGGGAGCAGCGGGCCAGGCAGGAGAGGTCTGCCTGCGACTTGTGGGTTACCTCCCCAGCTGGGGGCAGGGATCGAACTCGTGCTACAGCGGCTGCCGTTTGCTTCATAGTGCGTTACTTAACCCACTGCGCCACCACGGAGGGCCCCCAAGGGGTTAAAGGCTATTGAGTAGAATTATTATTTAGGTTCGGGTTTGGGTTTTTTTTTTGGTAGCAAAAATGATAGATTCCAATGTGATTCCTGGTTTTCATGGAGATGAGATTTGAATTTCATAATGAATTCACGGGTTTTCTAATGAAGTGCCCGTGGAGGATTGAGTAGGTCTGCCGCTCACCGCCAAACCTGCAAAATCTTCTCACTTAACACAAAGCTAAGTCAGCACCGTTTTACAGAGGAAGAAACCGAATCCAGAAAGGAGAGGGGGCATCACCCAGCTAATCAGGGCACTAAGTCAGACACGCCGGCAAGGACGCCTCTTGCTTATTTTCCTCACCACGTTTACGAAGGCACCCTAGTGTCACTGTTTACACACAATTTGTCCACATCTGAACTGTGCGGCATCGCACAGGGGCAGCTGTGGAGGGGCTCAGGGGTCCCTTCTCCACCTAGTGCTCTTGCTTCCATCTTGTCCTTGCCTCTATTTAGCTTTGTGAATTGTTAGTTAGTTTGTCGGTGGCCACATCAGACTGGATTTACAGACAATGGTGCGTGAGAGAAAGGAACAAGCGTGCTGGAGCAGGCAGCTAGCCACCTCATGAGGCTGGTAACTTTGCGCGTGTTTGTGTACCTGCTTTTTCACTGTGACAAAGTGGCGATGAACCGCTCTATGAGATGCGAAGCCTTTAAGCGGCCGACCTGAGGCGGGTGCCGGGGACACAGAAGATGCTCAGTAAATGTCCGGTGCTCTGGAGTCTGAGACTTGTATCTTGCTTGCTCTTGGTGCTTGATGAGCGCGCAGAAAAATCTACTGCTTAACGAAGGCAGTGCCAGCAAAAGAGAATTTTTTTCACCTTTGTCAGTTTCTAGGGGTATTTTAAGTAGTGAAGTCACCTCTTCTAGATTCCGGCAGCTGCGGGCCCGGAAGAGCGCGTCAGTGTGCGGGTGCCGATGGAGATTTTGGGGGCGAAATCCGAACCTGCGAGGGCGCAGCCAGGACGCGGGAGCCGCAGCTGCCTGCAGAGGGCGCCTCCGGCTCGCTGAGCGCTAAGAGCTGGGGTTGGGACGCTCGCAGGTCGCGGGGCGCCGGCAACAGTCGGGGTTGACCGCCGCCCGGTGCGCTCTCGTGCGCCAAGTGAGTGCCTCCCCAGCGCAACGGCCCCGCGCGCCTCTGCACCGCGCCTTTCCCACCTGCGGTAAGTACAGGCGCCCGGAAGGCACCTCTCATTCTTGTTGGGGGCACTTGGAGGCAGTGCCAGTCGGACCTGGGCCGGCTGGTGGTTGGTGCGCGTGGGAGAGTGGGCAGGGTTCCTGTTTGCGTCGGTCTTTGGGAGGGCTTGGGGTCGACCCTCAGGAGCTCTGGCAGTCTGGCGGAGCTTTGCATTCGGGCGACTCCAGTGCACTTGGGGTTCTGATAACCAGGATTTGTTACTCGGGCTCCAGCGCATGTTATCTGAAGGGCCGGGGGTCTCGGGGCTGGTGGGGTACCCCCGGGAGGGCGATTGCTCAGCTGGGCACACCCCAACCTCTTTAGCCCATCCAGGGGAACCACGTGCGGCAACTCTGCGTGTCAAGCAAAGCCCGCCCCCAGGGCGGGGGGGGGGGAGGGGACTCGGGGGCGGGGTGGGCTGTGCCCGGTGGGAACCCGGCTGGCCCAGGTGCCCACCGGTGCCAGCTCGGTTCTGCTTCACGCTCCTAGGAGGTAGTGCCGCAGGGAGTCGCAGGGCCCTGCCTGGAGGAGCCAGAGGTCTTTCGAGGGCTGCCCGGGTGCTCGGCTCTGATAAAGGAAGCATAGAATACAAGCTGCCCAAGTGACTAACCCTGGAAGTCCCTCTTCCAAGGAAGCTGCGAGCGTCCAGGAATCCTTTCCCCAGGTTTCGACCACTTTGAATCATCTGTCGTCGTTCAAGGCAGCTGGACATCGTCGTCGGGTCTCTGGGGTCGGGCCCAGGATCCTTTACCCAAATCCTCCCGGGCGATTTATGCGAATCCGGAGCGGCAGTACTGGCTGCGGCTGGCAGGACTCAGGCGCGCCTCCAGGGCTTTGTGGAGCTGTGGCACTTCTCAAAGCCCACTTCCAGAGCGCCAGGGGCCAGGGGCGTTGGGAGACAAAACTACCCCAGGCAAGGTAGGTGGCTCAGACAGAGCTGGATCGGGGTTGACATGAGTAAAGATGCAATCTGCTTGAGTCTTAGCGAACGACCCTTGCTTTCTCTTTGCTTTTTAGGGCATCTGGAGAGCTGCTTCCAAGCCGGGGCCTTGGAGGAGGGAGGCATGCCTTTTCAGTTGCACCTCACAAGGGGAGAGTTCTTTCTCATCACCAGACAGGCAACAAACCTGAGATGTGACTGCAGTTCAGTAGCAATGCAAAAGATCTGGGAGTCTCTGGATTGATAGCTTAGGAAATGTGAAAAAGCCAGCACATTCCTTGGGGGAATTCAAAGACCAGCTGCTTGCTGGAGCAAGGGAATCAGAAGACAGTTATAAAAGGCAAGAGGGACTTTCCTTAGCATCTGATTTGGATTGCCAAGGGCATGCTCTTGCCAATCAGTTGTTGTCCTCTGATGGAATGTTGCTGAGGTCCCCAACCCCTGGGCCTTTTGTAAGGGGCTGCTTGGTAAGTGAGGACTCCTGCAGTTGTGACTGATTTCCAGTGCCTGCCCAGGAACTAGAGGGGTGTCAGAGTCCCCTATGTACTGTCCTTCAGGAAGATGAAGACTCTGAACACCTCCACCATGGATGGGGCTGGGATGGTGGTGGAGAGGGACTTCTCCTTCCGCATCCTCACAGCCTGTTTCCTGTCACTGCTCATCCTGTCCACTCTCCTGGGAAACACACTCGTCTGTGCTGCGGTCATCAGATTCCGACACCTACGGTCCAAGGTGACCAACTTCTTTGTCATCTCCTTGGCGGTATCGGATCTTTTGGTGGCTGTTTTGGTCATGCCCTGGAAAGCGGTGGCTGAGATCGCTGGCTTCTGGCCCTTTGGGTCCTTCTGTAACATCTGGGTGGCCTTTGACATCATGTGCTCCACTGCATCCATCCTTAACCTCTGTGTGATCAGTGTGGACAGGTATTGGGCCATCTCAAGTCCCTTCCGGTATGAGAGGAAGATGACCCCCAAGGCAGCCTTCATTCTGATCAGCGTGGCTTGGACCTTGTCTGTACTCATCTCCTTCATTCCGGTGCAGCTCAGCTGGCACAAGGCAAAACCCACAAGCACCTCGGATGGGAATGAGACTTCCCTGGAAGAGGCCCCAGACAATTGTGACTCCAGCTTGAGCAGGACATATGCCATTTCATCATCCCTAATAAGCTTTTACATCCCCGTGGCCATCATGATTGTCACCTACACCAGGATCTACAGGATCGCCCAGAAACAGATACGGCGTATCTCGGCCTTGGAGAGGGCAGCTGTCCATGCCAAGAATTGCCAGACCACTACAGGTAATGGAAACCCCGCGGAGTGTTCCCAACCAGAAAGCTCCTTTAAGATGTCCTTCAAAAGAGAGACTAAAGTCCTGAAGACTCTGTCTGTGATCATGGGGGTATTTGTGTGCTGCTGGCTGCCTTTCTTCATCCTGAACTGCATGGTGCCCTTCTGCGGGTCGGGAGAGACTCAACCCTTCTGCATTGATTCCATCACCTTTGATGTGTTTGTGTGGTTTGGGTGGGCAAATTCCTCTTTGAACCCCATCATTTATGCCTTCAATGCTGATTTTCGGAAGGCATTTTCAACCCTGCTGGGATGTTACAGACTTTGCCCTACAACCAACAATGCCATAGAGACAGTCAGCATCAATAACAACGGGGCCGTGGTCTTTTCCAGCCATCACGAGCCACGTGGCTCCATTTCCAAGGACTGCAACCTGGTGTACCTGATCCCACACGCCGTGGGCTCCTCCGAGGAACTGAAGAAGGAGGAGGGAGGTGGAACGGCCAAACCCTTGGAGAAGCTGTCCCCGGCCCTCTCGGTCATATTGGACTATGACACTGATGTGTCTCTGGAGAAGATCCAACCCATCACGCAGAACGGACAGCATCCGACCTGAGCACTGACGTCACTCGTGCCCGACATGCTCATCCCCAAAGCCAGAGGAGGCATCTCGGGGGCTTTCTCTTAAGAAACTGAGGTGAGGTGACACTGAGATGTCAGGCAAGCCCTCCTCTGCTGCTTTTTCTCAACACACCACTATTTTCAAATACATTCCAGTGTGTTTTCTGTGTGGCTCATAGAGAATCAAGGAGGGTCCCATGGGAAGCTGACATTCACAGGGGACGTGTCTTTGGCTCCAACATTGTTTGTAGAAACTTATTCTTATCTTAGGACTTGATAGGGCAGAGGATCAACAATGAACAGCTTCACTTAAAAAAATTAAACCTTTCCGAGAAGGAAATGAGAAGGGTTGAGTTTGCTGTGTACAAACAGGTGCTAACTCTGGTCCAAGCAAAGTTTTCAGATTGTAAAGGTAGGTGCATGCCTTCATAAATTATTCCTAAAAATTAATTGAGCCTTACAGTAGGAGGGAATTTTTTTTTTTCAGAATTGAGAGATGCTTTGTTGATATTGGTTTTATTTATTTATTGTATTATGTGGAAATTTTTAATTTATTATAATAAATCTATATTTATCATATTAAATAAGATCAAGTGATATTATCTGAAAACCTTACATTCCCAGTTTTTCCCATTGATCTAGCACTTTATAAGCTAATGAAATGAACACACAGACTCGGAAAATTCTAAATGCTCTTGAATAACTTCTAGAAACAAGGCAAAGATGACAGGAAATGAAGTTGTTCTGATTCCTTGAGATTCATTAGCATAAAGAAATATGAGGTGAGAATTGACAAAGGCTGTGAATATTTTCTTTTCTAAAAAGATTTTGAAAATTTTAAAAAAGCATAGCTACTACTGTGTTCCAAAATTTTTTAATGACAAAGGCTTTCCCAGGAGAATGTTGTACCATTCTGTAAATATCTTAAATAAAAGCCAGCTTAATGAGGAAAGATCCAACTTTAAAGTTAGGATCTTAGGTGGTAATAAAAGGTACTTTGTATTTATGTAAAATAATTGGCCCTTTCTGTCTTTTCTCATTCCACCTGTCTGATAGCTTTTCTGAACCAAACAAGTGGCTGTCTTGCTTGATGGACGTAGTGCAAACGGTGGGGTCCCTTCGCTCTGTGTCACAGCAGTGTCAGCAGTGGACAGACAGAGCAAACCCTGCACCTCCATCTTATCAGGTCAAACAAGCCACTCGGTGGGGTCACTTTTTATAGTGCTTTAACATGAATTTAGAAGTGATTTTTTATTTTAAAGTCTTTAAATGTTAATGGTATACTAACAAACAAATAGTGCCTCATTATCATCTTCCAGTAAGACTCTTCTGTTGGAAAAAACAGGAGACCCCTTCTCTTGGGGTGTGTTAAACACTCCAAAGCCATCAGTATCTCTTTTGACAATTGCTAGCCCTTTCTCTGTGCTTTGGAATCAAGTTCTCTGTCATGGCCTGGACTGTACAAAGTATCATAAACCTCCCTTGCCAGATAGTAGTGGGGTATTTCAAGAGAGTTTCTTTGAAATGTTTACAAAGTATTCTTGTTGACAAACTATTGACTTAATATTCAAGTGAAATGGGTAACAAGAAAGAAATCTACTGAAAAGTATCTCCTGCATCAGGTCTATGTTCTTTATGCATTGTGAATGTTTTCTTAATTTTATTGCCTGCGTGCTTTCTTACATATAATAAAATTATTTTGTGAACTCAAATCAACGCTGAATGAGCCGTGTTGCATTTGTTAACTGCGTTTTTAAAATGAGGATATTTCAGAGAGACAAATAAGAACATGGGCATTTTCAAGTATATGTTCCTTTCCTTTTCCTTTTTAATGGAAATTTCTTTTCTTCTGTATGCCACATGTTGCCTTTGAACATTTAGACAGGAAATGCTTTGATTTGGACTATGTACTCTTGTTTTCCTTCTGTCCTGAAAACATTCTTTTTGAAAAAGAAACCCTTCTTCACTTGAGGAATTACTCTACTTTTCATACCATACATTTAAAGCTTTTCAAAATCTCTGCATTTTCTTTCAAAGAGCCCAGGGATTTTAAATAATAGAAAATGAGAGAAAAGATGTGGCTCGCTAGGGGAGTGTTGTGGACATGCCGTGTGCGGCAGCCACTATATGCCTAGAGTTTGGTTTAAGAGTAATATATACAGGACTATTTTCCTGAAGAAAATATTCAGGTGGTTATTCTGAGCTTCTCAAAATGTCTTATAGGGCACATGCGTTGGTCCTGTTAAACCTACAGAGCCTCCTCTACCCCCCGACTTTTCATCTCAAAGGAGGAGCATGACTAAACAGTAGGTGATATAGAATTGAAGGGTGAAGTTTATAATTTGGAGCATCACACAACAGATGGTCTCTTTTTCAATTCCATATTTGCCTTCTAAGGCTTTGGCATATAATGAACATAGCAAGGCTGAAGGTGCACCCGGCATGGTGACTTTTCTCTTTGTTTCCTGAGTTTCTGGGGACCTTTATTCTTTATGGTTTTGTTCCATTCTTTCATTAAAAGTCCAGCAACACCAGGCATGATGCTCAAGGTTGTCCTTGTCCAGCCAAGGCACCGAAGTCTTTGCTTTATTTCATTGGCAGAGAGTAAAAAAAAATAAACTGATGTGTTTAGAAATCATGTAAAATAACTAAAATCCAGCATGCCGCAGAAGAGATTTCATTTTAGGTTCCTGGCATGTTGGGTTCATAAAGGGTATTTTATGAAATTTCAATTTTATTGAAAGAATTTTTCAGAGAACTTAATTTACAATCATAAAAGTAAGGTTACAATATGATTTTCATTTCATTTTCAACTATAACTATGAACTTTTTAAAAAAAAGATTTATTGATTTATGCATACAAGAACTGGGGTACAGGCCAGAGTTATGATTAGAGGATTAGAGGATTCACCAGAGACAGAGTGGGGAGCAGAACAGGCAGATCCTCTGAAATGCACTGCTGAGGGGAGCATCAGGTGAGATAGGAGAGGTCTGCTGTGCCATGTGGGTCACCTTCCTGGATGGGGATTGAACTTGTGCTGTAGTGGCTTCATAGTGCTGAGACTTAACCCCTTGCACCACCAGGGAGGCCCTAGCTATGAGCTTTAAGAATGCTGAATATTTGTGAAATGCTTTACCAAGGTAGAGATAATTTAAAAGGTGTTTTTTCCTCTTCTCCACCAAAGAAGATGCATTTCCTGGTCAAATAGATGCAGGGCTCTTTTGGGTGGTGGAGCAAAAGGAAATCTTGTGGAAGGTTGGCAATGCTGAGCTTCAGGGGTTAAGGCTGGGGGTTATTTGTAAAAGTCACTGGTTTCTCTTGGGATCAGAATAAGGCATGGTTTCTGAGTCCTAATTGTTATGCTCCACAGAATGGAGGAACAAAACTTCTGTATAAACTTCTTCAGTGGCAGGGTCATACCCAAAAGAGTGGACCACGTTCAGTGACTGTCTGAACTCTTCACTCTCTGGGACTCCCTCACGACTCTTTTTTCCCTGCCCAGGACTGCGCCAGCAGCATTTCTGCTTGACCCTTCCACCCTACCAGGTCAGTCCACCTTCAGGGCTCTGGAATACAGAAAGCAAAGGCTCTGTGTCTTACAGATATGGATTCACTTGCAGCTCTTACTGTGCTGTGTGTAACTGAACAAATGTCTGTTTCTCTCTGAGCCTGTTTGCCCATTTGTGAAATGTAAATGAACATGCGGGTTCTGGTGAGGGATTACATGATGCTAACGTCTTCTTGGAAGGGGTAGGTGACTTAATATTTATTACATTAGTAATAATGAATTTGACTTCAATCAGGTATGCACTTGACTTCTCACAAGGAAGTACATGTGCCTTGGGGTTATCTAACCCAGACTCCAATCTCTTTTGTTGTACTTGTCTGGTATTTCAGAAGCAAGTAGATTTTATATCTGCTTGATTAAAACAACTGCCTTAATTCACCAAGATAGCAACTAAATAAGACTGAATATAACATTTTATACTAGGAATTCTACTTTTTTGCAAAATTTGCTTTAGAAATCAGTTGATGGCAAGCTAGCGCTGGACTTTTAAAACTAGGGCCTGCTGCTTTGCATGATCTGGTTACTGAGAGAACTAACAGTGGATCGGGTGACTCTAGGTATTCTATACCAGGATACTCCTTCTATGTATTTCTTAGAGATTTCCTGGATCTAAACACGCCATACCAGCCTGTTAATTTACATAGAGGGTTGAGGGCATGAAGAGCAATACAGAAGAGAGACCCCTCTAAGATTTTGTTACAAGGCAATCTACTCTTGCTGCTGTCTGTCACATTAAATGACTTCCCTGTAATATACAGAATTAAAAAAGCAATATTTGAACTTAAGTCGGTTACATCAGTCAAGATTTGGGAGTTGTAATTTAAATATATTAGAAGCTCAAAACTAATCTCGGATTTAACAGGATTTAACTTTTTAATCACCTTGAGAAAATGTACAAAACCAGTTAAATTTTTTTCCCATTCTCATAAAATAGATATTCTACTTGCTCTCAAAAATAGGCAAATGTTTACAGTTCCAGAAGAGGATCATCCCTGAACTATGTCCACAGAAGTGAGTCTACCCCTAGCATATCTGGTAACAGAAATGCCAGCAATACGGAGAGGAAGTTTAGGAGAGTGGGATTTTAAGGCAGAATTTTTTCTCTTCTGAATTTCATTAAGTCTTTTTCTCTAAAAGATAAATAGCTTGGATAAACTGATGCACATCCCTTGAAAAGAAATTTTTATAACTCTACAATAAAGGTGTTAAAAGAGATGATTTAAACATTTTGTTGGTTTGCAAATACCAGATACGAGAGTCATAGGTATCACAAATCCTCATTCTCCTTGTGATTAGAAAGCTGACAGTGAAATTTATAAAAAGCAAATCTGACTGTATTGTGCCCTTACTTAACATTCTTCGGTGACACTCAATTGCTTTTAGGAGAAAAAAAAAAAAAGAGTTCAGTTCATACATCAGTTCACGCTTCATGATCAGCCCTCTTGATGGTCCCTGCAGCCTCATCTGAAGTTATCCCCCCACTATCCCTGTCCCTGCAGACATTCTGAGCAAAGTCCTTGTCTTTATGCCTTTGTTCATGCTGTTCCCTCTGCCTGTAACACCTTCGGTGTGGACTTTGCTCACTCTCCCCCATCCATTAAGATTCAGTAGGGGCATAGTTGCAGAAGACCTTCTTTGGCATCTTCTCCCCACTCTACTGCTTAATTCTTTCCAAGGAAGAATTGTATGAAATAATTTCCATACTCTTCCTTATCTGTCTGGCTAGAATAGGAGTCTGTTGAGAGTAAAAGCTGTCTTAGTGGGTTTCCCTTTATGTGTTCCTAAGGATTCAGCATACTACCTGGCATATAGCAATTGCTTGTTAAGTTTTTGTTGAATGAATGAGAAGAATGGACAAATCAAAATTTTGGTGAAATTCTTTCTGGGATGCCTGGTGTTTGTGTGTGGGTCTGAGGCTCCCTCTCATGTCTGTGGGTATAATGGCTATAGGAGGTCGATGCCTTTGGGTAGAGCACAAGGTTAAAGCCAGGAAGACATTTAGGACATTTAATTACAAAATCATGACCCTGTGGAGTCCAACTACACCAGAATGGAGAGTTGGCTTACTTAAGGGTTGAAACACTGTATGTTCAAGGATCAATTTGATCAGGGCACACTTGCTCACTGTAATTTAGCCAACACTTACCATTACCTCTTCACTGCCCAGTGATGCTTTGGGAGGGTGGAGAGGGTGGGGGTGACAGGGCAGGGAAGAATGGGGAAGGTGCTTAAGAGGGGACGGCACTGCTGGAGGGGTGATAGAATGGGGCACAGAGCTGTGGAAGAAATGCTTTTGGAGGTGGTTGTGAAGGTTGGACAGGACTTTGGCAAAGACTGACAGTATGTGAGAAGAGTTGATGGAACTCCAGTTCCTGCTGACTTGGGACCCAGGAAGGGGCACTGGGGGGATTTGTGGGACATGTATTAAAGGCTCATTCAAACTGACTAGAAGGTTTGGTTCAAATGACGTCTAACAGGCAATCCAATTAATTGCTTTGGGGTGCTCTCTACTCTCTGCAGGGCTCACTTTCAGTGCAGCTGGATACTTAACCAGATGGTCAGGAGATAATCATTGGACTTGAATGTGAGTCTCTCCCTGCACCCCCTGCAACCATATCCACTTTCTTGTTGCTCTCAATCAGGTATTGGTGGCATCCTTTGCTCTTTGGACACCCTCCCCCATGGTTGCATTCATTGGTTTTGCTTCCTCTCAGGTGTCAGTCTCACTGGCAATCCCTTCTTAGTTTCCCTTCCCAGACTGGTGACCCCTGCAGGGCAGGCATCCATCATGTGCTGTCTTGTCCCATTTCTGGGGGCAGCGCCTGTAGGCACAGACTGTCCTTCTCATACTCTGTTCTCTGTGGCCAGCACAGCCCGACACACAGAAAGTGTCCAAGTTGGTACAGTTTTTAAATTAATGAGCAAATGAATAACTTGAGGAAAAGGTTTAAGGAGCTGCTTATACACACATGTGACTTTTCACTGTGGGGTAAATTCTTCTGAAGTTATGGTCTTCCCTGAAAAGTTGGGTTTCTACATCTCTCATCACAATTGCAGGAAAATAATTGAGAGAGAGAGAGGAAATGTCAACCAAATATCACCGATGTGTTTTGAGATTATCTAGCTACATGCATGGTGCTTGGGGACTGAGTTTTTAGGTCAGATGTACTTAGCATTATAAACATGTTGACTGTAATTAAGATAATGTCCATCCTCATTTGTAAGGTGCTGCTTTAATGCACTGCTGTTTGCCATTAAACTTGGGGGTGTAGTGGGAGCTCAGCGCTAATTCTGCCTAAACAGCTGTGGATTTTCTTCCCCTCCTTGGAGGGATCCCTATAAAACAGCACATTTCTGACAGTTACAGGGGAGGATTAAGTCGGATCTGCTCTGAGGGGGGTCTAGGGGCAATATGGTGATATTTCCAGTTTGTTTTTAAAAAATCTGGTTATTATAATACAAGACAAAACTAAAATTATGGCCATTTTTGGAAAGCACCTATTGTACCTATATTGAAATGAAAGCTTATTTGCTTGCCCGTGGACCAGGTAATTTTAAAATGCTTTGCACTTGGATGAGACTCCATCAAGTGGCAGCACCTCTGGACTGGGGAGCTGAACAGATGCTTTCTTAACCTGCACACAGGAGTGGAAACTGATCTGGCTAACTGGAGGAGGTATTTGGTACTAACAACCAACTATTAAAAGATGTATGCAGTTGGATGGAGCAGTTCTACATTTAAGAACTGGCTTACATACGCCCTCAGATGCTTGTGTAAAAGATGCAGCCTCGCTTATAAAAGCCCCCTGGAGGCAGCCTACGTGTCCAGTAATAGGAGACAGAAAAATGAGACAGAAAAATTAAAATGTAGGCTGTCTCTGGTAAGTGCTATTTCCAAAGAAAGGTAGATCCACGTGCAGTTACGGTAGTTCTAAAGCAAGTGGTCCATCTGATTCCTTTTATTTAAAGCACTGTAAGAGATAAATTTTTCTTATGTAAATGCATAGAAAAAGACATGGGAAATCCCCTCCTTTCTGAAAACAGTGGTATTTGTATAGGGAAGAGTACACTTTGGGGAGAGCAAAGGTGGACAGCTTGCACTTTATTTTTTATATCTTTTTTTAAAAAATAGTATTTATGTATATCAGCCATGCAATTAAAACACTTAGAAAAAAAAACAGCCTGGGAGATGGCGTGTGGGATGTACGGAGCTCTGGGTGGGGCTGCTGGGGAGGCCTTGGGGATGTCCTTGGAAAAAGAGACAGTCATGGGACGCTCCATGCTGAGGGGCTCGCCTGTGAGCGTCTTTGGCTTACTCATCGGATCCCCATCTGGCTGAGGCTGGCCACAACTCAGGGGGGCTGAGCACAGTCCTCCGGGGCAGTGCACAGGGACAGCACCTTCCTGCTAGCTCCGAAGTCCCCCCACCCAGTTCTAGCACATGACCTTCTTCCACACAGGAGGGGGTCTTGGTTTGCCACAAAAAGTTCCTTTTATACTGAGTTGGCACAGAGTTCACATCTGCAATAATTTTGTTGATCAAATGCATTCCATTTTGTAAATAATAGGCCATGTGGCCTTTGCATAGGTTAAAGCACTCTTTATCTGTTCTGCGTCCAGGAAGCAGTTGGCAAAGTATTCACACTAGGGTCCTTGGGTGGGATGGAGGCTCAGTTGGGTGTCACTAGTGATTGTTGTTCTGAGTCCTGGAAGCTGACAGGAAGTTACTCTTCAGAGAGGCCTGGGGTGTTTTTAGACCCTTTTAAACCCTGTATATTCATATTTGTGATGCCGCCAGGCACATTCTATCAGATTTTAAAATCTCTGACATCCCTTTTAAATATAATTTTTATGGCTGCCAAGAAAGATGAATTTTAAGTACTATTTTGCAATTATTCTTAATTTTCAATTTTGCAGGTCCTTGTCCTGTTTTAGAGCCAGTACACTTTCCTCCTCTGGCCTCTCTCAAATACTTCAGTTTTTTTTTTGTAAAGCTCAAAGCCCTAGAGGTCTCTAGTCCCTCCGCTGAACAAACCACAGCAAGGAGTTGCTCCAGGTTTTGAGAGCAGAAATGCCTCATGCTCTCAGGCAGGGCCTGAGAGGAGCCTGTTACTTTCCTGGTTGAATTCTTGGCTACTCTCTAGTTAGGCTGTTACGATGAATAAAGGCTGCTTCGAACACAAGTCTTTCAGAGCCGTACAAGCCATTTTGGATTATTTCAAAACTGAAAAATACTCTAGTGCTTGTTCTTAGGTTTAACCTTTTGGGAGGTTTTCACATTCTATTTTTCTCATCGTTGACATAGATATTAAATGTTTTAGTGATATTTTTATGTTAAATGCTCCCACAGGCTCATTATCAGTGTTTCCAGAGACTAAGTATAAAGGCTTCAGGTGGTAAATTCAAAGGCTGAAGATAAAAGCAGTTAGGGCAGAATGAAAGACAGTTTTCCTTATTTGATCTTTTATTCTAAGAGGAGGAATAAATTGATGTGTGAAGCTGAAGATTTTATGACCTTTAAGAGACTAGATTCTCACATCAACTGCAAAAAATACTCGGGTTGGTATTTATCAATAGCAACTGGTATTGATGTGGGAGAGTGATGAATGGTCAAGTGCAGACACTGTTTCAGTGTTGATGGAAAGGGGTCCCTGGGGACCCTGTTTAAGAGCATCAACTTCTGTTAATGTTTAACCAGAACTGGGGAAACTGAGGTTTCCTGTCACGTGATTGCTGCTCCCACTCCCCCTGGTTTTCACAGAGCAAGCAGTGCAAAGTAGGTGGTCAACTTTATTTCTCTTGTTTTTCACCTGCCAGTTATTAAGCTACAGATGTGCTTTTGACAGAGATTGCAAATTCAACAGGGGAGGAGGTGGAGGTGGAGGGAGGGAGGGAATGCGAGAAGAGTGCAGAGTTTGGCAGAGGCGAGAGCTTGTGGTTTGTCAAGAAATAAGTACTGGGATCTCACTTCTTTAAAATAAAAATGTTGTTTTAGAATAAGTGTAGAGTTCAGAGAAAATGCAGATAATGCTGGGAGTTCCCATGTATACCATGCCCGGTTTCTCTTACTATTAACATCGTACATTAGTATGGACAAATCAATGAACTCATATGGATATATTCTTCTTTACTAAAATACAGTTTACTCAGATTTCTTAAATTTTCACCTAATGTCCATTTTCAGGACTCCATGGCATGGGGAAAGCACCCCAGTAATTTGCTCCTCAGGTCTCCCCACTGCTACTCCCAGCTCTCTGCTCTGTTCTTAGTGTGATGCTTTCCTAGTTTTTATGACCTTGACACAGTTTAAGAGCACCGGTCAGGTATTTTGGAGGCCATCCCTCAACCGGGATGAGTGGATTATGAAGTTTTGGGGAGAAGATCACAAGAGTCACGTGCCATTTTAGTCACCTTCTATCAAGGACTTGTACCATCAACGTGACTTATCAGCTCGAGCACTGGGTTGAAGTGTTTGTCAGGTTTCTCCCCTGTAAAGTGACTCCCCTTCTCTCCATACAGTATTCCTTGGAGGGATGTCTTAGTTATAGTCCACACTTCAGGAATGGGTTTATCTATTGATACATGCAATATCTGAAATTCCTCTGCATGAAAGATGTGTCTCATCTATCTGTTTATTAGTTATTTTTAATGCTATGGATCATAGCTATCTATATTTTACTTTGAGTTATCATCTAGTACTACTTTATTTGTTACTTAAACTGCTCTACTTTTGGCTTTTGTGGATTCTTTACTCACTTTTACTTTCTTCTCCTTACTTCTTTTTTCTGTTCATCTCCTCTATTTCCTGCCCTGGCTATAAAAACAGCTACTTCTCTAGGGAACTCTGGTTCCTTTTGTGTAAAAGTGGTGTTAGAAACTAAGAGGGGGAGCTCCCTTGCCCCTCACTGGCCTGGTTCCACTGGCCTGGGAGTCCCACTTTATTTCTGTTCCTTTTCTCCTTAATAAACTTTTTCTTTCTCTAAACAAACAAACAAAAAGAAACTAAGATGGGGGTGTTATGTGTGCTCCTTGACAATTGGATATCATGACTTCTTAGATCCTCTTAACAGACAGAGCAAGAAAATGTACATGTAAATTAACTCATGTATATACATAGATCTAGAAATGCCCGAGTTCCTACTGATGCTTCCAACTCTTATCCATCACCACACAGATCCTGGTAGCTCCTCCCCTTGTAATGTCCCAGTCTAATAGTAAGGACCTACCCCACACTCTCATCTGTCTATATGTCGCATTATAAATATTCAGTTCCAGCATATATGGACAGTGGTTTCAGAATTGTTAACTCTTATCTGTTTATAAGAGATATTGGTCTCGCATTTTCCCGTCTTGAAATGCCTTTATTAGATTTTCTTTTTCTTTTTTTTTTTTTTTTTTTTTGTTAACACTGACCACATAGAAAAAGTTAGAAATTACTTTCTATGCTTCTGGTTTCTGGAAGAGAGTATATGAATAATGAATTGGTATTATTTCTTCCTTAAAAGAATGTACTAGTGAAACGGGACCTCCCTGGTGGTGCAGTGGGTTAAGCAACGCACTATGAAGCAAACCGCAGCCACTGCAGCACCAGTTCGATCCCTGCCACCGGCCAGGGAGGGAACCTACTTGGTGTAGCAGACCTTTCCTGACTGGCCCGCTGCTCCCCTCAGCAGTATGTTTAAGTCAGTCTGCCTGTTCTGTTCTTGGCTCTGTCTCTGGTGAATCCTCTCACTGCCCTAGACTCTGGCCTGTACCCCAGCTCTTGTATGCGTAAATAAATAAAACCTTAAAAAAAAATAAAAGAATGTACTAGTGAAACTATCTGGACCTGGTGTGTGGTTTTTTTTTTTTTTTTTGGAGGGGGAGTACTTTTAATTATTGATTTAATTTCTTTAATAAATTTGGGGGTATTCAGGTTGTCTATTTTTTCTCTTATGTGAGTTTGGCAGCATGTGTCTTTTAAGAAATGGCTTCATTTCATCTAGGTTATCAAATACGGGGCATAGTTTATAATATTATCCTTTTAGTGTTTAAGAAATCAATAGTAATAACCTTTGTTTCATTTCTGATATTGCATTTTGTGTCATCTCTCTTTTTTTGCTTTATCAAAGTTTTAAATCAATTTTATCGATGCGTTGAAAGATACAGTTCTGGAGTTTGTTCATTTTCTTTTTTTTTAATTTTATTATATTTAATTGCATTTGACATCATTTGTTTTCCCCAGTGGGTTCCCACCACCATTTCACAAAGACGGTGATGAGATGTAAAGAGCACAAGGGACTGAGGTGACGGTGCACGAATTTGTTCATTTTCCTTAATGTTTCTGTTTTCAATTTCATTGACATTGATTTCTCCTCTTTTTAGAAAAAAATATATCTTTTCTTTTGTTTATTTTAGGCTGAAGTCACTCATGGTTCTCTTGTTATCTAAGGTGATGACTTAGGTTATTGATTATAGATTTTTCTTTTTATTCTAATAATGCATTTAATCACTTAGGTTTCTCTTGCATAGCTATTTTTGTTACACATCACACATTTTAAAAATTGTGTTTACATTTTCATATAGTTCAAAACTTCCTTAAGAACATTTGAGTTTCTTTTATTTTGCCCCATGGATTGTTTAAAAATGTGTGGATTACTTCATAAATATTGGGGTTATCTTTTTATCATTGATTTCTAGCTTTATTCTATTGTAAGACATACTTTGTATGCTTCTGCCCTTTTAAATTTTTAAAGATGTCTTCTATGACCCAGAATGTGGTTTATCTTGATGAATGTTCCATGTGAACTGGAGAAGAATGTCTATTCCACTTCATTCTGATGGAGCATTATGAATACTCTATACATAAAAATAGGCTAAATGGCATAAGCAAACTCAAAAACAGGTCTGTCTGTCTAGGTGCACTAACTTCATGTTGCATTGCACCTGTATATCAGACTTTGCCATATGACCCCTCTTAGATTATTAGCCGATTTCTCAATGACCTTGTGATACTACAGATGATCGAGCTGATGAGGCTTATGAAAGTCACATCCCTCACCTAAGATCTTTCTGCTTCTTAGTGCCATTTCCCAGGACTAACATGTTCTTTCTATCAAATGCAGTTGAATCAAGTTGCTCAGGTTCTAGGATGATTGATTAATTGGAGTTTTATGGAGGAAGAGTTAGTCCTCTTTTTCAATCTAGCTGAATTAATCAGTGTAGGAGGCAGCAAAACTTATACAGGTGAAAAGAAAAGTCATCTTTAACATGAACAAAAGAATGTAGGAGGATCTAGGCAAGAATGGATTAGTAATAGGGTATGGGCTAAAGATGTGACATTTGAAGTCAAGGGCAATTAGGGAAGAAGTTTTGGTTTTAAAGGAAATTAAGTAGTTTGAGGAAGGGAGAGGAGAGTTGAAGTTTATGGTGTTTTGTGTTCAGGCACTGTGCTGGGCACTTTTGTATTCACTTACCTCTTCAATATCCAGAACAAGCTTATGAAATGTCCCCCCGCAGCCTGTGGAGTCTCCCTCCCCTCTGTGATCCACTGCATGGTGATTCTTCCGAAGACAAAGGGAAGGTCTCAGGAGATCATGTGGTGGAAAATTTGGAAGGAAACATAGGGTGGGGACTTAGTTCCCAGACTGATGGAAATGTGCCGTTATTAGTCTAAGAAGACAAGAGGTATGAAATGGGTGTTCTGACTACCCATCATCATGAGGCAGGATGTAGGTGGGTTCTGAGACTGTGGGAGGCAGTTACTTATTCTAGACCAGAATTTAGACATCCATGTGTGTAGAGGCCAAGCCAAGGTTCTGCTGGTGGGATGAGAGCCCCTTGACCTTTGAGGCAGTATTGGCTCTGGTAGATTGACTCGCTTACCTCTTTTTATAAGCCCCTGAATTTAGGGGAGGTCTTGTTCTAGGCAGAGAAATTGACTTGATCCCTGATTTCTTTCTAACACAGATTCCCTGAATTGCTCCATGATGATGCATGAAAGTGTTAAGTGTGTATCATGTATTGAGAGAATCGAGTCTCCAAGGAGCTTCACTCTGGAAGGCAGAGGTTTAGTGCAGCAACCATAGCTGAATCACCTGGGGACAGGGGGCTCTCTATCTCTCTCCCTCCCTTGCAATCCTATTTTGCATCTGGAGAAAACAGTGAAGGACCAGCAGCCAAGATGCTTGTCCCAGGTAGAAATGGCCTTGATGTTGTGAGCCTTCAGAGACACAGTAGTTTGGCTCGATCAGTAAAAGTTAGCCGAAGTCACCTAGGATAACTCGAGAGCCATGCAAAGGTTTTTATTTTCTGACTTTTTGATACTGGTTATCAAACCTGCCTCTTGATACTGATGCAATGCCCCATAGGCACATGGGACTATCCTGAGGCACCCCCTTCCCATGGTAGTGGGAGAGTTAAGCACTTAACACAGTCCTTGGCAAGTGGTGCATCATCCATAAAGGGGTCATTCCTCTCCTCTTGGTTCATTAGTCACTCTGAAAAGGCAGTGATGGCCTGTTCCTGTGGCCAGAACTGACAGGAGACCAGAGAAACTGCTAATGCCTTCAGTCCCCGCCAGCCCTGCAAAGCCCCTCAACTATGACGTTTTAAGCTTTTAGCTTATTTCTTAAAGAGTAAAAGACAGAGCTTTCAAGAACCATAAGAATAAAGCCAATGTTCCTTACCTCAGTCCTGACTTTGTTAAGGAATAAGAAACACATCTCCTTCCAAATGCATCTTAAGGCTTTTCTGTGCATGACTTTGCAATGAGGTGCACAACTTCAGAACAAATAGTAAGAATGTTGCTTTTTAGAAAGCATGCAAAGGTTAAACTCATTATTATCACTGTTGTTACTTTTATTATGTTTGTGTGTATGGGCGAGATACATGTGTGATACTCAACTTTAGATTCTTACCTGCTATAATGATGATTTGCATGATTCCAAACGATACCATTTAGAATCACAAATAGACAGTGCATATTAAGGCAGCCAGGAGAGGCGTTCCATGAATGAAGCAGGTAGTGTATCTCAATGGTTAGGGCCATTGCCTGGGGGAGAGGGGCCCCACACTGTCCTTGCTTTGGCTTCTGGCTATATGATTCTCTCTAAGCCTCAGCCTCTTCACCTGGGAATGGTTTTGTAGAGAATCTCAGTGATAATGAAAGTAGATAACATGATATTACTGCACATGTGAGGGCTGGGTACAGGAAAGGGTAGCGTTAGTTTTTGGAAGCTATAGGGGTCTGGAGTTAGTTTGAGTCTGACATTCTCTTCTTAAGCCTCAGTTTTCTCATTATCAGGTCGAGGTGGTGACACATCACAGAATTTTTCTAGTATTCAATAAAATGAGTGTGCCAAAAGTGCTGGTACAGTGCCTGGTATATTGGAAGTGCTCAAGAAGGATTAACAATACAATTTGAGGGCCTCCCTGGTGGCGCAGTGGGTTGAGCAACGCACTATGAAGTAAACCGCAGTTACTGCAGCACGAGTTCGATCCCTGCCGCCGGCCAGGGGGGGGACCCACATGGCGCAGCAGACCTCTCCTGCTGTGCCCGCTGCTCCCCTCAGCAGTGTA
>JAGFMF010011777.1:0-48210 GCA_019455555.1 Galemys pyrenaicus | reverse complement strand
TGCTCCCCGCTCTCTGTGGTGAATCCTCTCACACCCCACACCTCTGGCCTGTACCCCAGTGCTTGTATGCATAAATAAATAAATCTTTAAAAAAAAAAATACAATTTGACTGTGACACCTGGCTCGAAAGGACACCGCAAAGGACAGGGCAAAGGAAGAAATCTGTGTCTGTGTTTACACTTTTTGTCTGTGTATGTTTTGGCTTGGTGAATGACAAAATTCTGGATCAATCACAGAATTTAGTATTTACAGCAGTTGAAAAATCCCAAGAAATAGGCTGGCCTTCTGGAGACCACACCCCAGATTGACTGACTGGTTGATTCTCTGCTGTCCAGTTATTTTGATCACTTGCTGGGCAGTTCAGCAGGTCTCCTCGAGAGTAGCGTTCATTTTTGGTGAGTGGGGCACGACTCCCAGGTAACACACTTTGCTGACACTGGACTTGGGACCATCACCTACAGTCTAGGGTGCATGTACTAACAGACCGGGGCCTTGCAGGGCACATGGAATGAACACTTTATGCTCCTCTTTCCTCCACTCAAAGGACAGTTCCTTGAGAGTCCTACCACATGTCACCTGGAGTACCACACACCTTCCTCCCAGGTCTGCCTGATGCATCTCATTCTGGTTAGTCATCTCCATATCACAGTGCTATCCACACTTTACATAACCCCTGTCTGCTCAGACCACTTCTACTGTGGAAAACTTTTCACTGGCTCCACACCAGTGTCAGGGGAGAGTTCTGGCTGCTTCACACAATTATCAGGCTTCCCGAGTTGGTCTCGACTTGCCTCCTCAGCCTGCTCCTGTGTGCCCTTCTGTGCTGTAACTTTCCGAGAACACACTTGTTTATTCCACTAGCTCACGTGCGGCTGATGGGCAGGCACTGCATGATTCTTCCCTTCACTTCTTAGAACTGGAATATACAAGATGCTCCATGAATGTTTTTAAACAGGTTGTTCATGTCAGTATTTGTGGTCAGGAAGATCTGAGCAGGCTTCCCACTTCATTGATCTGCAACTAAGATGGCAAAATCTTAGTTGCACCTTTCCATAGTGAGGCAATGGCACTTACTCACAGGGATGTTTTGTGGATTGGATGAAGGTGTATACCAGGCCAGAGGGCTTGGCACAAGGTCTGGCATGAGCTAACGAGGACCGGATGGGCAAAGGTAATTAAATATATGCATAACTGGAGTTTCCTAAAAGTAGTTGGTAGTTGTTTTCTTCCTAAAGAAGAAAACAAAACTAATGAAACAAAAAAAAATAAATTAAAGGTAAAAATCAAGAAAACTTTCCAAAACACCATTAACAACACTTGAATCTACATATTGCAAAGGACACACTGTGTGCCTGAGAAGGTGACCCCAAATAGAAAACACTAGTAACACCTCAGAGAACTATTCATCAGAAAGAACAGTATTAGAGAATAAAAGCAACAAGACAGCAGTGCAAATAAAAGGCATAGCAAAAAATATGAACTGTGATTATTGCCCTTTCTATGTTGTGGTGATGACTAAGGAATAACAGATACAGGGAAGCACTTTTTATTTTTATTTTTTTCCTACTGTATCCTTACTTTTAAAAATTTTAAATATATTTTACATTGTTTTTCATTTTTTGTACATTGTATATTTCTCATCCCCATGTAATTCCCATCACCAGTTCCCCATGCACAATCACCATAGTCCCTTGTGCTCTTCCCACCCATTTTGATCTTTCTCTCCCCACCCCCACTCAGGAACGTCACTGGTTTATTGTTGTCTGTTGATTTTAATGTTTTATCTATTGTAATTCATCTCCCCCCCCCCACTAGTCCCTTGCTTGTTTCTTCTACATTCCTCCTATAAGTGACACCACCTGGTATTTTTCCTTTTCTTTCTGGGGGAAGCACTTTTTAAAAGAATCTAGATGATGAGACAACAAAAGTATAGATAGATCTTCCAACCTCTGAGACTTATTCTCATAATTAGTATAAAATATAAAGGTTCTTCATGTTTCCTATTACATAGGATTTAATTTCTCTTTCATCAGGTTTCTGATTTTTAAAGGCAAAATCCAATTCTAGGAGACAACAGAGCAATATTTAAACAATATACCACGTGCAATGATTTTAAGCCTTAGTACACTTTAAATATAGTGACTAAGAAATATCATTTTTAAACACAAGAACTCCTGGGAGGCTTCTTTGAAGAAAATAAAAGCAACAAACTTCAGCTAATGGAGAATTTTTTTTAGAAACTTTAACAGTGACTAACAGCAGCACTGAACATATTTGACGATAGAGCTAAGACTAATATTAACATGGCTATTAAAACAGCAGCATAAAATACAAATGTTATATATGGTAAAACACTGTTGAAATTATAACTTACAAAGATTGCGGGAGGAAAGGATAAGAAAATAGAAGGAAAAGAAAGTAGGTTGGTAGTAGCAGCAATACAAAAATAATAGCCAATGTTTTCTATATTATAACCAACCTCAAATAGTCAGTAGTATATGAAGAACATTTGTTTTCAGAATGACTTCTTATCAGTTTCACTGAAATTTGGGTAGATCCAAAGTGGAATTGTCAGGTGACCCTGCTTCAGACTGTGGGTCGTCTGAGCTGTGGGATGATTTCAATATCTACATCCTGGGCACTAAATTTGTGATGATTTATTGCAGAAGAAATAGAAAAACTAATATGCTCATATTAATTCAGATTGGGTCACAAGTGAAAATAAATATTTTGATGCTCATAAGGTATACATCTCTAAAGCTGAGGGATTTAATAAGTCAAGAAACAAAAATTAGGCAGAGTATGATTCTCAATGATGAGCTAAATAAAATCATCAGCATTGATTAAAGTGTAAATAAACCATAAGAGTTGGGGCCAAAACAAATACATAGCAAGAATACAATAATATAAAGAGAATTTACTTAGCATCAGTCCAAGTAAATTATATAATTACTAAATTATAACATTAATCAATAATGTAGTTAGGATTAGAAAACTTTATGCCTTAAAAACAGTGAATAGAATTTCTTTACATGTACCTATGGAAGACCACATAACTAAGTGTTGGTCTACAAAGAAATTCCCAGCAGATTTCTTAAAGTATATAGTGCAAGGCAATATTCTTTAATTATAATGAACTAAAAGTGGAATTAAAAACAAAATCAGAAAGAACAAAACTAATATCTTGGAAATTAGAAAAAAAACCTTTTATGTTAGGAAACAATCATAAAAAAACTATGTATATCAGAACCTATGAACAGCTTTCAGAGGAAAATTGATAGCTTGAAGGACTTAGATTAATGAATGGATAAGAAGAGAAACAAATAAATTCAGCACATACCTTAAGAAGTTATAAATGTAACAAAATTAGCAAAAATAGAAACATAAGGAGAGAATGTAACTACAGACTATAGACATTAAAAGATAATAAGAGAATACTATGAACAATACTATTTACATATATTTGATAATTTACATGAAATAAACCAATTCCTTCCTAGTAAATAAATTATCAAAAGTCATCCAGAAAATATAGATAACATGAATTGTCCTACATATTGAAAACTGAATTTGTGGTTAAAATTTTTCTAAAATTAAATATTCAGGAGACCAGATGTTCCTACTAGTGAGTCCCACAAAATATTTAAAGAAGATATAACATTTTTTAAAAAGATTTATTATTTATGCATATAAGCACTGGGGTACAGGCCAGAGGTTAGAGGATCTACCAGAGACAGAGTGGGGAGCAGAGCAGGGAGATTAACTGAAATACACTGCTGAGGGGAGCAGCGGGCCAGGCAGGAGAGCTCTGCTGTGCCATATGGGTCACCTCCCTGGCCAGTGGCAGGGATTGAACTCTTGCTGCAGTGGCTGCCTTGACTTAATAGTGCGTTGTTTAACCTACTGCACCACCTGGGAGGCCCCCAAGATACAGCATTTCTAAACAATCTTTGTCAGAAAATAGAAGAGAAGGGAGTATTTCCCAACCAGTTTCCTGAAATCTGTATTACTCTAATTCTAAAGGCACACTAAGATAATATAGGAAAACACTGATAAACATAGATATAAAAATTGTCAAGTAAATGAAAGCACATCAACACCAACATTAAATAAAATGAGTAATATTACCTTTAATAATTTTGTCAGACTGATCCAATAAATGAAACTCAACCAATGTAATAAATTAACAGAGAAAAACCATGCCAGCATTTTAATTGATGCAGAAGAGCATTTGACAAGATCCAATATCCATTCACAATGAAATAATTTTGAGCAGGTCAGGAATAGAAGAACTTTTTCCTGATTAAGAGCATCAAACAATTAACATCACACTTAAAGGTTAATGACTAAATGCATTCCCTTGAAGACAAGAATGTTCATTTCCATTGGACAAGAAAAAGAAGGACATGCAGATTGGAAAGCAGAAAATAAAACTGGCTCCACTCACAAAGGACAAAAAATACATAGAACTTATCAAAGACTCTAAAAATACCTCTAACACTAATAAGCAAGTATAGTAAGGAAGCTGGACACAAAACCAACACCCCAAATCAGTCATATTTTATATACTAGCATGAGCAATTATAAAGCAAAGCAAAACAAAACAATACCATTTATATATCTCCTATCAAAACCTCTTGCGCATAAGTCTAACAAAACACGTGCAGGATCTATGTAATATAAACTACAAAATGCTACTAAAGGAAAAGTCTCAGAAAATGGAGAGATATGCCTTACTTATGGATTGGAAGCCCCAACCCAATTTTGACCTATGGATTTAATTTTCCCATATTGATGGGAGTTCTTCCATATTGATCTATGGATTTAATTCATGTCATAAATTCAAAATTCATAAATCCACCTGTTATTCCAATCAAGTCCAGCAGGATTTTTTTGGGGGGCAGGGAGGAGGGACAGACATAGATAAGTGGATTGTAAAACTCAGATGGAAGGACTAAAGATTTAGGATAGCTAAAACAATTTTGAGAAAGAAAAGTGAAGTTGCATTTGGAATTTACCATAAAACTACAGTAATTGAGACAGTATGTATTGGCAAAATGAGAGTCACATGTATCAATGGAACAGAGTAGATATTTTAGAGTGGAAAGTTCAAATATCAGTCAATATGGGGAATTAATTTTGGGCAAAGATGCAAAGATAATTCTTGGAGGATAAGTTTTTCAACAGATGGTGTGAGAGTAATTGGACATACATTTGCAGGGAAAATGAAACTTGATCTAAACTAACTCAAGATGAATCATAAATCTAAGTATAAAATATAAAATCATAAGAGCTTTTGAAAAAACATAAGAGAAAATCTATATGATTTTAGGTGAAGAATTCTTACATATGACATCAATAGCATAATCCATGAGAGAAAAAAATTGATAAATTGGACTTCATCAAAATTCAGATCTTTGCTAAATGAAATACACTGTTAGGAGAATGAAAAGATAAACAACCAACTGGGAGAAAATATTTGTAAGTCACATATTTGACAAACAACTTTTATCTAGAATATATAAATATCTCTCAAAATTGAACAGAAGTATACAATCCCATAAAAACATAGAAGAAATACTTGAACAGACACTTCTCCAAAAACCAATATTCATGGCAACGAGTACATGAAAAGATGCTCAACACCATTAGTCTTTAAGATAACTGGACTCGCCAGTTGGACTTGCCAGTCGTAAAGGGTTTTTTTTGTAAAGATGGCAGAGTATGAACTGAGTTTTGAAGGGTGAAGAGGAGTTTACAAACAGGAAGGGCACAGGCAAGGGGGTGGTGGCCTGAGTGAAGTTGATTGGAGTTGAGGGAGCCAGGTTCAGTGTGCGCAGGGACTGACTGGAAGACTGGGAAAGTGATGAGGAAAGTGTGACTTTATCCTGCTATTAGGCCTTCTCAGAGGATATTTTGTGGAAGTTCAAGCACCAGGAGATTCTCTGGGGAAAAAAAGGTAGACATTCCCATGCACATTACAATAGTGGACTCTCAGTGCTCATAAAGAGAACTGTTTGCTATTATGTGCCCGAAACAATGTGTATGTGAGTGTGTGTGTGGGCGTGCATGTGTTGGGGGAAGGGGACTGTTGGTGGGCAGAAAAAAAAAAGGACAGAAAATACCAATTAAAGCTATGGTGAGATAACAGAAAATACCAATTAAAGCTATGGTGAGATAATCTCTACTTATCAAGTATACCCATCAGAATGAATAAAATTTAAATATCAAACCCCAACGCCTAACAAAATACTCGCAAAAATACGGAACAACCAGAACCCTCAGATATTCCTAATAGAATGCTGAGAAGGCATTTGACAATTCAGTGCTTAAAGTAGTAATCAAATGATTTTTCCCAGCATGGCAACATCTATCTTGCCTCCAATACCAGGATTATTATGCTGAATGAAGAAACAATAGTGGCATCCAATACTTTCTTATGTAGATTTAATTGTCTCCATTTTATTTAATCCAATTCTTCTCTTTATCATGTCCTTTTTCCTACCTCATTTGTGTTAAATTTGTTCCTCCTTTTCTAACTCCTATGATAGATTTTTAGGTGATTGATTTTTAAACCTGCTTTTCTTTAAATATATGTAATTTAAATGATACACTTCCTTTTAGACAGATTTTTTTTTAAATTTATGCATCCAACAGCTGGGGTACAGGCCAGAGGTGCAGGGGGGGTGAGAGGACTCACCAGAGACATATTGAAGAGTAGAATAGGCAGATCGACTGAAACACACTGCTGAGGGGAGCAGCGAGAGGGTGAGTGTAGTGCTAGAAAGGCAGCACAGAGCAAGTTCTTGATGGTTCTAGCAGACGGGGTAAAGGAAGGAGTCCTGGAGTCCTTGGTGGCTTTTACACTTTTATTTACAGAGGCGGCCAGGTACGTGGCAGGCAGGAGTGCCCCTGCTTTGCTGGTCTTCTCCTGTTTTCCCACTGCTGCTGCTCTTTCTGGTCTTGTTCCACTGCTGCTGGCATGCTCATGACACCGCCCTTATACGCCTGTGTCCAAACCCAGGTGTGCCCACTTGCTCATGCCCCCCTAGGCATGCGGGAAGCACCGCAGGTGTACATCATTACGCCAATGGCAGAAGGGTGGAAAGACCTGATAGTTTTCTCTGACCTTATAGTGAGGCAGGAGAGTTCTGCTGTGCCATGTGTGTCCCCCTCCCCACCTGGGGATTGAACTAGGACTGCAGTGGCTTGGAAGCCCCACAGTGCAGTGCTCAACCCTTGTGCCACCAGAGATGCCCTTAAACAGTTTTTTTTTTAAAGATGTATTTTATTTATTTATGCATGCACGAGCAGGAGTACAGGCCAGAGGTGCAGAGGTGAGAGGATTCACCAGAGACAGAGTGGGAAGCAGAACAGGTAGATCTACTGAAATACACTGCTGAGGGGAGGGGAGCAGTGGGGAGACAGGAGAGGTCTGTTGGGCTATGTGAGTTAGCTCCCTGGCCAGGGGTCAAAGTCATGCTGCAGTGGCTGCTTATAGCTTCATAGTGCTGAGACTTAACCCTTTGCACCACCAGCAAGGCCCCTTTTAAACAGTTTATTTGTGGCCCACATCCACGTAACCTTTTCATTATCATTTAGCTCAGGATGGGTTCTTAGTTCTATTTTGACTTCTTCATGGATCAAAGCACTATTTAGAATCATGTGAATAATTTAGAATTATTTCTAAATGTTTTCTGGTAAAAATTCAAATTCTTATTGATGACTAGCTTAATCCCATGTTGGTCAGAGAACATAATAAGTATAATTTCAATTCTTCGGCATTTGTCGTATTTGTTACTTTTTAATTAAAACCTTTTTTTTTTTTTACATGGTTGTTCATTTTTGTACAATATTTGATTTCTCCCCTAGGGATGACCCCCACAAATCTCCCACTACCACAGCACCTGTGAACTGTGACCATTTCCCCTTGGGCACTCATTGGCTTTCACCGTCCCGCAATATGGTTGGGTCGGAAAATGGTCCATGTACGTTGGACTTAAAAAGACGGAACTTTTCCATGGTAGGGTGTAATATTCTACATATGTCAATTGGATCAAATTCATTCATGGTGCTGTTTAAATGGTCTGTATTTTATGACTTTTTGTGAGTGTAGCTGATTTTCTTGGAGCTGTGTTCAAATTTCCTTTCTTATTCAAAGAAACAGGGAGCAGTGATTGATCATTTAAAACAAGTCGAAACGTATACAAGTTATGCATAATTTTAAGCCTTTCATTTTACTTTATCGCATATCAACACATATGTTCAGTTGCTAATGTTTGATACGAGGCCAAGTTCTTCGCAGGACAAGCAATCTTAAAGTGCTATCTCCCCCCACCCTAGGATCCAGGCATATTAGTTAAGCCATTTGGTTCTGAAATGTTGAATCACCAGGTGGGCTCATTAAAACACAAATTGCTGGGACCCACCCCCAAGTTTCTGATTCCTTTGACCTGGGCCGCACCTGGTAACTGGCATTTCCGACAGCTCCCAGGTGCTGCTGTTGCTGCTGCATGGACGCACTCTGAGGACCACTGGTTTGGCCTCGTTAATTCCATTTGCTTTTGGCCTGGGCTGCTGTGGACACAAGGGCTGCTATGCTCCCTGCCTCTGAACAGGGTGTGCTTGTTTATATAGTGGGAATGAGGGTGGTGACCTGGGGGCTGGGGCTTGGGGTTGTTTCTGGGAAATTTTTCTCACTCTTAGTTTAACACACAGTAACTCACATCTTCTCTACCACTGTATGAGGCTGTAACGCCACTGGGGACTACAAAGGGGAGACAAGGTGTAGGGTCAGAGAAAATTGTCAGGCTTTTCTGCCCTCCTGCCATTGGTGTCGAGGATGAACACTTGTGGACCTGCATGCATGCCTAAGGGCAGGCACCCTCCCCCCCCAAGTAGGGTGTGGGCATGTGCAAGTGGGCGCACCTGGGCTGAGACACGGGGCGTATAAGGGCGGCGTCACAAGGATGCCAGTAGAAGAGAGAGAGAAAGGCATAAGAAGCGGCAGTAGTAGCAGAGGCACGAGAGGCTAGAGAGCCCAGAGAGTGAAGATGCGCTGGGGGCTAGGAGGCCTGCCAGCCTCCTGGCCCCCCGGCACCCCTGCCTGCCATGTACCTAGTTGCCTCTGATAAAAAGAACAATAAAACCCTGAAAAAGCCACTGAGGACTCCAGGACTCCTCCTTGACCCATCTGCTGGAATCATTGAGAACCTGTTCTGTGCCTTCCTGCTGGCACCACACATGGCCTGCCGGGAGGATGGCAGGGGGAAAGAAGGCCCGTGGTGATGATGATCAGCATTGAATGAACCAACCCTGCAACATCCTACCTCTGAACCTCCTGTCCCTGAAAGACTAGCCCCTGGTTGTTAAACTTTTCACTGGGTTCTCAGCGGCTTACATGCTTGTAGGAGCTTATGGGATACAGAAAGTAAACCCACGTCATCTCTGGACCTTGAAACTTGGATGGGATCGTGCAGACATGTTGCCTGGGAAACGTGATGTGAGTTTTTGGGGTCTGCAGCTGCTCCTTTTTGCATTTGCCTTTCTTTGCCTCCTCCCCAGTCAAATCTCAGCCCCTTCACAACTTCCCTCAAGAAACATGTTCACGTGGATGTATTTGCTGAATTCCTTTATGTTTCAAACATTAAGGGGCGGTTTCAATGTGTTCATGTGGGCTTTTTTCAAATTGACAACACTTCCCAGTCTTATTATTTTTTTTTTTTTTTTTGCACCCCTGACCTTCTTCCAGTGGTAACTTTCCGGACCCCTCTACGAACGTACACCAAGGGTTTCCTGGCCAAAATTTTTCTTACGGTG
Organism: Galemys pyrenaicus; assembly: GCA_019455555.1. Taxonomy (NCBI): domain Eukaryota; kingdom Metazoa; phylum Chordata; class Mammalia; order Eulipotyphla; family Talpidae; genus Galemys; species Galemys pyrenaicus. Next base: position 38,391 of record JAGFMF010011777.1, on the reverse strand, counting down.
CTTCCCCCACATAAGGATGCCTTTCCTAAGAGGAGTTCTGGTGCTATGAATATTCCTTTCTTATTATCTCATAACTGTGAAACTGGATAAAGAAATCCCCGAAAGTTCAGTGGATTCAGAAGGTGCTGAAGTCCCAAGAAGTGGTATTGCCATGCTGATTTCTAATAAGGTTTTTCCCTGGAGGTCAAGGTTCTGGCTGTGCTCCCACAAATACCTGATAACGGTGATGACAACTATTCCAAGTATCATTATTAGGGAAGAGATGGAGCCGAGACAGGAGGTCTTAGACAGGGATGGACTCTTTTGAAGCTGGTTCATGAATTTTCAACTGGCCACATTGCTCCCAAGGGAATGTAAACTGGTTTTTGGGCAGAGGAAGTAAAGCTTCTCCCTCATTTTATATACAAAGCAGATACAGATCTCAGTGCACAAGCAGATATATAGTACATCTGTGCTACTAGAATTTAATAGAGAAGGCTAATTAAAAAAATGATGAGTAAAAAAGACTCCAGATGGATAGTGAAAAAATAAAGGTTGAGAGGCAAGGACTTAGGGCAGCCTCAGTAAGTGGCATCAACCAGTTGCCCAGGTCAGAAATTAGGCATCAACTTCCACGACTCTTTTCCTTCTGAAGTCTCAAAGGCCCCAAAATACCCCCAAATTTAATCATCTGTCCCAGTTTTGTGCCCAAACTCCAGCCCAAGCCACCATGCTCCCTTTTCTTCAATCCCAGGGTTCCACCTCTGACTTTGGGATAATTAAAGAGTCATGTTTGCCTGTGGCATCCTCTGCCACAAGACCAGGTTTTATCAGCCTCTAGGCCAGACAAACACATTGGTTTAACTTGTGTCTCTGGCAGCTTCTGTGATGTAATGGCCAGGAAGAGGAGTAGCTGGAATAGAAACCACATGGCTTGCAATGTCTAAGAGGTCTACTTTCTGGGCCTTTATTAATACACTTGTGGACTTCTGTTGTAGATTATGAGCTCCTTAGGTTACAGGACAGTTCTTGTTTAACTCTTCCTGGTGCCTAGGCTGAACCTGGTGAATGGTAGTCAGTGAGTCTTGGGAGAAGAATAAGTGAATGGATGATTAAATGAATGTAACACAAGCTCGATTATTAGAGGGAGGGCCGCATGAGAGGAAAACCAGAAAGTCACTGACTTTTCTGTGAAAGTACAAGCCACAGCTCAAATTCAAAACCAGCCAAGCCCTCTTCCCTGGCTGCTCTTGTCCTCATTTCTGCCATGCCATCTTTTGATAGGAGAGGATTAGTTCTTGTATGACTCAGATGATTAAAAACGAATTATCTAAGTACTGCTCCCCTGTGGGAATCCTGAGTGGTGCAGGAGGAAAAATTTGTGCGCTTATGTTGATTCTCAGAAAGTGTAAGCATTTGCTCCATAATGAAAAATTTCACATGCTGTAGACATATCTGGGGCCAGTCCTGCTGGTTTTTAGTTATGATCTTGTTAGAAAGAACTCATTACCGGTTGTTTTTAGAACTATAAAAGTTTACAGCACCATGAATCACAGTAATAGCAGCTAACAGGAAAGGGGCACTTGTATTCTGAGTCTTGGCTAATGGCTTACATGTATTTCAAAAAGTTTGTGAGGTAGTTCTGATGAACCCCCATTTCATAGTTCTGGAAATTGAGATTCCAAGAAGGACGTGACCTGTACAAGTTCACACAGCTGCCCAAGGCAGAGGAGGGATTTCATCTGTTAGACTATAGATCCTTGTTCTTTCTACTTAATCAGATGACTCATGATGATGACGATATTGACTTGTTTGCTAGAAGGCAGATTCCAAAGGCCAGGCTCTTTGATGTACAGAGGTTGTAGAAGATTCCCTAAGTTAGGATATGGCATTCCAGATTTAAAAAATTTTTTTATTTATTTATGCATACAAGAACTGGGGTTAGGCCAGAGGTGTGGGGGGTGAGATGATTTACCAGACACAGAGTGGGGAACAGAACAGGCAGCCTGACTAAAATACACTGCTGAGGGGAGCAGTGGGCGATGCAGGAGAGATCTGCTGTGCCATGTGTGTCACCTCCTGGACCAGGAATCGAACTCATGCTGCAGTGGCTGCGGATGATTCATACTGTGGTGCTTAATCCCCTGCACCACCAGGGAAGCCCCCCATTCCAGGATTTTAATGCAGTTACATGGAAATAGATGGGCGTTTAGGCTAGTACCACATGCATGAAAGGCCCTCTCAAAGCACTGGTCTTCATACCACTTGTCCAGTTCACATGTCACTTGGCCGTCAAACTTGCCTCCTCTCTCTAGTCTTTTACATCAAAGTCTGACCATCACCCTGGGAGTCTCCTAGGCTCCCTCCTGCTTATCTTTCCACTTCTTCCCACTTCCACCATTACTGCCTAAGCATGGGTTGGAACTAATCCTGGTTCCTCCAACCTTCTGGCTCCAGCACTTTGAAAGTTGTGTTCTGCAGAAATCCACACTTGACTCTAGAATTACTCCAGTTTGGTCACATGCTATTCTGTCATCCAGAAAATGCTTCCACTTCTGGTGACAGCACCTGCAAGTCCATCTGGAGAGCTGCTCCTCTCCCACTCTTACCCAATGTGTTCAGGGAGCTGTGACACTATCCCAGACCCTGGGGGTGAACCATACTGACTTCAATCTGATCACCCCCTGACTTTAGTGGCTGGTTAAGAGATGGGACCTAATCCAAGAGAGACAATTGGAACTCAGTTCTAAAACTGATATCAGAACTGTTGAAAAACCACTCTTGTTCATTGGAGCTTCTAGAAGTAACAATAAGGTAAATTTGAATCTGATATAGCTTACTCAGAGGAAAAGAGCCAAGAACTGGGAAGAAAAACTCCAGAGTCACCAATTCCTGAAGCTAATATGCCCCCTGAACTTCCAATACCACAGTCAATAAATTCCCTGAACTCAGTTCAATTGGCGTTTCATCCATTTATCAGTTGTGAATAGAAGTAAGTTGAACGAAATAAATACCCCCCTCCCATTCAGTTTCTTCAGCAAGAACAAAAAAGTAAAATTCTTTGGTCAATAAACTGAAAGGCTGATTAAAATGAAAACAATTATAAGATTACAAGCAAAATAATTTTGCAAAGTTACTTTATCAAAATTCATGTCCTCTATAACATTACATAATTGTATGTAATGTCTATTGTCAATATTGACTTAAAGATATATTGACATATATTTTATTTATTCAAATATGTGCGCAAACATCTATGTATATGTATGTTTATGTACATGATATATATTTTAATTTAGTCAGGTTTCCTTTCTCTTCTGCTCCTTCTTGCCCCTCCTACCCACATTGGGTGCCTCCTATTTATCTTCTTCTAGTTCAACAGTGCTAGGGAAAGACTAGTTTCCTCCCATAATATCATATATTCCCAAGTATATGATAAATCTTTCTCTCCTGCAATGGCTAATATTATGTGTCGACCTGGGTAGACTGGGGTTCATTGTCTTCAAGAACCGTGTTAACCAGATAAGTAAACATGATGCTGTCTGCAATAATTTCTTCATTCAGTGTGTCAGTATAGACCAGAGAACCATCTAAGATAGAGCCTGATGAGTGTTTTTTTTTAAAAGATTTTATTTATTTATGCATGAGGAGTTGGGGTACAGGCCAGAGTGTGGGGGTGGGGTGGGGTGAGTGAGAAGATACACCAGAGACAGAGTGGGGAGCAGAACAGGGAGATTGACTGAAATACATTGTTGAAGGGAGCAGCAGGGTAGACCGAAGAGGTCTGCTGCACCATGGGGGTCCCCTCCCTGGCCAGGGATCAAACTTGCCTGCAGTGGCTGCAGATGCCCCAAAGTGCAGTGTTCAACCCCCTGTACCACCAGGGAGACTCCTGATGAGTATTTTGATGGAACTAGGCAGAGGGCAGGTGTCTCAGACTGGCTGATGAGGAAGAAGGGAATGTGGAAGCCTATACAGGAGGGAAGAATTTTTTAAGGATAAGGAAATCGAGTTAGTAGGAATAGCGGGTACTAAAGCAAAGCATCACTGGAACAAGAATAAATTCCACGATGTAGCTGAAACCACCTGGTTACAGCAATCACCCTGCGGCCTTCTAGAAAATCATATCTCAGACCCACTTTATGAGTACAAAGAAACCAATGATTTTTCTCTAACAGTTCAATATTATAAAAATGATGCTCTGCTTGCAACATAGGATTCTGAAAATGTCCACCTCCAACTGCATAAATATACCAGAACTCAGCTTAGGAATCTACGTGTGACACATAGATGCTTCACAAATATTTGTTGAGTGATGAGAGTTAATAATACATTCAGAAAACTGTTCTAAAATTAAACAACATTAAAATTCATACCTACTAGCTAATAACTCCTTTACAGCCATCCTACTTTCTTTTTACTGAAATGTACACATTCATGAGATTTTAAAGGAATCACAGGTAGTGATTTAATTCCTAACCGCCTTTGAAAATCTTACCTTTTTGGAAGATTAAGAATGTTGGATAAAATAGGAAGGAAAAAGAAGAAAATCTTATACTTATTAAACATTTCTGTGTGCTTATGTAGGGATGTTACTTTGTTTAGTTCTCATTACACTCCTGGAAGTAGGATGTTCCCTGGATTTACAAGCAGAAAACAGGGGAGCCAGGGATCCAACTAGTAAGGGGTAGGGCTTATCTTTAAACCTTGACTCATCTGACTCCTAAGTTCTTCTTTTTTCCCTTTATTTATATATATTTGACATCAATTGTAGTCCCCATGGAATTTCCACCACCATTTCACCAGTGCACGCTTACCTCAGTCTCTTGTGCTCTTTCTGCCTTCATCCTAGGCCCTCTCCCTCCCTCTACCCCACAAAGTGCTTCTGATTTGTCTTTGTCTTTCTGTTTTTGTTGTGTTGTGATTTTTTAAATTGTTACTGTTCTTTCCCTTGATCTCTTATTTCATTCCCTTATATTGCTCCTAAAAATGAAACCTTCCAATATTTTTTTTCCTTTTGACTTATTTCGCTGAGCATAATCCCTTCTAGCTCCCTGCACGTTGCTGTGAATGTCATTAGTTTATCTTTTTTGATTGCTGAATAATATTCCATTGTGTATATGTACCACATCTTCTTGATCCAGTCATCTATTTTTGGGTTTTTGGGTGGTTTCCAGACCTTACCAATAATAATTGGTGCTGCAGTAATCATACCGCTACAGGTATTTTGTGTCCTTTGGGTAGATCCTTAGGGGAGTGGAATTGCTAGGTCATGTGGTAGCTCTTTTTGGTAGACTGAGGAACCTCCATACAGCTTTCCAAAGTGGTTACATTAATTTGCATTCCCACCAGCAGTGTAGTAAGGTTCCTTTTTCTCCACATTCTCTCCAACATTTGTTGTTGCTGGTTTTTTTTTTTTGTTTGTTTTAATATGTGCCATTCTTACTTGTGTAAGGTGGTATCTCATTCTGGTTTTAATTTGCATTTCCCTGATTATGAGGGATGTTGGAATATTTTTTCGTGTGCCTGTTAGTCATTGCATCTCCTTTTTGGTGACTCCTAAATTTTATTCTCTAGTTTTTTGACATTAAAATTTCACCCTAAATTTTCCAAATAAGCACTTACAAATAGAATCAACATTCAATTCTGATAAGTTTTTTCACTGTTTTTTCTTAATCTCTCTATATAACATCATTGTTAATTTTTGTACAGTGTTTGATATCTCCTCTCAGGTATAGCCCCTGTAAAATTCCTACCACCAAGTCACCCATGAACCATCACCATAATCTCTTGTGCTCTTCCCACCTGTTTTAATCCCCCTCACTCCCCTGATAAATGTCTCTGATTTATAGTTGCCTGCTAGATTTGTCTTTTTTATCCCCTGATCCCTTATTTGGTTCCCCTATATTCCTCCTATAAGTGAAACCATCTGATATTTTTCTTATTACTTCTGACTTATTTCACTGAGCATTATCTTCTGTTTTTAGTCACTCCTTAAAGTTGACGAATATCTTGAGATGCCAACTTCAGCTTTCTTAGATGTCCTCCACTGCTTCTTTCTTTATCTTTTGTTTACACCTCACCCATGCTGGGTCAAATGTGGAGATAGTTTTGACAGAAGCTTAAGAACAGGAAATGGGGCTTTCACAAAGCCACAAACAAGAGATGGAAAAGGAGATTCTAAGCAAACAGCACAATCAACCACAAAAGTATTGATGCTAAGGTTAAAAAAAAAGAAGAAATTTAAAAAACCCAACCCCTGGTGAAAATTCAACTAAAAGGTATATAAAAGCAACTCCAGCTTCTAGCTGCGTAGCTCTTGTTCTGTAGACTATTTGTTGTATGCACAACATACATATTTGTTGTATCCCTGCTATATGACACTGAATCCAGGAACTGCTAAATTTATTCTGATGGAGATCCAAGGAGCCCACAAGCCCACCATGATTTGTTGCCCAACATGGGACAATTTACTGACACTGGTAAATTTTTCTTTTCCTAATCCAGTTTCACCTTCTCATCTTCTCTTTTGTTTTGGTTGAGTCAGCATTCCTATAGTTTCTGGGGACAAGCAGTTTCTACCTCTTTCTCTTATTCTTCCCGAAGACCAGGTCCCAAGGCCACTTAAAATCTTGCAACTGGGATGGCCAGTTATGCACTCCCAGAGCAGCTAGCACAGTCTAGAAGACTCTTGGGACAGGATAAAATGGAGTGTTCCCTGGGTTAGATTAGTCCTGCCACTTGGAAGACAAAAGGCATACATTTTAGGAACACATTTCAAATACTTATAATTCATGCCTTGTGGCATTTCTTGCCTTGGGTTTTTTTTTTTAAGATTATTTATGCATATAAGAACTGGGGTACAGGCCAGAGGTGTGTGTGTATGTGTGTGGGGGGAAGGTGAGAGGATTCACCAGACACAGAGTGGGGACTAGAACAGGCAGATCCACTGAAACACACTGCTGAGGGGAGCAGCTGGTGAGGCAGGAAAGTTTTGCTGCGCCATGTGGGTCAGCTCCCTGGCTGGGGATGCTTCCTAGTGCAGTGCTTAACCCCTTGCGCGACCAGGGAGCCCTGCCTAGGTTTTATTTGGAACCAGGACCTAGTTCTCTTTCCTCTACATGGTAGGTCAACTTTCTTCTTTGTCCCCCTTTTCACTCTTGCTCTCCCTTTTGTCTTGTTGAATGACCTCCAACCACCCGCCTCCCCCCCCCATTCCTCTACCCCATCTTAAGAGCCTCTTCTGCCCCTGCTGGGCTTGATCACTGTTCGTCCTCTACATTTCCCTTACCATTTTTCCATGTCTCCTCACTGCTTTTCTCCACCATCAGTATTTCCTTTTTCCATCTCTTCCCACTTGTGGGGATTTGAATTCCTTTCCATGATTGACAGATGGACATGAGACTTTAATTCAAGTTTGGGGTCCCTTGTTACATCTGCCTTAGTCTTGAGATCTTTAAGCGATAGAAACACCTTCTAGCTGCCAATGTTGATACTGAACTTTCTGAGCTGGGTCTTCGGTCATGTGTCATATCTTGTTCAATGCCACAAAACCTCTATGATATCATATCTTGAGGTCAGAAGTACATGGACTGAACATAAGTTGGACTGACTAAGTACTTATCTTCAGAGATACCCTGATACAGCAATCTTCATGGCATGCAGAAACTAACCAGTATGATTAGTCACCAGGGCAAAGGGGACACTCATAGGCGTCACCTCCATAACTTAGCCCAGTCCCAGGGTCTGTACCTGAGACTTCAAAAGATCATTAAGGGACTTAAACTCTACAGACCCCCTCCAATGCACAGACAGGGACCCCAGAAGCCAGAATTGGTTGCTCCCATGGACCGCCTGGTCAGAGTCTTTAAATTTTAAAGACTTTAAATTTTAAATTTCTCCTTCCTTTAGAGAAGAGGCCTTATTATGTACCCAGGTTTTAATAAGACTCCCTCTAGGCACAGAGGAATGGGGATAGAAAGAACAGAAAATGTGTTCCAGCTTGGGATGCCCAGGATGAAATTTAATTCCTAAGGACCATTCCTTAGGTAGGGATGCCCAGGAAGAGGATTTCCCCTTGGAGACATGCCTATGGTTGTCTCTCTTCCACCCATATCTGACCATAACAGACCCACTTTTCCCACAGGCACTCATTTGTGATGGGGTCTACTCAACCATCCCTGCAGACCCTCCTCTGGTATGCTCCTAAAGAACTGGAAGGGTTAGGGCTCACAGACTTACAGAAAAAGCTCTTGATCCCAAACTGTAATTCACTATGCTGCTTTATAAACTAGAGGATCAGGCATCCTGGCTGCTCATGGGACTCTGAAATACACCATTTTGCATTGAGACCTGATCTTTAGGAGGGAAGGCAAGTAGGCAGAGGACTCCTATGTATAGGATTCTGTGGCCCTGAAACAGGACCCCAAGTTAAGCAAGTTCTGTCAAACCTGTCTTTCCAGAGTTTTCTCTTTGGGACCTAAAAATGATGTTGGTATTTTAGATGACCCATCTTAGGACCTCTCATTGAACTAGAACCAGACCTGCCCTTTGACTGCTCAACAGTGCCTCCACCATATAGGCCTGTCCACTCTCCCTTGCCAGGATCAAGCCTGACAAGGCATACTTGGATTGGGGCATCATAAGATCCAATGGCTCCAATTTTCTCCAAACATTTTCCCCTTTGTAAAGTAGCCAGTGGGCATAAAGGGATCTAACCCATGTTCCCTTTTCTAGAGAACAAAGTGATTTTGGAAATTTATTTCGTCATTCAGTCTGCCTCAAATAGTCACAAAAACTCCAGGAATGAGGTATGGGGCCACAGACCCCACCACACAAACTCCTAGAGATTGCCTTCATGGCATTTAACAATATAGGGCTAATTTTATATGTCAAGTTGGCTAGACCGTGGTGCCAGGTTGTTGGGTGAAACACCAGTCTAGATGTTCCTCTGAAGGCATTTTTTACATGAGATTAGCACTGAGATCAGTAGACGGAGTAAAGATGATTGTCTTTCATAATGTGAGCGTGTCTCATCCAGTAAACTGAATGCCTTAAGAAAATAAGACAGGTCTTCAGAAGAAGGAATTTTCTTCAAGACTATAAGCATTTACAGACTATTGCCCTGTGAAATTTGGACTCAACACTTCAATATCACCTCTTCCCAATGTTTGCTGTATGGATTTTGAATTTTTCATCTCCCCAAATCACATGAGACAATTATTTTTTTTAAGATTTATTTATTTATGCATACAAGCACTGGGGTACAGGCCAGAGGTGTGTGTGGGGGGTGAGAGGATTCGCCACAGAGAGCGTGGAGCAGAACAGGCAGAGCAACAGAAGTACACTGCTGAGGGCAGCAGCGGGCACAGCAGGAGAGGTCTGCCAGGCCATGGGGGTCCCCTCCCTGGCCGGCAGCAGGGATCGAACTCATGCTGCAGTGGCTGTGGTTTGCTCCATAGTGCATTGCTTAACCCACTGCACCACCAGGGAGGCCCGAGACAATTATTTAATATGTATGTATCTCAATCATTTACCTTTCAGCCATGTATTATCTACCTCTATCTCTACATCCATCCATCCATCCATCCATCCATCCATCCATCCATCCATCCATCCATCCATCTATCCATCCTTCCTATTGGTCCTGTTTCTCTAGAGAAGCCTAACTTAAAAACTCCCTAAAAATCCCAAAGAAGATTTAATACAAAAGATTTAACCTAAAGTTGCTCCCAGGATCATTTATACAATAAAATGCCACTTGTAAAAAAATCTTTTGCTCTAAAATAACCCCAATCAATGCTATTTTGGATGCTTAATTATCATCACCAGAATCCATAAAAAATGGAAGTAAATAAATTGTTCCCCAATCTTTCACAAGATGTGAGGGATTCAATAAGTTAATAAAAGCATCACATGAGGATATGATGATCTTTTTAGTTCACTTATTATTTCTTAGGTTGCATAATCTGTGGTGAAGGCATTTACTCTGTGCCAGGTATTGTACTAAGTATTGAGAACACAGGGATGACAAAACACAGACCCTATGCTGGAATTCACTGGCCTAGTGAATACTATCCATACTTAAAGCAAATGCTTAACCAGCATTCTGATGACATATGACAATACAATGAACATGTTTTTCTTTGTTGCTCCCTTAACATTCTCTCCAGTAGGACCTATTTTTCTCTGCTTCTGCATGAGAATTCTGGCAGAATTATGGGTTTTCTGCTCACTCTGAAACACATGTCAGTTTTATAGTCACTGTAAATTAAAAATACAGTCTCAATGCAATAAGTAGGAAGTGTAGGCTAAGATATTTAAACTCCACACTGAATTTGGCATTAAATCTTACTCCCTTGATGCTAACTGGAAGTCTGCTGTAGGGAAGATGGACTTAGCTAGAAGCTTCTCTTGTCTCTAGTCCTTCAATGTCTGACCCCTCCAGGATCCACAACTGTCAAGAGGGAAGGGAAGGTTTGCCTTGAACTTGTGCTATAGTGGGTGTGGCACCTGTATTTCTTTCAATATTATTTTGTGTAGAACTGGGTTGTAGACCAGAGGTATGCTGGTGTGGTGGGAAGATGGAGAAGGGGGCAGGGTGTGTGTGTGAGAGGGAGGATTCACCAGAGTGGGGAATGGAATAGGCAGACCTACTGAAATTCACTGCTGAGGGGAGCAGCAGGTGAGACAAGAGAGGTCTGCTGTTCCATCTCGGTTAGCTTCTTGGCCAGCACCTGTATTTCTTAGAGCCAGTAGATGCTTACAGCTGTCTCTTTCCCTTGGTGGACTACTTTTGTGTACTTTTCAGAAGTTTTTCTGCTGGGCCACCTCCCCTGTAGGTCATTGAGTCCATCTTGATTTTGTACGGTCACTTGTGACTCCTTTCCTCGGCTTCCAGGAGCTGATCCAGTTACTCTAAGTCCTTGGCGCCTTGGTCCCTCTAAAAGTACTCCACTTGATAGGGTCTAAGACCATGCAGTTCTTTCCACCATGTGGCCTTTGTTGGCCTGGCTCCCTGGCTGTGACACAGCTGCCAGCGCACCTGCCCACCCATGCCCCTTCTGTCAATTTCTTTTTTTCTTTCTTAAAGATTTATTCATTATGCATACAAGATCAGGGGTACAGACCAGAGTCCTGGGAGGTGAGAGAATTCACCAGAGACAGAGTGGGGAGCAGAACAGGCAGATCGACGGAAACGCACTGCTGAGGGCAGCAGCTGGGGAGGCAGGAGAGGTCTGCTCGCCATGCGGGTCCTCTCCCTGGTCAGGTGTCGAACTCTCACATTGAACTCGCGCTGCTGTGCGCGGGTGTTTCACAGTGTAGCGCTCAACCCACTGTGACAGCAGGGAGGCCCTCCTTCTGTCAGTTTCTAGCTGGGAGTCAGACCCCACCCTATTGCTGAGCTCACAAATCGGAGTTCACATTTGAGTAGCCTCATGGAAGGAATCTTCCCCTGACCGGGTGGAAAAGAGTGGAATTTACAGCACAGTTCCCTCCAAAATAAGCGTACTCACAAAATCTCCTTCCTTCATCTTTTTTTTTTTTTTAAATGTATCCTCCAATTAGGGGAGAGGTCAAAGAAATATTTCTCAAGAATTTCATTTGAATATCTGCAGTGGGTCCCGCAACTTGGTAATGTCATGGCTGTTGTACCTTGGTGTCTGGATGAAAGTTTAATGTTAAAATTGTATCCTGTAGGGGCCTCCCTGGTGGCGCAGCGGGTTAAGCAATGCACTATGAAGCAAACCTCAGCTGCTACAGCACGAGTTCAATCCCTGCCTCCGGCCAGGGAGGGGACCCACATGGCGCAGCAGACCTCGCCTGCCTCGCCCGCTGCTCCCCTCAGCAGTGTGTTTCAGTCAGTCTGCCTGTTCTGCTCCCCACTCTGTCTGATGAATCCTCTCGCCTCCTGTGACTCTGGCCTGTACCCCAGCTCTTGTATGCATAAATAAATAAATCTTTAAAAAAAAATTGTATCCTGTAGCTGTCATTAACCACAGGGCCTTCAGCAACTATGAACTCTGGGTTCCAATTTGCTTCACTGAAAATTATAAGTAAAGTTATTGACCTCACAAAGTTGTCATTAGAGACAGTGCAGAGTTCCAGCATGGGCCCAACATGTCTTATGCACTCAAGAATTTGGGCAATTATAAATTATTTAGCAATAAACAGTGGAGAAATGCTACTCTCCTCTCCCCACGTCTGAGAGGACGTGGGGAGATAGGACAACAACAACAAAAGAACCAAAATATTTGCAACTGATTTATTAACACCCCCCAAAATACAAATTAGCCTTTCTATTTAGAAAAGCAGACAATCCAGCTAGTAAAATTTAAGAGATTTTATTTATTTATTTTTGCCTAGAAGAACTGGGGTATAGGCCAGAGGTATGGGGGTGAGAGGATTCACCAGAGACAGAGTGGGGAACAGAACAGGCAGATTGACTGAAACACACTGCTGAGGGGAGCAGCTGGTGAGGCAGGAAAGTTTTGCTGCGCCATGTGGGTCAGCTCCCTGGCTGGGGATTGAACTTGCACTGCAGTGGCTGCAGATGCTTCATCGCGGTGCTTAACCCCTTGCGCCACCAGGGAGGCCTGGAAATGGTTCTTAATGTGCATTGTCAAATATGTATATGGGAGTACATATATGTATATGCTTATCAGGAATAATTGTCAAATATGTATATGGGAGTACATATATGTATATGCTTATCAGGAATAATATGCAGGGTAGTTAGTTAAAATAGGGAATCAAGGATTGCTCAAAAATACTTTAGCATCTTATTTTATGTATGTCTAAATCTCAAGCTATTACATTGCTAATCTTTTGATGTAGAGCAGCGACCTTGGTCTATGTGTCCCCTAAGGATTTTGTGTTTTCTTTCCTATATAAGCACCACCCACAATACATCTTAAAATTTCCAGTTTAGGGTTCCATGAAAGGGAACATGAACTTAAGAGATTATTTGTGAAACAATCTGATGACTTTATCCATTTGAATTTTTAAGATTTCTGCCTCCTCGGAGTCTTGTACTGTTGGCTCGCCCACACCTAATTCGACAATCCATAATTTTGCATGTGTGATTTACTTTATTTTTGTTGAGCCTTCCCAAAGCCTTCAATTTAGTTTTCATTGAAACAGCAACTCTCTTACTTATCCCACTCATATTGAGTTGAGTTTTATTATGTTTATTTTAATTAAGTAATTGCAAAAACAGTTCAAATGGTCCTAACGGGCTTGAGACCAAATATAACTTATTCTGGTAAACAGACAGCTCAGCCAGTGGGAATATTAGAACAGAGTAGTGGGGGGTGTGGACCACAGAGGTGAGAAGTGGGCATTAGCCCCCCACTTTATAGCGTGAATGTTGAATTGGCTACAGGAAATTGTTTAGGAGAAGTTCTACTGTGCCAGTTTAAATGAACTCTCCCCATAGCTTACATAATAACAGTGATAGAATATCAACACTGCAGACTTGACATTGGTACAATGTATGTGTTTAGTTCTGTGTCATGAGTGAATAGGGTACCTATTACTGCATTCAAGCCCCAGACTATTCCATCACCACACATATCTCCCTAGTGTTATCCCTTTATAGTTGAACCCATATCCCTCCCCTCCACTATCCTCAACCCAGGGCAATAACCAATCTATTCTACATTTCTATTGAAGCAGGATGCTGCCAAGTCCGCTGCTGAGATGTCACTGCTTGCTGGAGCAAAGAGGTTGCTGGGTAAACTGCACTCATAGTAGGAAGCTGAGAAAGGGCTACTTTGAGCCTTTTCCAATCACCTGTCCCTCTTGGGCTACCTTGACCCTTCCCAACCACTCTGTCCCAACACAATGAACAATGCTTATGTAATGATTAATGTACTTATGCCGTGATAGATGAAGTAAGAAGCTTCTCATATAACCTGTATAAAAACCCTGCCATTTCTGCTGTTTGGGGCTCAGGTTTTTGGGAGTGATCCCACTGGGTCTGCTGGTGTGACAAGTAAATCTCTCTATCTCCACCTCTCTGAGTGCTGTCTGATTTCTCTGGGAAACGGCCATAACTTTAAGTCCTATTTGCTCCTTTGAAATTGACTTTTTACATTCAGCATGATGTCCTTGAGATCCACCCACACTGTTTTATGTATGAAAATTTGCTTCTTTTTCTTGTTCAGTAGTATTCCCTGCTATGGATGGACCATAGTTTGTCTAGCCATTCACCTGATGAAGGACATTTAAGTTTGTGACTACTACTGATAAAACTGCTATGACAAATCAGGGTTCACATTTCATAGTTTTACAAACCTTCAGCAAGGGTATGATTTATCATTTTTGATTCAAGCATTTGCCTTCTTGTCTGTCTCCAAATACCACGTTGCTTACTTGGTAGTTTATATCTCTTCAATAGTCTAAATGGGAAATAGCACTACCTTGTTATCTCCTGGATTTTTGGAAAGGGATTCAAGAAAATCCAATGAGGAAATATTAAGCTTTTTAAGTAAACTGTGTATCTGAATAATAATAACAATAATAATAAATAACTTTGCATCTTACATCATACTTTACATAAAATTTAACCTACATCAAAGATTCAGCATTATCCAGTTGAATCATCATCCTCATTCAACATCATCTTTTTAATTTAATCATGAAGCTAAAATAAGTTTTACCTCCTTGCTACCTCCCACCGCCTATAATAACAGAAAATTACTCTTTTGTCTCAAACAGAGGAGGTACAAATGGTAATGAAAGATGCAGTGGAATGTTTCTGGGGCACTGCCCAGGAGACCACTTTTAAAGCTGCTGCTCCCCCATGACCACTGGATCTTGATGCCATACACTATTAAGTGCGAGTGGGTTGGGGAGGAAGACAGCTAATATAGATGACACACACACATATATAAACAACCTGTAACGTGTTGGGCTAAACATAGTGAGAAGCAATGGAGGGGTGCAGGAGGATGGGTGGTATTTTATGTGGGTGATCAGGGATGGCTTTGCTCAGGAGTAGTCACTCTCATGTACAGAATTGCTCTACTATTTATTTTTGATTGGCATTTACTTATTTTCAAAACCAACTTTGAGCTATAATCTATATAAGATTAAATGTACCCATTTCAACTGCTCAGTGAATTTTGACAAATGTGTATACTGCTGTACCCACTGCCACTATCCATATATAGGACCTACCCATGGAATTTCCAAAGGTGCATTTTGCCCCTTGCCAGTCAATCCCCAACCAGGACTCCTGGCCACAGGCAACACTGATCTCATTTCACTCATTTATATTTACAGATAAAATAGTTTTTCCTGGAGTTTCATATAAATATATGTATGTACTTTGGGAAGTCTTTTGCTCAGCATGATTTTGAGATTTACCCCTATGCATTTATCAAAAGTTCATTTTGTTTCATTGTCCAGTGAATATTCCACTGTCTGGATTTACCATTATTTATGCATACATTTAAATTTTAAAGAAACTGCTAAGCTCTCCTAAGGTGTTGTGCCATTTAATTATCATCACTGAGCTAGTTGTGAGTTTTCCAGTGGTTCCAACTCTTACCAACACTTGCTACTATCAGTCATCTTAATTTTTATTGTTCTAGTATGACTGCAATTTCATCTCATTGTGGTTTTATTTTTAATTATTTTTTAAAAGTTATTTTTACTGAGTTGATGTTGGTTTACATCACAGTATATGTCTTAGGGGTACAGGCTTATACCTCTACAAATGTATGTCATTTTACCACACCCACCACCAAAGTCCCAGAAATCTCCGCTCTTCCTTCTGCTCTCATTCCATCACATCCCCCTGTGGTAGCCTTAGTCACAGTCCAGTGTGCTCTTCCTCCTCCTGTTCTGGCTTGTAACCCCCCTCCCCAATGCCTCAGATCTATGGTCAGCTTCTAAGATTTGTCTATGACCTTTTGTTTACCTCCTTGCTACCTCCCACTGCCTATAATAAAACAAAATTACTCTTTTTTTTTTTCAAAATACTTATTTATTTATGCATACAAGCACTGGGGTACCGGCCAGAGGTGTGGGGTGGTAAGAGAATCCACCAGACAGAGCAGAGAGCAGAACAGGCAGATGGACTGAAATCCACTGCTGAGGGGAGCAGCGGGCCAGGCAGGAGAGGTCTACCTGCACCATGTGGGTCACCTCCCCAGCCTGCGGCAGGGATCAAATTCATGCTGCAGTGACTGTGGTTTGCCCCATAGTGCATTGCTTAACCCACTGCACCACCAGGGAGGGCCCCAAAATTACTCTTCTGTCTAAAACAGAGGAGGTACAAATGGTAATGAAAGATGGTAATGGTTTCTTTAAAGCATACACATAAGTGAAACCATCTGGTATTTATCTTTCTTCTATTGATTTTTTTATATAATTTCTTTATTTTCTTACAGTATTGTTTTCCCTTCGGTATATTCCCCTTAGTTCTCCATAGCGTCTGTGCACTGTCACCACAGTCCCTTTACTCTTCCCTCCCCTCTTTTGACATCCCTCCCTTAACTTCCCCTGCTGTTCGCCTGAAGACTATGGTCTGCTTGCAAGTTTTGTCACTTTCCTGACTTCTTTGTTTGGTTTCCCTATGTTCCACCTGCACATGAAATCATTTGATGTTTTTCTTTTTCCTTCTGATTTATTTTGTGCAGCATAATCCTTTCTAGCTGCATCCGTGTTGCCACAAATTGCACGGATTTATCTTTTTTTTGAGCTCCGAGTAGTTGTCCATTATGTATTTATCCTACATCTTCTTGATCCAGTCATCATCTGTTTTTTGACATTTAGGTTGTTTCCATATCTTAGCTATTGTAGATAGTGCTGCAGTTAACGCAGGAGTAAAGGTTTCCTTTCAAATTAGTGTTTTTGCTTCTTTTGAGTAGATATCTAGGAGTGGAACCACTGGGATACATGGCAAATTCATTTTAGTGTTTTCAAGACCACTGCTTTCCTTAGGGGCTGGACCTGTTTACATTCCCACCAACAGGGTAAGAGGGATCCTTTTTCTCCACACCCTCCCCAACACTTGCTGTTTGTTTATAATATGGGCCATTCTCATTCCTCTCCCTTCCCCTCACCTGCACAGCGGGTTGTGTGATGGTGCACAGGTGAATTGGTGGTGGAAATTCTATGGGGATTATACTTGAGAAAAGAAAGCCAACATTGCTTAAAAATGAACAATGATGTAAAATATAAATAAATAAATTTAGATAACGAACAAATGTGCCATTTTCACCGATGTGAAGTGGTATCTCTCTGTAGTTTTGATCTGCATTTCCCTGATGATAAATGATGATGAATATTTTACATATCTGTTGGCCATTTTTGTGTCTTCTTTGGAGAAGTATCTATTTTACCCTTTTATTTGATTGAGTTATTTGTTTTGTTTGTGTTGTATTGTACAATATAAGCTCTTTGTAGTCTTTGAAATCAGTGCTTTGTTGGGTGAATGAAGTGCAAATATTTGCTCCTACTCAGTAGGATGGCCCTTCATTTGGACTACTGTCTCTTTCACTGCACAGAAGACTTTTAGTTTGGTAGACCCAGTTGTTTATATTTTTCTTGCTGCTTGAGATGAGTACTCGAAGATGTTTCTGAGGTTTATCTCATGGAGTGTTTTTCCTATGTTTTCTTCTATATAGTTCATGGTTTCAGGTCTTTTTTCATTTTGAGTTGATTTTCATGTATGGTGTGAGATAGCAATCTAATTTCAATCTTTTTGCTTGTGACAGTCCAGTTTTCCCAACACCATGCTTTGAAGAGGCTTCTCTTGTTTCAATGTACATACTACACTCCTTTATTGTAGATCAGTTGTCCATAAATACATGGTTTTTATTTCTGGACCGACAGTTCTACTTCATTGGTCTCTCTATCCTTATTTTTCTTGCAGTATCATGTTGTTTTAATTATTATGGATTTATAGTATAGTTTGAAGTTTGGAAGTGTGATAGCTTCTTTTTTATAGGAGAGCGTCAGCTGTTTCGGCTATTTTGTGGTTTCACATGTGTTTTAGTACTATTCATTTTATTTCTTTGAAGAATGCCATCAGAATTTTAATTGGGCTACATTGAATCTGTGAATACAAAACACTAAAATGAATTTGTGGCCATTTTGACAATGTTGTTGAACCTTCCTATCCATAAGCAGAGAACATCTTTCCATCTCTTTGTGTCTTCTATTTCTTTTAACAATGTTTTATAGTCTTCCTTGTATAGGTCCTTTACCTATACTTCCTTTATTAAGATTATTCTCAGGTATCTAGTGTTTTTTGGTGAGATTGTAAATGGGATAGCTTTCTTAACTTCCTCTTCTAGCTCACTGTTTGAATAGAAGAAGGTAACTGATGTTCATTATCATACATTTTGCAAATAATGATAGCTTTACTTCTTTTCCCAATTTACTTTCTTTCCCAATAGATTTCATTTATTTATTTGCTTTCTCTTGCCTAATTGCTAGGACTTCTTTTGAAAAAAGTTTTATTTTTTACTTATTTATGCATACAAGAAGTGGGGTGTAGGTCAGATGGGGGGGTGAGAGGATTCACCAGAGACAGAGTGGGGTGCAGTACAGGTAGAGCTATTGAAATACACTGTTGAGGGGAGCAGTGGGCAAAACAGGAGAGGTTTCTTGCACCATGTGGGTTAGCTCCCTGTCTGGGGATTGAACTTGTGCTGCAGTAGCTGTGGATACTTCATAGTGCTGAAAATTAACCTCTTGTGCCACCAGGGAAGCCTCTAGCTAGGACTTCTAATGCTACATTGAAAAGTAATGGTGAGAGTGGACATCCTTGTATTATACCAGATCTTAGTGGAAAGACTCAGTTTTTCATCACTGAGAATGATACTGCTATGTGTTTGTCATAGATTGCTTGTATTATGTTAAGCTATGCTCCATACATTTCCAGTTTTTCATCATAAAGGGATACTGATTCTTATCAAGTGCTTTCTCAGAATCTATAGATATGGTCACATGATTTTCACTTTTCATTTTATTGATGTGGTGAATTACATTGACTGATTTTCAGATATTGAACCATCCTTGTGTTCCTGATATAAATCCCATCTAGTCATGATGTATAATCTTTTGAATATACTATTGGATTTGGTTTGCTAAGATTTTATCGAGGGTTTCTTGTGTTGTCTTTGTTTGGCTTTGATATTAATGTAATGTTGGCCTCATAAAATGTATTTAGAAGTATTTGTTTCTCAAAATTTTGAGAGTCTAACCATGAAAGGAATCAATGCATCTTTGAAAGTTTGGTAAAACTTACTTGTGAAGTCACCTGGTCCTGGGTTTTTGTTTTATGAGAGAGTTTTGATTACTGTTTCAATTTCTTTGTGACTGGTTTGTTTAGGGTATCTATTTCTTCCTTTTTCAGTCACAAATGATTTTGTGAATCTAAGAATCTGTCCATTTTGTCTAAGCTGTCAAATTTGTTTGTATATAAATTTTCATGGTTATCTCTGATTATCTTCTGAATTTTGCAGAGTCTGTTGTAATTTCTCTTTATTCATTTTTGATCCTATTATGTTTTTGCTACCCCCCCCCCCCGCCTTTATTTCAGTGAGCTTAGCTAGAGGTTAATCTATTTTATTTTTTCAAAGAAGTTGTTTTGGTATTAACAATCTTTTGAATTAACTTTTTGATTCCTATTTCATTTTGTTCTTTTTTTTTTAAGATTTATTTGTTTATGCATACAATAGCTGGGGTACAGGCCAGAGTGGTGGGAGGTGAGAGAATTCACCAGAGATAGAGTGGGGAGCAGAACAGGCAGAACAGAGCAACTGAAATCCACTGCTGAGGGGAGCAGCAAGTGAGGCAGGAGAGGTCTGCTGGCTGGGGATTGAACTCATACCGCTGTGCAACCAATGCTTCATAGTGCTGTGCTCAATTGGCTGTGCCACTAGGGAGGCCCACTATTTCTTTATTTCTGCTCTGCTTTTTATAAATGACTTCCTTATGCTGGCGTTTGGATTTTTTTCCTGCTCTTTTTCAATTTCCTTGAGATGAGAGAGTTGGTTCTTAATTTGGGCTCTTTCTCTTGTTTCTTGATGTCACTCTTCAATTTCACTGTACTGTATTGCTATATTCTGCCCTCTTAGTACTGCTTTTGCTGTATCCCATACATTTTGAAGGGATGTGTCCTTATTATTCTTTTAAATTTATAATAAATAAATTTATCATAATGAAATGACGTCATTTTCATGTACCTTAGAAATACCAGCTTGAAAGTTTTTACTATTTTAATTGATTTAGTCATCTACTTAATATTGAGCTATGTAAGTTACTTATATACTCTGATACCAGTCATACATCAGAGATAACTTGTGTCTTTTGAAGAGTGACAGTTTTTAATTTTGCTGAAATTTAATTTCTCAATTCTTTTTCTCTATGATTTGTACTTTTTGTGTTCTAATCTGAGAAACTTTTACCTATACATAAGTCATGAAGATTTTTTCCTATGTCTTCTGTTATTTAGTGAGTCAATTTAAATCTTTAATATACTTCAATTTAAATCTTTACTGTACTTCAATTTACTTTTTATATACAGTATTATGTAAGTTTCAATGTTACTATCATTGCTATTATTATTCAGAGAGTCAGTTGCTCCAGCAACATTTACTGAAAAGACTATACTTTTCTCATTGTATTACCTTGACTTTCTTTCCAAAAATCAATTAGCCTATGTGTATGGGCCTATTTCTGGAGTCCATTATGCTCCATTGAATTAATTATAACTCTTACATCATTACCATGGTTCTGATTATTGCAGGGGAAGTTTGTAATACAACGAATTATAGTCCAAAGGCTGAATCTGGTCCAAGGTTTGTTTTGTATGGTCTATGAAGTAAAACTGATTTTTATATATTTTAAAGAGTTGTATGTGGTCCACAAAGCCTAACATATTTCCTATCTGGGCTTTTATAGAAAAAGTTTGTTGACCTTAAAACATATCTAAAAACAAGGTAATATAAATTCTTCAAGTTTGTTATATGTCACAATTTCCTAGGTCTGGTATATTCACATAAATTTTAAAATCATCTTATTAAATCATAAAAAGAATGCTAAAATTTTGAATGGAATTATGCTGAATCTCTAGATCAGTTTGGGAATAATTGCCATCTTTACAAAATTGAGTCTTTTAATCTAAGAGCGTGGACTTTGTTTTTATTTAGATCTCCTTTACTATCAGCAATATTTTCTGTCCAGTTCTTACAGATATTTTGTTTATCCTCGAGTATTTTGTATATTTGATGTAACTCCTACAAGTGGCATTTAAAATTTATTTCCAAATTATTATGGGCTAAAAAGAATTACAGTGGGTTTTGTGTATTACCCTTTCATTCTATGATTTTTCTTAGTTCTGGTAGCTCTTTTTGTGGGTAGATTTATGATTTTCTATATACATGACAATATCATCTACAAATAAAAGTTTTACTTATTTATTTTATTGCCTTATTGCACTGGGAAGGATCTCTAATAAATTGCTGAATGGAAGTGATGGGAATGGAGTGTTTTGCTTCTCCCCAGTCTCAGAGAAAGCATTTGGTCTTTCATCATGAAGTCTGGTGTTAAATGTAATTTTTAGCAAAGTACCCACTGTCAGATTGAAGATAATTCCTTTTAGTTTTAGTATTCTGAGAGATGGATGTTTATTTCAACTAACTTTTCTAATTGTAGGAAATGATTATGTGTGGTTTTTTGGTTTTTGGGTTTTTTTTTTTTTTTTTTTTGTCTGTTAATACTGAGAATCACTTTGCCTGATTTTCTAAGGACAAATCAACTTTGCACTCCTGACATTAAACCCTTCTTTAAAAAAAAACTTTTTGAGAATCAGCTTTGGGTTTATGATTTTTTTTTAAAGGCTCTGTTGTCTCATCATTTTCTATTCTGCTGATTTCCCTCTCATCTTTATTTTATCTTGCCTCCTTACTTTTGGTTTAATTTCTGCTCTTTCCTCTAGTTTCTTTTTTTCCCTCCAGTTTCTTAAGGTAAAAATAGCTGACTATAGTACTTCCTCTTTTAAATAACCTTCAACATTTACACATATATGTTTTTCTCGAATCATTTATTTAGATGCATCCCTTGAGTTTTGCTGTGTTTATTTTCACTTCATCCTGTTAAATAATTTCTAATATATCTTATGATTTCTTTTTGGTCCATGGATGATTACCATGTGTGTTGTTTAATTTCTAAATATTTAGGGCCTTTTCAGATAACCTTCTGTTGTTGATTTACCAATTTCTACTATAGTCAGAGACTATATCTTTATCATTGCAATTCTTTTAAACTCATTAAGACTTGTAATGATCAAGCATAACATATAACAATGTTTCCCATGTACATTTGGCCAGAATATAAATTCTGCAATTGTTGGATATTGTCTGGGGTCTTGATGGAATGTCCTTAGTTTTTTAGGGACTTCTCTCCACTCAAGCTGACAGAAATTAAAATGTGTCCCAGTGATATATGAGCAACAGGAATTGTTCAGCTTCTAACTCCCCAGCAACTGGTTTTGTAGAGTTTGCATGCAAAATTAATATATCTCCATAGATAGGAAGTGAGTCTTATGCAGATTAATTCCTTCCTTTCTGGTATTCTTTCTCACAAATGCCAGTGCCCTGTGATGTTTACTTTACCAATCTTAGGCTCTTCAACTTAGCTAGATTTTGATCTTTGTTTGGGATTTTACTTCCTATTCAGAGGGCCCAAAATTAACTGCAGATGGCAACAGACAATGCATTTGTAAAGTTCATCTTAATTGCTTTGCTCTTCTCAGTAATTTTTCTGTTGAACTCACAAAACTTTCAGCTTACTGTCCAATGTCAGAAAAAAGTTGGACGACTTTTTTTTTTTTTTTTTTTGGTATTTATGGCATAGGCATGGGGCATTTCTTAGAGGTGAGTTTTGGATGAAGATTTTAATAAAACGTGTAAGTGAGCCATGACAAAAGCATTCTAGGCAGAAGAAGGGGTGGCACAAAGGCACTGGGGGTGAACAATGCTTTGCTTAGGTACCATTATCCTCACTTCATAGTGAAGAGTCTAAGGATTAACCTAAGATCTCACAAGTAGATTCAACCCACATTTGAAAACAGCATCTGCAATGTTTCTTCTAATTCTCATCATTTCCCCTGAAGACTGATGCATTAATAAAGACAAGATGTATGGACTATGACTAACTGGTAGAAGTTGTTACCTCAGGAGACTTTATGAGCTGAAAACATAAATTGCTTAAACATGTGCTCAGACAAACTCAATGTTGGTAGAGCTGTAATGGCTTATGGGCACCAGGGGAATTTCTAGTGAATATTTGTTAGTTCCGGTAATGGTACAGTGTGAATACGGTTTTACTTTTGTGGTGCTTTCAGCGTGCTCTCCCAGTCAGGGAAGTGTGCTCTCTTGCTTGATAAAGTCAAGTTGCTTCTTGAACTCTATGTAGAGGGAAGCCATGCAGGAGGCATGTGTGTTGATAACAGTTACCATTACTTGAATGACTAGTGCACCATAGATTATCTAGAGTCTGCATTATTACACTATTTTATTGCACAAGGAAAGACCTGAGAACTAAATTTCCAAGTTTGCTCAGTTTGTAAGTGAGGCCAGGGCTTTATCTTTCCCTATCCTGTTTCCGCTACACTTTGCTATAGTGCTGGCTAAAATTTGGGACAGAAGACTTAGTGTGGTTATTTCTTTGGTCACTTCATCAGACATGAAATTTTTCCTGTCTTCCTGTGTTGTTTTTGGTTTTTTGTGTGAAAAGGTTAAAAAGTAAAATAGATGATGCCGTCATGGAAAGCCCTTTCTGCCTCTTCTAAAGATTGTGTGTTTTGTTCGATTTGGAGAGTGGGGTTGTGAGCTGCTGGTTTCAGGATTATGAATCAGTAGAGCACAGAGCCAAGGCTCTGTTAGAGGGGAGAAGTTAGTGTAGGTCCTTAGCTGTGTGAAGTGGTGCAGCTGCCAAGATGCAAGAATCACTGCCATAGTCCCTTTCCTCTTTCCTGGTGGCAGAAGTCCAGTGACTGGTTCCTTCTATTCTCTGATACTCTCTGCAGTGAGCGCTCACTTGGCTGGCTGCTCCTGTCACTGGAGCTACCAGGAGAGAGAACGAGGACTGTGGGGGTGATTCTTAGTATCTGTAGATGATTTGACAATTGTTGAAGTTTTTCACTACTTTTTCTCAAGCACTTTATTAAGATTGATTGCAGAGGGGTAGGAGGTGTCCAGAGGGACTAAGGAAGAAGATGTTTGTCCAGGCTAATTCTAGGCAAAACTATATCAAGAGATGTGGGAAATCCCTAAAAGTAATGATCCATTTGTAGCTGAGGGAAGACACTGAAGTTTCTTCCCTAGCCCTGCCAGTGTTTACTGGAGTATCTTTCTCCCCTTTTATGACTCTCAGGCCCAAATTTAAACTCATTAACTCCTTAAACTCTGTGAGGGTGTAAAGAAATTATGAAGAAAATGTAAAGTTACCCAGATCTGGACATCTTAAGGGGGCATATTAACTACATGATGCTAACTGGAATTTTTTATTCCTTTGTTCATTCACTCATCCAATCAATAATATTTATTGAATAAATAACCTATTATATACTAGGCCAAGGAGGTACAAAATTTAGCTCGTAGAATTGTTGTTCAATGTCCATCTGCATATACCATAATCTTCATGACAATACAAATTCCTTACCGAGTTTAGTACACTTTGTATGACCATGACAACCCCCAAGACATGCTAAGCAGCTGGAAAGTAACTAAAATTGATGGAAAGAGGAAATGTACACTACCAGTTATTACAGTCTTTATCTCTGGTCTATGAACCCTGGGCAGTTTGTATATGGGTCTGGGCTCTTTTGCTGTCACAACACTTAGGAGTGTTACCATGTTCAACATCAATATCAATCTTGGTGCTGGTTTATTATTCAGTAGGTTCTCTTTCGAAGATAAGAAAATGATGACATGAGAGAAGATTGACATTTCTTGGTCAATTGGCCAAAGATGATCTAGTTTTATACTCCTGTTATTTGAACAGCACATTCTTCTCAATGTTACCACTCTTAAAATATAAAGAAGTGGCTTACAAAAATATCAAAGATAAAATAAGGTGGAACCCAATAACAGAATAAAAGACCTCATCAGTGTTACTAGAAAATATATAGGACAAAACCCAAATGCCCAAAAATAGATGACTAAATCAAGAAGATGTGGTATATAAACACAAAGGAATACTATTCAGCAATAAAAAAAGATAAACAAATGCAGTAACATGGATGGAGCTGGAAGGGATTATGCTCAGTGAAATAAGTCAGAAGGAAAAAGAAAAATACCAGATTGTTTTACTTATAGGAGGGATATAGGGGATTAAGGTAAAAAATAACAATAACAACAAAACAAAAATAAACAGACAAATATAAATTAGAGACTTTCTGCAGGGGAGGGGGAGGGAAGGATTCAAAACAAGGGAGGGAAGAGCACAAGGGACTATGGTGATGGTGCATGGGTGAATTGGTGGTGGAAATTCTATAGAGACTACATCTGAGGAAAGAAAGCAAACATTATAAGAAAAAAGTAGAATAAAAAATAAAAAGAAAGAAAATATGTGGGATAAGTTTGTTTAGAAAGGCTATAGAATTTTCACGCAGATCTTTATTTTGAGCACTTTGTTTCATACCATATGCTACTGTGGAGTGCAGAGAGGTAAAAATGGAGCTAAGCCCAGTATTGCCATGAAGGCCCAGGCTCAGTCTTATCCAAGAATCAACTTGATACCTGGAATTGCATGGGTTGACCATGTGTCTGCAGACTAGAGCAGGAAGGCAGGGCAGTATGGATTTCTGCTTCTTTGCTGCAAAGAAGCCAAAATAAGGGCTATATCACTACTTACTATTTCTATGCATGTTCAGAGTCAGTTGTTAATGAATTTAGGGATTATCCAAATTTTTGCTTTTAACTCTTGTGGGTTGAGTCTAAAGGTGGAACTGATCTCATAATATATTTCTTTCCCTAATTCTCTTTGTTCTAAGACTGACGCTTCTTAGACAAGTGAAATCATCTTAACAAAAACATGTCCCATTAATTTTTGATCACTTAATACAACTATGTAGGCAAATCAACATTCTCAACTCCTGCTCAAATAAATGTGCTAGAAATGTCCTGACTTGGCCCCAGACATGCCCTGCAGATTTATTACATCAGTATAGTTCTAATCAAGACTGGTTTCTCTGACCAGTAGAAAAATATACTCCTGTGGGATATACATTGCTGAGGCTTTAAAACAAGTTCCTGGCTTTCTGGATAATAAGATCTCCATTATTCTTGCTTTTGCATAGAGTCTAGAGTACTTGGAACCTGTCAGATACTCAATGGAACTGGATATTTCTGAGTTTATCGTGAAGGCTCAGCAAAACTCACACTGTATTGCCTACTCTTTTGTTCACCTTAGCTAGTCTGGTTGTGTACTTCCAATGGGGTCTCCCTCAAATCTTTCCTATCTCCATTTATCTAGTAGCTAAGTCTAATCCTAATTATTTCTCTGATCTTAACTCTTTTCTTCCCCTCTTGTCAGTAAATCCTGCTAGTTCTACTTCCAAAACAGATCCTAAATTAACCTCTTCTCTTTAAGATACCATCTTCTTTCAAGAAGATGATGGCAAAATTCTCTGGACAAGTTATATTAGTTTCCTAGGGCTGACATAATAAAGTTCTGTGGACTGGGTGGCTTAAACAGATATTTATTTTCTCATTTTGGAAGCAAGAAGTCTGAGATCAAGGTGTAGGCTGTGTCCATTTCTTCTTAGAGCTCTCTACCAGGCTGAAGATGATGGTCTTGTTTTCATGTGGTCTCTTCCTTGTTTGTCTGTAACTTAGCCTCTTTTTCTTATAAGGGCAATGGTCATATCGGAATAGATTTCATCCTAAAGACCTCACTTCAGCTTAATTACATTTTTAAATAACTTTTTTCCAAATAAAGTCACATTTTGAATAGTGAGGATTAGGGTTTCAGCATATGAATATGGGCAAACTCCCAAAGATCTCCTGCTTTCATTCCTGTCTCATAATATTTACTCAAAGTAATCTTTAAAAATGGTGAACCAGATTTTACCACTCCTTCCTTATGAAAACTTTCTGATAGCTCCCATTTTACCACCTAGGTCTCACCAATGTCATCTGCTCTGATTCCTCTCCCTTGTTCAGCCCCTCTGGTCTCTATTCAGTTTCCCAAGCATGTCCAAGTCCTTCTTGTCTTGGCAACTTTGCATGCACTGTGCCTTTTGGCTGAACCACACTTCTGAAACTGTGATGGTGGGGATGATCCAAGAAGAAGGCCCTATTTCTTCTCCTGGTGGGAGAAGCAAGGAGCAAGGAGCCATGCCTCTGAGAGAGCCACTGCACAGCAGTGGGCTGTGGGATCACTGGGGAGGATCAAGTCTGCTGGGGAGCATGGTGGACAGGGGCATGAGAGGCAGAGTGTGACGTGGGTCTCCTCAGATGAAGTAAATTTTTAAAAAAATTTAATTAATTATAATTGACATCACTTGTATTCCTCAGGGAGTACCCACCACCATTCCACCCGTGCACCACCCCCTCAGTCCCTTGTGCTCTTTCTGCCCTCATCCCCATCTTTGCCTTCTCCTCCATCCCCTCCTCCACCATTGTCCCTTTGGTTTATCTTGGCTTTTTGGTCTTGTTGAGTTTTTT
Organism: Galemys pyrenaicus; assembly: GCA_019455555.1. Lineage (NCBI taxonomy): Eukaryota > Metazoa > Chordata > Mammalia > Eulipotyphla > Talpidae > Galemys > Galemys pyrenaicus. Next base: position 10,717 of record JAGFMF010011777.1, on the reverse strand, counting down.
GTTTGCTTTTAGTTATAATTGCCCATTTCCTTGAGCTTATTCTTTGTTGTTGTTCTTTCATATTCCTCCTAATAGTGAAGCCATCCGGTATTTTTCTCTTGCCTTCTGACTTGTTTCACTGAGTATAATTCCCTGCAGTTCCATCCATGTTTCTATAAATGTTCCTAGTTTCTCACACTGCTAGTGGGAATGCAAGCTAATCCAATCATTATGGAAGACCGTATGGAGGTTCCTCAGTCTACTAGAAATGGAACTACCATATGATCTGGCAATCCCACTCCTAGGAATCTACCAAAAGGACACAAAAACACTGATCCAAAAGAGCACCTGTACACCTATGTTTATTGCAGAACTATTTGTAATTGGTAAGACTGGAAACCACCCAAATGCACAAAAGTAGATGACTGGATCAAGAAGACGTGGTACATATACACAATGGATGAAGTGGTTTTTAAGGGGGGGCAAAAGAGGCACTGGGCTCTGTGTAGTGGTCAAAGTAAAGAACATGATTTTCAGGATGTAATGATCAAGGCTGCTCTTTCCACAGCCTTAAGATTTCCTTAAGATTTTAGCCACATCTTCCAGCTAGATATGAGCTACCCTACTTTATCTCCTCTTGTAATTGAACTTGCAGCCCTCTCTAGGGATGCAGTGAACTTCTCTATTTTGCACTTAAAATGGGAACTTGAGTGATTAGAAGATTTTATCTTTTTTTGGTAGGACTATGTGGAGCCTTAGCATACCATCGCCTGGGAAGAGACTTTGCTCTCTGAACAGGAAGATCTGATCTGATTGAATTAACAGAATTTTCTGCATCTGGATGAGTGTTTTCCTCCAAAGAACTTACTGATAAAGTAAATGTATTTATTTCTTGAAACTCATTTATTTCTTCTTAGGCAATGAAAACATCTAAATGCAGCTTAACATTCAAGGCAGCTAACTGCTAGCCTATAACCCAGAGAAGATATGAATCAAAATCTTTCAGGGCCAGGACAATAGCTGGAGCTGCATTTCAGCTGTTCCCTCAGTCCTTCAACAAATTTGCAATAGTTTCTATTTTGTGCCAGGCGTTCCCCCAGGAACTGGGACTGCAAAGATGACTCAGACACGTGCCTACTCCCCAAGAACTCACAGGCTAGAGGAGGAGTCAGTGAAAATAATTGACTTTATCATCTGGGTGAACAGGGGTTCGGGAGGCCCAGAAGAAGTAGGGACAAATGCAATTGTTTTGTACATACATAAAAGCTAGCAACTCACTTTATTTTTATTATTTTTTAAAAGATTAACTTATTTATACATACAAGAACTGGGATACAGAACTGGGGGGTGAGAGGATTTGGCAGAGACAGAGCAGAGAGCAGAACAGGCAGATAGACTGAAATACACTGCTGAGGGGAGCAGCGGGAGAGACAGGGAAGGTCTGCTGCATCATGTGGGTCACCTCCCTGGCCAGGGATCGAACTTGTAGTGCAGTGGCTGCAGATGCTTCATAGTACAGTGTTTAACTCCTTGAGCCACCAGGGAGGCCCTGCAACTCACTTTAGATAAGTCAAAAGCAGAATGCCTTTGCTTTGCTCTTTTCCTTAGAAAATTATACATGGAGAAACTGTTGTGCCTACATTTAAGCAAACAATGTCAAAAATTCTAAACACAGTTTTAAATCCTAAGGAACTTTGAAAAAGATGTCACTGAGATTGTATTAATGAAAGAAGGGAAGGGAGAACCAAGAATATGGAACCTCTATCACAGGCCAGCATGCACAGAAAGCATTTCATTTAATTCTCACAACAACCTGGGGCATATCACTGAGGAGGAAAATAGGGCTCAGGGAGCTTGGATGCTTTTCAAAGCCATGTGGGACAAATGGTGGGATGCAAACCCAGATCTTTCATGCTCATCCTGTAAGACCCTCACCTCCCATTTCAGACAGGACCTATTTTAGGTAGTGAGGAGATGCTGGGCCTTCTGCATGTAAAGATGCTATCATCTTTCCAGGGATCAAATATGCATCTTCTCTGTGTGATGGCTTGGGAGGCTAGAACAAAGGTTTCGCCCTTTCTATGAGCCATGATAACCACTGGAGAGGAAGACAAGGAAGTGATGGGATAATGTACTATGCCACTGCTTCTTCAGGCTAGACTGGGATTTGGAGCTCTATCATACCTGTTTATTCTAGCTTTGGCATTTCTATGAAAAGTCCTAGGTAAGTAGTCAGTTGAAGGACCATTGGTCCAGTTGGGAATGAGAGTATAGTCACCTTGGGGGTGATGAGGTGTGAGGGTAGGGCAAGCTTGATAAGGGGTGGTATCATGGACAAGTCCAGTGCCATCACCTTCTGTCCCCTGAGAGGTCACTGAAGTACCTAGTTCTCTTAGATCTAGTCGACCAGCAGGAGAGGAAGTTCTTCTGAAGTACTTCTTTGTTAGTATCTGGACAAGTGTCTTACTAGATTTCTGGGGAAAGTTTTGCCAAACCATTTATCCTTCTGCAACTTTTAGGGAGAGACTGGAATGTCCATGTGGACCTGCTAGGAGAGAGGGAACTACCCAGGACCTAAAGGAGGTCCACTCCTCCCTTGCTGCATTGAGCGGAAAAACAGAAGCAGTTGCCCTACTTCTGTCGCAAACCAGGAACATTAGGAGACATGGGAGGCAATGAGGAAACCTTTAAGGTACAGTAGCCCTAGACAGATCTCACTGCACACTCTGCCCAAAGGTTGGCTGGCCTTTCTCTTGTGGGAAGCTACGAACAGGAGGATGGAGGTCCCCTTGGCATGGTAAGAGGGTGATAAAGAGTGGCCTTCCCCATCATAATGATCTCCAGAGGACATTAACGGGAAACTGGAGAGGAAGCTTGGAAAAAAACAGACCCCAAGTTTGATAAAAATTAAGAAGCAAGAACCACATTAATTTCTTAGAGCAAAGATCTTCTGGGTTAGGAGCTCATCCTGGGAGATAAGGCTGGTGTAATAGCATTCTTTGGTTGGAAATTGTAGTGATAATTATAGATCTACATGAAAAAATTACACATTTTAGTGTGAGGTGCTAAGGATTATCTCATTAGTTTCAAAGCTTAGGTCAAAGGCACTTGGGGAGCTCCATGTTGGCGTTGGATTGCAGAGAGAGTTGAGCCTAGCTCTCGTTTCTTTTTTCAGACCTGGTTCCACTTAGTACCACATGGACTTTGCATGTTCTCATGTGGACATACAAGCCTGCATATATGAGCTGTGTTTACATGCCCACAAATGATCACTTTTTGATCCTTCTGCCAGAGGTATGAATATCTCTTGGAAGTATATTAGGGGAGAGGTCTATGCAGCTCTGGAAGGGGAGATGGGCTATTTGGGGAGAATTTTTAAATGAAGCATGAGGAAATGACTTCAGGGACACAAAGTAAGGTCTATAAGTGGGAAAGAACTGTGGATTGGGGGGTGGGGCATTAAGGATCCCTAAATTGCAGGATCCCTAAAGTGCAGGACCCTGGGTAGGTACTCTTCTTGCCTAGGTCTGAGAGAATAGTACATGAAATTGTACTGATCAGTATGGTATTAGCTACCTGTAGCCATATGTATTTAATTAATTCAAAATTAAATTCAATAAAATTTAAATTCAGGGTCAGTAGTCACCTTTTAAGAGCTCCATAGTGACATATGGCTCATGGACATCACATTTCCATCATCACAGGAAGTTCTACTTATAGTATAGGTGCTGGAGGTTCAGAGAAGCTAAGGGATTTGTCAAGGACAAACCCTATGTAGCTAAATGAGTCAGGTTGAAATTTGAACGTATAAATCTGTCTGATTCTAAATCTTGTTTCTTTCCTTCTCTGACCTGTAAACACTGACTTTACCTTTCCCATCCTTGATCTGTAAGACAAAAGCAGAACCATCAGGGGGTTATGATGAGGATTAAATGAGACTCCGACTTTAAAATGCCCATCGCTGTTGTTGGTTCTTAGTAAATTTGGCTTCTTTCTCTAGTCTCAGCAGGGAATGGAAACAGGGAGAGGAAGGATAAGAACTCTTTCTACTTCAAATACTAAAATAAGAGAGAAATGGCTTGAGATGCATGAAAGACACTGATAAACACTTCAATGCTTATACACCTACCTTGGAAAGACAACTAATTCTGATGCGAGATACTGAGGATTAGCTAATTAAACTCCAAAGCCAGCATTTTTTGTTTGAAAGATAAAAATAATTTCACATGGAACTGGAACTTATTTAAAAAAAAAGGTGTGGAGAATATATTCATTCTCTGATTATTTATAACCAAGAGACAAGAAAGAATCCATTAGACATTAAAGCTCCACACTTAATAGCTGATCCATTTTCTCATAAATGCTACTTTCAGGATAAAAGAAAAAGGCATGCTTCTGAAAAGGTGTTATCTTGGAGTGCAAAGTTAAGTTCCTGGACTAGCTGTGGGTATCTGGTCAGAGTCATTGTCCTCCTGTTCTGTCACCTTGAGAGTTTCCCTCTCCTGGCTCGGTCCACTCCACCCCTTAGGAAGAGAGGAATGGAGAAAGGGATTCTAGGGGCCTTTCACCTCTGATGATACAGAATCTTATAAAATCTAGAGTAACCTCAAATACAATTATTTTATTTAAAAATTAGAAATAACTTATTTTATCTCTTATTCATCACCAATGCTTAACCATGTTTAAGAAATTTCCCATCACTAGAGGCAGATATTTATCCTTGCTATTTATTGGTCCAGTGGAATATGGGTTTTATGTGTTTTTTTTTTTTTTTTTCATAACATCACTAGTGAAGGAAAAGTAGACTGACCAAGCAATAGAATTTACTTTGCTAGATTAAAAGAGAATATAGGGGCCTCCCTGGTAGCACAAGGGGTTATGGTGTGGCACTATGAAGCCATCTGCACTACTGCAGCATGAGTTCCATCCCTGGCCAAGGAAGGGACACACATGGCATGGTAGACCTGTCCCGCCTCACCTGGTGCTCCCCTCAGCAGTGGATTTCAGTCGCTCTGCCTGTTCTGCTCCCCACTTTGTCTCTGGTGAATCCTCTCACCCCATGCCTCTGGCCTGTACCCCAGTTCTTGTATACATACATAAATAAATCTTTTTTAAAAAGAGAGACTATAGGACTCCTTCATGGAGAGTATAGTTTTCTAATGGCCATAAACTGAAGATATTCATTCATGCATTCATCCAATAATTTAACAAGTATTGCAACAAATATTGCTCATTTGCAATAATGAGCAAAGTAGACAGAGCTCTAGCTCAGGGAACTTATACCTATTCTGGGAAGACAGATCAACAAGAAACCAATGAAAGATGTAATGTGTCAGGTGATGATGAATACACAAAGAAAGCACTGATCAAAGGTGAGGAGGTGAAGCCTTTATGTGGATGGGGGAAGCTGATATCTTAGATTGGTCTAGATATCTTGATGATCTGGGGGGAAGGCTTCTTTGAGGTGATGATATTTGGAGAGAACACTGTCTAAAATACAGAAGTAATTGTGGTGAAGAATGTTCCAGGCAGGGGATTGGGGGTAGGGAAGCAAAACCACCATCCTGAAATGGGAAAAGCCTTTGTGGGTTGGAAGAGCAGAAAGACACTATCTAGAATCAGGGTGGAGCTGAGCAGAGCAGGGAGAGGAGGAAGGCAGTGAAGTCAGATAGATGACCAGGGATTAGATCAGAAATCAGCTAACCTATGGACCATGAGTCAGATCCAGCATGATGACTAAATATTTAAATAAAGTTTTATTGGCACACGGCCACACCTGTTTGTTTAATGTTGTTTCTGGCTGATTTTACACTACAACAGGAATAGTTATGATAGAGACCTTATGGCTTGCAAATCCTAAAGTGTTTACAATCTAGTCCTTCACAGGGAAATTTTCTGTCTTCAGAAAATGATTATCATTTGACAAGTATATCTTTACCATCTTATTTTCAAGTTTGCTGTGCCATGAAAGCATCTTCTAGAACAGAATATAATTAGATTTTTGTCATACCACATGAACATCTTTGTGTTTTAAGTGACCTGCAGTTGAATCTATTTCTGTTATGCTGCCTATTTGATCTGTCTCCCTCCTCTCTGCTTATCTTTTACTTGACTATATTTTTTGGTACATTGATGCATTTTCCCCCCTCACTTTCAGTTTCTGGATTTATTTGTAAAAGTGCACGAGTAAAGTTGGTATGACAGAGGAATGTGTTGATAAAGTTATGGATGAGAAATTTTATTTTCCACCAAGAAAAAACAAAATAATTGATTTAATGGTTAATGTAAGCAGAACGATTTAACTGTCAGCCTAAGAACTGGCCTTATAAGTTAAATAATCTATAGAAACATGTATAAAAATATAATATTGGGAGGCTGTATTTACTAAATATCTGAAATTGGTCACAGAAATTAATCTCCACATTTCCCCCCTTTGTTATAAAACACACAAAGGTAACATTTACCATCTTAAACACCTCTAAGTGTATTGTTCACATTCATCGCTGTGCAACCATCATCACCTTCCATTTTCAGAACATTTGGCATCTTATAACACTGCAAGCTTGTCCTCATTACATAGCAACTCTGCACCAGCCCATGGCCACTACCATTCAATGTCCTGAGTACTGACATTTTTAAGATTCTCTTTTCCTTTCAAATCAGTTGCCTTTCCCAGCACAGGGACACCTTGGAGATATTTCAGGTTCCATTCTAGTGCAGTGTAATGAAACTAGTATTGCATATAGTGAGTCACACATATTTTGGGTTTCCCAGTGCGTATAAAAGTTGTTGACGTTAGGGCCTCCCTGGTGGTGCAGTGGGTTAAGCAACACACTGTGAAGCAAACCGCAGCCACTGCAGCACGAGTTCGAGCCCTGCTGCCAGCCAGGCGAGGGACCCACATGGTGCAGCAGACCTCTCCTGCTGTGCCCGCTGCTCCCCTCAGCAGTGTACTTCCGTTGATCTGCCTGTTCTGCTCCCCGCTTTCTGTGGTGAATCCTCTCACCCCCCCATATCTCTGGCCTGTACCCCAGTGCTTGTATGTGTAAATAAATAAATCTTTAAAAAAAAAAAAAGTTGTTGACGTTATATTGTAGTCTATGAAGTGTGCATAACGTCGGATCTAAACCAAAACAAAACAACGAACATTCCTTAATTGAATGTGACACAGACACAAAGTGGATGTAGGCTGTTGAGAAAGTAGCCCCCATAGATATCCTTGAGGCCAAGACTTCAATTAGTAAAACCCATAGTATCTCCACGACATGAAAAGTGAAGTGCATTAAAACTAGGTGTGCCTGGTAGATCTTACGTAAAAACTCTATAGATTGTAGTGCAAACATTGTCACAGCGAATATTTTTCCTGGCTGAGTCAAGCAATAAATTCCAGCAGAGAAGTTTTCCCCTTAGAAGTCACCTGTTATCCATGTTACTTAGTTAGTTTTTCAGCTTCACAGCTTCATTCTCACCATTTCAAACCTGAACATTTTGCTGATTGTCTAAATCTCCTCTCAAGACCTTCACTTGCATCAGATTGTCTATGAGTTTTATCTTCCTTTTGGAACTTCTGGCCTCTGACTCTGGCCTGGTAACTTCCATGCCTGGTGCCTGTTCCCCTCTGCCAGCTGCATTTACCATCCTCCCTGGATTTCCTCCTCATTGCCCCGATCCCTGTGTCCCATGTCCCTTTGGCTTAGTGTGCTGTCTTCTTATGCCACAGTGCACTTTCAAGCTGCTTCCTGAGAATGCAGAGTGTGAGATCTTGCATTTCTGAAAATTTTTAAAATCTGTCTTCACAGTGATTAGCAATGTGTCTGGCTCTAGAATACTAACCCCTCCCCCCCCCCGAGAATTTATTTTTCTTTGGCATTTTGAAGGCATTTTTGTTTTCTAGTTTACATTTGCAAAGTCCAGAGCACTCTGATCTTTCAGGTAGATAGTTTCCTTGCTAGAAGCTTGAGAGATATCTGCCCCCTCCCCCAATGTTCTGAAATTTCACAATATATGTCTTGATGTTAGTATATTTTTAGCCATAGTCCTGGACCCTGGTGTGTGGGGGGGCATCGACTGGAAAATTTTCTTGAATTATTTTGATGAAGATTTTCACTCTTCTATTTTTTTCTTATTCTCTGTCTGAGGTTCTTATTTGAACATTGGACTTCCTGAAGATTTCTCTCTCTCCCCTAATTTTCTTTTTCTTTGGTCTATTATTATTATTATTATTTTTGGCAGGAGAGAGGTGGTAGATTTCCTCAGTTCTATCTTCCAATCTTTCTATTGAGTTTCCAATTTCTACTTTTCCCAAGATATTTTTGTTCTCTGCTTCTTTTTATAGTGTCCAATTTCCATATCTTTTCATGTGCTTCTGAGGATATTAACAATGGCAAGTGGCATGGAGATCTTCATCAACAAGGACATCCAGGTACTTGGAAAATGAAATACCTGATATGAGGGTAGGGAATGGGGCTACCAATAAGGTAGGATCCTTTTGTGATGGATGGTAAGAAAGAAAGACAGGAGAATATGAATTTGGTAGGAGCAATGGGTTTTGGAGACAGTAGCAGGTGAAAATATTTTTAAGAAAATCTTGCTTGGTTTTGTGTCACACAGCTTCCCCCTGCATAATCCTTAAGAGATCTTGGAATACACACCTGCTTTTTTTTTTCAGGATTTTTGTACTTGCATTTCTTCAGGATGTAGTCCAATGTCTGTGCTGCCTTCAGGGCAACTCATTTTTATTTGGATTGCACTGACATCCCTGGGGGGTTCTGATTTTACCTGGGGATTTCAGTCAGGGAATTAGTCTTCTTCATGAAAAGGGTGGAATATAACCATCCTATCAAACTTAGAGTACTTTTTAAAACTGGATAGAAAACTATAATTCCAGCAAGCAGAGTTCCTGTTTCTAGATCATCACTAAAGATTCTAGGGCATTTTAAAGAGTGTCTTAGAAAGTTTTCAGAACCCCCTAAGAAGGGACTGAAGGCATGTCTAGGCATAGACAACTGGGGAAGTGAAGAAGCACAGTAGCAGAAAGGCAGCATCTAGAATGATGAGTTATATACAGGTAGAGTTTGTAGCAGAACCAGAAATCCAAGAAAAAACAAGACACATAGTTAGACTTAAACAGACCTAAACAGAAACAGTCCTCAGACTCCCTTACCTGTAAGATTTCACCAACTGTTTAGTAATGTCAGGGGAATTTTTCCTTATTCCTGTAGGTTCTTCTCTAGTTGATGGAGCAAACAAGTAATTTCAGACAGACTAGCAGGAGAAAAAGAACACAATTATCTATATACTGAGATTTCATATGACTGTAAATTCTAGAGTAAACAAATTGGGCTGAGGGTTTTTATCTTTGAGCTAGTGAAGATGATGGTGGATAAGAACAGAAAAGTTGAAAAGGAGGACCCCACTCCCCAAACCCAACAACTCCAAAAACAGCTTCAAGTGGGACAGGGGCCTAAGGCTTCAAAGAGATGGGAGGGGTGTCACATGATGAAGAGAGGGTGATTCACATCACTGCAAGAGTTTGGGGCCTGGTGACTCTCTCATAACCCAAAACTCGAGAGACAAGACCTGGTGGAAGAGAATCAGGTTTAATCTGGAGCTGGTAAACCCGAGGACAGGGTGGATTACTGTCTCAAAGGTCATGTCCTGGAACTGGGGAGACTTACCTGGGTGTCTGGGACTTTAGGAGGGAGCACTAATTAAGGGAAGAGGTTAAAGGGTGCCTGCATCAGCAGGATTTCAGAAAATAGGAGGACTTTTCAGGAACTACATTTACACCCCCCTCTTTTTTACCCCCCAAATTCTTGCAGGGACCTGTCATTGCCCTGGTAGACATGATCTTCACTGTGGTGATAAGCTGTGCCTTAGTCCTTGCCTGACTTCTGCCTCCATTTGGGTTCAGCCAATGTTGCCTGGTTCTTTGGCTTTGTCTTCAGGAAAAGATAAATAAAAGCAGAACAGGATGAACAGGACAAGGACAAGGAACTTATCCAGTGACAATATGAGAAAAGCAGATGTTATGTAACTAAATATCTCTGATAAAAAGGTTATTTCTGGGTTATCCTAGAAATAGGATACCCTACCTAAATATGGCTAAAGCTCATTTTTCTAGATAGTGAAGATAGGGTAATAGTTTTCCTTCAAGTCTGCAGGGCCTGGGTTTTGGGAAGGCCTTCCTTTGTAATAAGAAAACAGAAATCAATATCAGAATCCGGCTGTGAAGGATTAGTTGTTGCTATTTGTAGTTATTCCTGTGATCTCTTTCTTAGAAATATTGCACTGATGTCTGGCTAGCTGCTGGTAAACAAAGAAATCAGGAATTCAGGATCCTAGGTCACTTATCTGCTTATCTTAGGTATATGCTTGTACTATTTATATTAAGTTCAGAGTATGGAAGTGATACCTCTTGCTAATCTGTTGTCTTCCTAAAGTCCCTCCCATTAAATACTTCACCAACAAAGCAGTAGATACAGTATGGTCTCATTTTTTTTTTTAATTATATAATTTTTAAAAATTTTTTTTGAGTTTTATATTTTTTTTATTAAAATATTTTAAAATTTACATATACTTGCCATTAATTGTAATCCCCATGTATTCCCCAACACCATCTCACCAGTGCACCATCACTTCAGTCCCTCATGCTCCCATCTTCCCTCAACCCTCCCTCTCCCCTCCCCACCAGGTGTCCCCAGTCTGTCCTTGTCTCCTCATTTTTGGTTTCTGTGTC
>JAGFMF010011776.1:0-23624 GCA_019455555.1 Galemys pyrenaicus | reverse complement strand
AACAACGTTCTGTGGTGGCAGTGTTGTAATGTGGCAGTAGCGATGTGAGGTGTGGTGTGGAGATCATACTTCTGACTAAAACAAATGTCAGTATTTTAAACGCATGTGGGGAAGACTTTCCAAGCTCTGGTGCTTTAATCACAACTCAGTTGATGTTTTCAAACAACCGTCTGCTCTTTCAACGGTTATCTTTCAACGATTTTCTGAGAGACGTGCCAGGAGGCTTAGAGGGCACCAAATGCCACCTTGCTGTGATGCCCAGAAGGAGGAGTAACCAATCCCATCTGCTAGAGGCATAGCCCACCTCGAGAAAGCCCGCCCCCACTGTATTTCATCCAATGAGAGGTAGACTTACCATGACATAAGCGAAGGCAGTCCCTATAAAAGGGCCACCGCTCCTCAGAGGCACCATTGTCCTTCCTGCCAGCTGTCAGGAAGTCGACTGCAACATGGCCGACCCTCCCGTCGAGGCTTCGACTGAGGCGACCCTGGGCTCAGGGGAGCCGGCCAGAGCCAGCTCGCGGAGCCTGAAGCATACGCAGAAGCAGAAGCACACGGAGAAGCAGAAGCAGCCACCGAAGCGGAAGCAGCCAGGCCCGCNGCGGCGGCGGCGGCGGTGCGCCAAGAACCAAAGCGAGAGCTTCGCCACCTACTTCCCCCGGCTTCTCAAGAACATCCACGAGGGCCTGAGCCTCTCGCAGGAGGCCCTGAACGTCATGGACTCCTTCGTGAAGGACATGTTCGAGCGCATCGCCCAGGAGGCCGGCCACCTGGCCCGCTCCAACGGGCGCGCCACCATCACGTCGCGAGAGATCCAGACGGCCGTGCGCCTGCTGCTGCCCGGGGGCATCGGCCAGCACGCCGTGAGCGCGGGCACCAAGGCCGTCATCAGATACACCCGCTGCGAGTGAGCCGCCCTCCGGGCCGCCACAACCAAAGGCTCTTTTAAGAGCCCCCAAACCAAAGGCTCTTTTCAGAGCCCCCCCCAAAGGCTCTTTTCAGAGCCACCTCCCTAGTCACAGAAAGACCTGTAGCTCTCCAAACACGCCCACTGGCTCTCCAGCTGGCGGCGCCCTCCCATGCTCCCACCATTGCTTTCCACCCCGGACTAACGCGATCGCAGCTGGTGCAGTGGCAGTAAGCGTCATTTCAGGGGAGACAGTCTTCCCAAGGCCATAGTGCCTGACAGATGCCCGCAAGGGCCACTGGCTTAGATTTTTTTCGAGGTGAACATACACCCACAAGGATTTAGCGTTGACAGGATGAGCGTCCAGTGGACTTATCCTGGGGTTCTTTAGCTTGATTCCGCAGCATATAAAGGTATAAAACTGCGCACGTTACTGTGTCTTACATATATAGTACTTGCCTCATATTAGAACTATATTTAAATATGAAAATGAGGTCCAAACAACATGCAGATGTAGTTATGTACAGATTTCCAGATACTTCACTTTTTCATTTCCCTGGTCTGAAATGCCTCTTTCAATTCATTCTAGTTACTGGTTCCATTCTATTGCAGCCCAGGGTAGACAAAGAATACTGCAGCTTTGAATGCACAGCTTCGTAACATTCAAACCCCACAGGCATCGGACTTGGAGTCGGGAGTCACGGCCGCTGGCCCGAGGTGCCGTGGAGTGGGGAGTGCTGAACCAATAAAACCTTCCTGTGGTGTGAAGCCTTCAGCTGGGGAAGAAGGGGATGCTGCTCTTTGACTGCTTTTTCTTTCGTTTCCTTTTCCCTTTTATTAATGCTATGGAGGCATACTGCCACAGCAGGGAGTGGGATGTGCCCCTCGTATGCAGTCCCTTGCATAAAACTAAGAAGTGGAAGGCCAGGAATTGAGAGAGTTGAGGTGACTGCTTTTTCTTGTGCCATTTGAATGCTAATATTTGCGATGAGGGAAAAGTAATTTTCAGTGTGTCTCTCTCTGTCTTCGGTCCCAATGGCTTTTGTTAGTTTCTTTTTCATACGGTTTAACCATAACGCCATGAGTTCGAGAGTGAGATTGAGGCAAGTTCGGGTACCAGAAGGAGCAGGTACAAAGGTGGGCAAAGCCTGATGGGGGAATTGGTATAAAAGGACGGGGTTTGTTTGGTTCCACCCGGCAATAACTATTCCCTGTTCCCAGAGCTCTCCTTGGAATCGCTAGAGTAAGGATCTAGGAAAAATGAGTCCCTTCATCAGGAATACAGATTAAGATTATTCTAGCGAATTAGGAAAATCTTATGAAAGATTTTGAAAAGAAAAGAATCTGGAAGGCCAGGAATTGAGAGAGCTAAGATGATACCTTTTTCTTAAGCCATTTGAATGTTAATATTTGCGATGAGGTAAAAGTAATTTCCGGTGTGTCTGAAAGACTCTCAATACGTCACCTTCAAGTTGATCCCTCTGGGTGGCTCCTGGCAATGGTCTTTCTTACCATCCAACCAAAATTTTGGAAGCAAAAAATCTCATTAAAGGTCTTGCACATTTTCAGAGGGAGAACTGGCCCGTTTCAATGTATTGCTCATTTCTGTTGTGAAAATAAGAAGCAAATGGAGATCAGCTTTGAAGTATCCCTGAGTAGAGAACACCAGTTTAAGCAAACTACAGGCAGAGCTTATTGTACCTTAGCTCACTTTATGAGGCTCACTCGACCTGGCGTATTTCTTCATTATGCCTCTGGAAATCCTAAGGGAAACTTACGCTGTTTTCCAGTGATGATGCGAGGTAGCCACAAAAACTGTAAGCAGTCACGGTGAAGAATAACCACTTACTGTTTTCTCACTGTGTAAACAGCTTTTAAACAACAGACCCCTGAGTCTCATCCCATGTTTTGGGTGGAGTGTCCCTGGCTTACAAACTGCCTTTTCAGTGTGTGGGCAGTAAGTTTTACTAATTCATCCTCCAGCGACTCACTGCTTTGACTTCTGTTATCTCTAAACTTTTGATGCTGTGATGCTAACTCTTCCGACTCCAAAACCCCCACCTATGCAGTATGACATGCAAATGGCCTTTCTAAATTTGCTCCTGCACACTGCTGCCTTACCTACCTTATTCTTTGAGAACTCATTTTCCAAAAGAGAATCCATGGGAATATTTCAATATTCGTTGTTTGGTTTGCATATGTAAGTTCAGAAACCAAGTGGGAACTTCAATAAGACAATGCTAAGAATGCACGACAATTGGGCCTCCAGTGATAATGGGAACGCAAAGATACGTGGCACAGGGAAGCTAGGGAGTGGCAGGGAATATGGAGGTTGCCGTTGAAAACTGGCAAGGGAAATGGGCATTCGTGATTACTCAGTTCAGTGCACGTTGGAGGGAAAATGGGCACCCAGTGAGCAATCAGAGCCTAATGTGTGAATTACTGTGTGAAACACAGCTTGAGGGAACCGATGTCACTGCTTAAGAAAGGACAGCCCTCAACCAAGGAAAAGTGTATGAACAGATCACACACACACACACACACACACACACACACACACACTCCAAGCTCTGCTCGTGTTACGTTACGGAATTTATTGAAAGGCAGGACTCCAACGCAGATGGAAATGGCAAAACAAACGCTTGGAGATGCAAAATTTTCTCCAGACCTCCTATAATCTGAAGTTACTGCTTTTACTTGTTCCGTTGCTCTGCTTCTATACCAGGCTTACAGCATTTGCTTTTCAAAATGCAAACCTTCCTGATCTGCACTTGGTTTTCAAAGGGACGATGGAAGAGACCCACCAGAGAGAGAGACTCAAGCTCCCCCTCTGCTCTTAGTCAGCCGGTGCCAGACCTGCACCTCTGAGCCCCAGAAGTCAGCCAACTGTGCAGTCAGTCCAGTGTCCTGCACGGACGGGACCAGGAAGTCTTTCTAGGATGTTCAACCATCGTGAAGATAGGCTAACGGGTGGGACTGACTGCTTGCCTGCTCTTTGCCTTTTTCTCCTGGTCGGTTGGATTTCCTTTATGCCCTGCAGCATGGTCATTCAAGAATATGGGGTTCAGTTCTAGGGCTGCTGCATAGCAAGCCAGAGACCGGCGTCCTTAATCAGCCTAGGGTTATTTATTGCCTCTCTTTAAACATACATTTGTTATCTTTCTGGGAGGCTTGAAGTCCAAACCAAGGTGTCAGCTGAGTTGCTTCCTTGTGAGTGGTGTGAGCACAGAATCTGTTGCAGGCCACTCTCCTTGCCTCTCTTAAACTCGTCCTCCGTCTTTGCATATCTCTGTGTCCAATTTCCGTTTTTATTTGGACACAGCTCATTTTGCGTTAAAGACTTCCCTAACACACATATTTCAACTTCATTACACCACAGAAGGCGTATCTACATGGGATTTCCTGGTACTTTGGTCCTCATAGGAGATATGAATTTTGAGCTACACCTGGGCATGTCTCCTGCCTCTTCCATTATATTAGAAGACCATCCCAAACCATGTAAAGAAGGTGACCCTTCTGCGGTCGTTTTCCAGTGATTTGAGTGTGCTGGTTTTATTTTGGTACTCTGTGTCTCCTTGCCAGCTCTCTGAAGGGAGAAGATGCCTTTTGATTTCAGTTCTTAGGTACTAGGATATTGCTTTAAATGGAAACATTTTACTCAACTTTGTCTTATAGTCCATGTACTAGATGATCCAGTCATCTACTTTTGGGCATTTGGGTTGTTTCCAGGTCTTACCAATTACAAATAGTGCTTCAATAAACATAGGAGTATGGGTGCTCTTTTTGGATCGGTGTTTTTGTGTCCTTTGGGTAGATTCCTAGGAGTGGGATTGCCGGATCATATGGTAGTTCCATTTCTAGTAGACTGAGGAACCGCCATACGGCCTTCCATTATGGCTGGAATAGCTTGCATTCCCACCAGCAGTGTACTAGGATTCCCTTTTCTCCACATCCTCGCCAGCATTTGTTGTTGTTGTTGTTGTTGTTGATGTGTGCCATTCTTACCGGTGTAAGGTGATACCTCATTGTAGTCTTAACTTGCATTTCCCTGATTATGCTGAGCATTTTCTCATGTGCCTATTGGCCATGCGTATGTCCTCTTTGGAGAAGTGTCTTTTAAGTTCTTCTGCCCATTTTTTTTATTGTTTTTTTTTAAATTTTATTTTTCTTGAGTACATTTACACGATGGAATATTATTCAGCAATCAAAAATGACAAACTAGGGCCATTTGTAGAAACATGGATGGAGCTAGAAGGAATTATACTCAGTGAAACAAGTCAGATGGCAAGAGAAAAATATCGGATGGCTTCACTATTAGGAGGAATATGAAAGAGCAACAACTACGAAAAAAGAAGAAGCAGAAGAAGCTCAAGGAAATGGGCAATTATAACCAAAAGCAAACAAAAAACTCAACGAGACCAAAAAGTCAAATATAAACCAAAGGGACTGGGGGTGGGGTGTGGGGGGAAGGGAAGGAGGGGAGGGCAAAGACGGGGATGAGGACAGAAAGAGCACAAGGGACTGAGGTGATGGTGCACGGGTGGAATGGTGGTGGGTACTCCCTGGGGAGTACAAATGATGTCAAATATAATGAAATTAAACAATAAATAAATAAAATAAAATACACGTGCATTCCCCATCTGAATGGCGTGTAGAAGAATATAACCTATGTCACTCTCAGACAAACAAAGATAAAATCTGATTCATCTACTGAAACCACACATATCTTGAGCCCCTCAGAAAAGGGACCGCAATCTACAGGACATACAAAACTCACAGGCTATCTACCACCGGCAAAGGCTCAAAAGTGAAGGACAGAATGGTGCCGCTGGTGGTGTTGGGGATGCGGAGTGGCAAGTAACCCACGAAGCCTTGCTTCCCTGCGTATGAAGGTGTAAGGGGGGCTGTGCTTTTTCAAGGAGGGGTTATTGAGATCTAAATTTTTCAGATCAGTGGAGGAGCGACTGATGCACTGTTATAACTCCAGAGCCATCCTTCAATTTAGGGGAAGAATTTAAATAAATTAGTTCCCTCTCAGGAATGTTAATTATTAATGTCCTGGAATATCAACAAACCTTTTAGACTGAATTAATTGGCATTTTTCATTTTGCCTTGTATATTTTGCAATTCAAATTCCAGAATCAAATTGAGGATTAGCAAAAAGAACACTGAGACTATCGCACATACGCTGTGAAGACGGGAATGAGAGAGGTGACAGCCTTGTAGTCTTGGAAGTAGAGAGAAAAAGGAAGATTTGGTGTTGAAGTCCAAGAGTGAAAATGGGCATGTGTAACCGTTCTTTTAAAAGGGTGACTAAAGAAAAAGGATACCATAACGACTGACCAATCATGATTTGTGAAGTCAGTTTCTGAAATGACAAGTCAAGAGAAAGTGCTTCACTGCTTTAAGAGTAAATTACACTCAATGCCCAGGGAAAACTGAATTAATAGGACCAACACACCCCACTCAAACTTTTTTTATGTATCAACATTACCCAAATAATGGCATTCATTGAAAAACTTGAGAGAGGATCAAAAAACAGTACAGAAGTAGCTAAATTCAAATGTTCATTTTGCAATAAACGGGAGGTAAAGAGTTCTGTTGCTTTTACCTTCAGTCTCTGATGCCGAGAAACCCGGGAAGACTTGGTGCTTCAGCCCAAGACACCTTTGAGCTCACACTGGGCCAGAAGCTGTGTCACTTTCTGTCTTCACAGCATGGTTATATTACCTTATACACACACACACACACACACACAATCTAGTCTCAAAGTTCTCCTCACTGGTGCTCAATTTTAATTCTTGAATTTGACTTGGAAAACACAAGGTTGTGATGACTTCAGGAGGGAACACCCGCATCCCAGTGGAAGTGCACACTTGCTGCTCCAGCTGCCGAGAACACAGTCAGCTGGCGGCCCCCGTGTGCAAATGCAACTCTTAGAGATGGAATAGCAGGCCGTTTCTATCATCACATTGTATTTGACTTCAGGAGGGAATAAAGACCAACCCCTACCTTTCACGACAGGAAGCATTTCGCTCGCACAGAATTAGCTGCTCCTTAAGCGACTGAAAAGAAACACCCTCAGAAGCGTGACCAGTTGGGACAAAAACTTACTGATAGACTCATTTCTTAAAATCTCAAGTCCTACTGGGGGTCGATTTAACAATTCATTGTTACACCGGCACTTGAGAAATGTTTTCGGTTGTATTACCTTATATTCTTGAAGGGGCCATGCCCTGATTTTGAAGCATTTCCCATTTTTGTGCGTGGTTTCCCAAAGCCAATATTTTCTCAAGCGACAGCTCTAAAATTGTTTGCCAAGTGAGAATGAGGGGGTATCGTGGGCCATCAGCACTGCTAAGTAAACAATTTCAAATTTGCCAAATATTTTGGTGCTTTTAATAATTCTACAATTGGAGCCACCCTGGTGGGGAGGTTCAAGTGTAGGCTCTGTCAAACTATTTCCAGCCACTGCGGCATGAGTGGTTGGATCCACGGTCAGGGAGCTAAAACCCACGTGGCGCGGCAGACCTCTCCTGTCTTGCCCGCTGCTCCCCTCAGCAGTGTACTTCAGGAGATCTGCCTGTTCTGCTCCCCACTCTGACTCTGGCGAATCCTCTCATCCCCTGCACCTCTGGCCTGCACACCGGTTCTCTATGCATAATTAAACAAAAAATAAATCATTAAAAATAGCATTACGATTGCCTCTGTTTATTTTGTTTCTGGCGTTGGAGACTACTTTCTTTTTTGTAGTCGTTTATTCAATCAATCAGATGCGATGCTGATTTCCATCAGAAGCAGAAGCAACGGTGGGTGGGTCAACTATTTCTACAGTTTCCACGAGAGCCCGTATGTCTACAAGGAGCAGAATAATTCTCCTACATCCACCCATGTCTGCAAGGTTGAGAAGCAGCAGTTTCACCCAAATATCATTTCATTCAATGTCGTGTGCATCATCAAGTATTTTCCTAATGATATCAGTGACTGCATTTCAGACATGAAGTCCATCCTGGTCCCCCACAACACGGACTAGGCTGCCACCTCCAGCGAGATGCAGACCACGGTATTCCTGCTGCCGCTGCCCGGGAAGACTGGCAACGGGCTGTGCCTAAGGCTACCAAGGCCATTGTCAGGTACACCCCATTGGAAAGGGCTACGTGGGGATCACGTGAGCGTGGCAAAACCGAGGTTCGCTTTAGAGCCACCTCACTTGGTGGGAAAAGACCTGCCGTTGTGAACATTGGACTCACTCTTGTTTTGGCATCCTCCCCATCTTTAAAAGGCTTCTGTTTCTGCCACTAATGAAACATTACTATCGGAGCCTGGCGACAGTGCCGCATTCTATTTCTATTGAACTTCTGTAATTTAAACAGGTTTGGTGAGGACTTCCAAAACTCTCGTGCTTCAGTCACGACTGAGCTGAAGTTTTCACACGACCACTTGCTCTACAGGGCAGCTCTCAACGATTTTCGCATGGGGTGCCAGGATGGCTAGAGGTCACCGAATGCCACCCCACCGCGATGCCCAGCCTCACGTGGGTGAACCAATCCCACGCGACTAGATGCCTAGTCTGCCCAGAAACAGCCCGCCCCGCTTGCATGTCGTCCAATGAGAGGTGGCCACTGCCAAGGCAGCCCCTATAAATAGCCCACCACCCTCAGCAGCCAGCATTGTGCTTCCTGCCAGCAGTCCGGAAGTTGACTCGGAATGGCCGACCCTCGCATGGAGGCTTCGACGGAGGAGTCCCTGGGCTCAGGGGAGCCGGCAAAAGCCAGCCCTCGGGGCCCAAAGCAGACGCAGCAGCAGCCCGCTCGATGGCGGCGCGCCAGGGGCCAAAGCGAGAGCTTCGCCACCTACTTCCCCCGCGTTCTCAAGAACGTTCACGTGGACCTGAGCCTCTCGCGGCAGACGGTGTGCGTCCTGGACTCCTTCGTGAAGGACATGTTCGAGCGCATCGCCCAGGAGGCCGGCCACCTGGCCCGCTCCACCGGGCGCACCACCATCACGTCGCGAGATATCCAGACGGCCGTGCGCCTGCTGCTGCCCGGGGAAATCGGCAAGCACGCTGAGAGCGAGGGCACCAAGGCCGTCATCAGATACATCCACCGCCAGTGAGACGCCTGTCCGGGCCACCTGAGCCCTGCAAACCAAAGGCTCTTTTCAGAGCCACCTCCCTGGTCACAGAAAGACCTGTAGCTCCCCACACATGCCCGCTGGCTCTCCAGCTGGCGGCGCCTCGCGTGCTCCCACCATTGCCTTCCACCCCGGACTAGCACGATCGCGGCTGGTGCGGTGGCGGTAATCGTCATTTCAGGGGACGTAGTTATCTATATAGAGATATATAGCTATAGATATACGACTCGCTTATGTTAGAAATGCACTTAAAGACGTGAATGGGGTGCCAAACGACGTGCAGAAATAGCTAAGTAGAAGTTTCCAGGAACTATTGCCGCTTTCACGTCCCTGGTTTCTGAAATTTCTCTTTCAATTCATGCCACTCTACCTTGTTCTACTACAGCCCAGAATATTTCAACCCCCATACACAGCCTCCACGGCTTCCAACTCGTAGCCGATGGGACTGTCCAGTGGAAACAACTCAAAGCTCACACTCTCCTGACTTGGAGTCCAGACGTCACAGCCATTGGCCCAAGGTGGGGTGGAGTGAGCAGCGCCGAACGCATAAAACCTTCCTGTGGCGTTACACCCGGATCTCAGGAGCTTGGGGATGCTATTACTGCTGTTTTTCTTTTGTTTTCTCTCTTGCTCTTATCACGGATGGGTCACATCCACAGTAGGCAGTGGCATGGGTCTGTATGTAGTCCCTTGCATAGCGTTAAAAATTGGAAGTCCAGGAATCGACAGAGCTAAGATGGCGCCTTCCTTTCTTCTGTTACTTGAGTGTTAATATTTAGGTTGAGGTAAAAGCAATTTCCAGTGTGTCTTTGTCTTCTGTCCCAATGGCTTTTATTAGTTTCATTTTCTTCATGCTTAATGATAAGTTTTGAATACTTGGTGATTATTCACGTAGGTTTTCTAGTTAGTTGATGTCTAGCATGTTACATGTGGTGGCGAGTCCATGCTAAGGGATCACAGTTCTTTATACTGACTGTGCCTAAAGTCCAAAAATCCCATGAGGGTGTGTGTGCGCCTATGGTTTTATATATGTGTGTCTCATTTTCACTTTTTAAATAGTTTGGTTTTTTGTTTTAGGTTTCTTTTGTTTCTCTAGTTTTGTTTCTTGTTAAATTCACACTTTATTACTCATTGTTAAAGGAAATATTCAATCAGAAAGTAAAATGGTATGGTACATTCTTGCTATAGCCTGCATTAAATTGTGCTAATTTTTTCTTAGAAATTAGAATATTATGTATACTAATGCTATTTTGGGTTTTTTTATCTAAATTTATTTAAATTTTTATTTAAATTTATTTAAATTTCATATTTGACATCAATTGTAGTCCCCAGGGAATTCTCATCATCATTTCACCCGTGCACTGACACCTCAGTCCCTTGTGCTCTCTCAGCTTTCATCCCAGTCCCTCCCCACCAGTAGGTTCCTTTGGTTTATCATTGTCCTTCTGTTCTTGTTTTGTGTGTGTGTGTGTGTGTGTGTTTTATTGTTATTTTTATTTTCCTTGAGCCCTTTTCTTTGGTTCCTTTACATTCCTCCTAAAAGTGAAACCAGCGGATCTTTTTCTCTTGCCTTCTGTCTTATTTCACTTAGCACAATTCCTTACAGCTCCATCCATGTTTCTAGAAATGACGCCACGCTACCCTTTTTGATTGCTGAATAGTATTCCATTGTGTATATGTACCACCTCTTGTTGTTCAGTCATCTTTTGGGCATTTTGGTTGTTTCCAGGTCTTACTAATTGCAAATAGTGCTGTAGTAAACATAGGGGTAAAAGTATTCTTTTGGATCGGGGTTTCTGTGTCCTTTGAGTAAATCCCTAGGAGTGAGTGGAATTGCTGGGTCATATGGTAGCTCTACTTTTAGTAGACCATGGAACCTCCATACGGCTTTCCATAGTGGTTGGATTAACTTGCATTCCCACCAACAGTGTACTAGGATTCCTTTTTCTCCACATCCTCACCAACAGTTGTTTTTTGTTTTTTGATATGTTGCCATTCTTAGCGGTGTAAGGTGATATCTCATTGTGGTTTTAATTTGCATTTCCCTGGTTGTGAGCAACGTTGAGCATTTTCTCATGTGCCTGTTGGCCATGTGCATGCCCTCTTTGGAGAAGTGTCTTTTAAGTTCTTCTTCCTATTTTTTGATTAGGTTGTTCACTTTGTTTATCTTAAGTCTTGTGAGTTCTTTGTATATCTTTGTGATCAATGCCTTGTCCGTTGTGTGGAGTGCAAAAAAAATTTTTCCCAATCAGTGGGGTGTCTCTTTGTTTTTGCTTAATGTTTCTTAGCTGTACAGAAGCGTTTTCATTTGATGTAGTCCTAGCTGTTTATCTTCTCTTTCATTTTTATAGCTTTGGGGGTGCATCTTTAAAGGTGTTACTGAGATGTATATCTTGTAGCGTTTTACCTGTGTTTTCTTCTATATATTTCATGGGTTTGGGTCTTACATCCAGTTCTTTTATCCATTTTGAGTTGATTTTTGTACATGGTGTGTGAGGTAGTAGTCTAGTTTCATTTTTTTGCACGTGGTAGACCAGTTTTGCCAGCACCACTTACTGAATAAGCTGTCCTCGTTCCATTGCATATTCTTTGCTCCTTTGTCAAAGATGAGGTGTCCATAAATGTGTGGTTTTACTTCTGGGCTTTCTGTACAGTTCCATCGGTCCGTGCATCGTCTGTCTTTGTTCCAGTACCACACTGGTTTTTTTTAAAGATTTATTTATTTATACATGTAAGAGCTGTGTACGGGCCAGAGCCGTGGGAGGTGAGAGGATTCACCAGAGACAGAGCGGGGAGCAGAAGAGGCAGATCCACCAAAACACACTGCTGAGGGGAGCAGCAGGCGAGGAAGGAGAGGTCTGCTGCGCCATGTGGGTCCCCTCCCTGGCCCGGGATCGAAGTCACGCTACTGTGCCACAGATGCTTCAAAGTGCAGTGCACAACCCACTGCACCACCAGGGAGGCCCATCGCTCTGTTTTAATTACCATTGCTTTATAATATAGTTTGATGTCTGGCACTGTGATGCCTCCATTCCCCTTCTTTTTAGTCAGGAGAGCTTTGGCTAATCAAGGCTTTTTGTGTCTCTGTATGAATTTCATCTATGTTTGGTCTATTCCCCTGAAGAATGCCATTGAGATTTTTATTGGTATTGTGCTGAATCTGTAAATTGCTTTTGGTAGGATGGCCATTGTGATAATGTTGATTCTTCCTATCCGTGAACACGGGATATCTTTCCATTTCTTTGTGTCCCCTTCTATTTCTTTTAACAATGTGTTTTTTTAAAAAGATTTTTATTTATTTATGCATACAAACACTGGGGTACAGGCCAGAGGTGTGGGGAGGTGAGCGGATCCACCAGACAGGGCAGGGGGAAGAACAGGCAGATGGACTGAAACACACTGCTGAGGGGAGCAGCGGGCCAGACAGGAGAGGTCTGCCTGCGCCATGTGGGTCACCTCCCCAGCCGGCAGCAGGGATCGAACTCGTGCTGCAGTGCCTGCGGTTTGCTTCATAGTGCGTTGCTTCACCCACTGCGCCACCAGGGCGGGCCCTCTTTTAACAATGTTGTATAATTCTCTCTATCCAGGTCCTTTGCTTCTTTTGTTAGGTTTATTCCCAAGTATTTGGTAATCTTGGTTTCAGTTGTAAAAGGTATATTTTTCTTGATTTCTTCTTCTTCACATTGGCTGTTTATATATAGGAAGGCTAGTGACTTTTGTGCGTTGATCTCGTACCCTGCTACTTTGCTAAACCGGTTGATTGTTTTCATTAGATTTCCTGTAGCGCTTTTAGGGTGTTCCCAGTATGTTATCATAGCATCTGCAAATAGTGATAGTTTTACTTCTTCTTTCCCTATTTGGATTCCTTGTATGTCTTTTTCCTGTCTTACTGCTCTGGCTAGGACTTCCAGTATTATATTGGATAGCAGTGGAGAGAGTGGGCATCCTCGTCTTGTTCCTGATCTTAAAGGGAATGCTTTCAGTTTTTCACCATTGAGGATAGTATTGGCGGTGGGTTTGTCATGTTGAGATATGGTCCTTCTATTCCACAGGTGTTGAGAGTCTTCATCATGCATGGATGTTGAACTCTGTCAAGTGCCTTCTCTGCATCATTGATATGATCATATGCTTCTTAGAACCCTTCTTTTTGTTGATGTGTTGGATCACGTTGATTGGTTTTCAGGTATGGAACCATCCCTGCGCCCCTGGGACAAATCCCACTTGATTGTGGTGTTTCATCCTTTTAATGCATTGTTGGATTCTGTCGGCTAGATTTTATTGAGGATTTTTGCATCAGTGTTCATTAGAGAGATTGTCCTGTAGTTCTCTTTTTTTGTGTGTTGTCTTTGTTTGGTTTTGGTATTAGTGTAATGTTGGCTTCATAGAACTTATTCGGTAGTATTCCTTCTTCCTCCATTTTTTGAAGGAGTTTGCGTAGGATGGGTACTAGTTCATTTCTGAATGATTGGTAGAATTCATTTGTGAAACCGCCTGGTCCTGGGCTTTTGTTTTGGGGGAGTGTTTTGATTACTGCTTCGATTTCACTGCTTGTAATTGGCCTGTGTAAGTGTTCTATTTCTTCTTTGTTTAGCTTTGGATGGTTATGCCGTTCTAGGAACTTGTCCATCTCTTCTAAGTTGCTGAGCTTGTTAGCATATAACTGTTCATAATGTTGCCTGGTTATTCTTTTACTCTCTTTTGATCCTGTTGTGATTTCTCCCCTTTCGTTTGTGATCCCATTTATTTGTCCGTCCCCCCCCCCCCCGCTTTTTTCTTTNTTTTTTCCCCCCCCCCCCCCCCCCCGCTTTTTTCTTTGTTAGTCTGACCAGAGGTTTATCTGTTTTTTTTTATTTTTCCAAAGAGCCAACTTTTGGTTTCCTTGATCTTTTAGATTTTTTTAAAAATTCTCTTTCACTTATTTCTGCTTTAATTTTTATGATTTCTTTTCTTCTACTGGTTTTTGAGTCCTTCTGCTGCTCCTTTTCTAGTTCGCTGAGATGGGAGGTTAGGTTGTTTCTTTGAGATTTTTCTTCTTTGTTGATGTGGGCCTGGATTGCTATGAACTTCCCTCTTATTACTGCTTTTGCTGCATCCCAAACATTTTGGGATGTGGTGTCCACATTGTCCTTCGGTTCAAAGTGTCTTTTACTTTGCTCTATGACCTCCTTTATAATCCATTGATCTTCGAGTAGTGTGGGTTTCAGTCTCCATGACGTGGGTGGGGTTCTTGTTTTCTTTTCACGAATTATTTCTAGTTGATGCCTTTCTGATCAGTGAATATAGTTGGAATGATTTTGATCTTACTGTATGTGTTGATGCTGGTCGTGTGGCCCAATATGTGATCAACTCTGGAGAATGATCCACGTGCAATTGAGAAAAAAGCATCCTCTGATTTTTGGGGGTGTAGTGTCCTACAGATGTCTGCTAAGCTCCTGAGTTCTAGGTCTTTATTTAGGGCTCTGGTCTCTTTGTTTACTTTTTGTCTTGTTGGTCTGTCCACTGGTGAGAGTGGGGTGTTGAAGTTTCCTACCATATAGGGGTTTTCTTTCAGAGCTGATAATAATTGTCTGATACAGTTTGGTGCTCCTTCATTCATTTGGTGATGAGCGTTATGTCTTCTTGATGGATGTACTGTGCCCTTAACCACCACGCAGTGTCCATCTTTGCCTTATTTTCAACCTTTTTTAGTTTGAAGTCTATCTTGTCTGATATAAGAATGACTGTTCCTTTTTCTTTTTTGGTCCACTAGCATGTAGGATTGTTTTCCAACCTTTAACTTTCAGTCTGTGTTTGTCTTTTGTGTTTAAATGTGTTTCCTGGAGACAGCAGAAGGTTGGATTGTGATTTTTAAACCAGCCTGCTACTCTGTGTCTTATTATTGCTGAATTTAGTCTTTGGGTAAGTTGCCAGTGTCATCCGATTTATCTGCCATGCCCCGGTTCTTGCATGGACTTGTAGGGTTTTCTTGCTGTCCTCCATTTCCCTTGGGAGAACTCACTAATAACGTCTCTTCGTCGCCATCTTTTTTCAACCCACTTTTTAAATAGTTTGGAAATAACGCTCATGAATTGGATATAAGAAACCTATCAAGGATTTCTCTCTTTGTCAAATAATAAGAGAAAAGCTCCATAAAGTACAAACATCAAATTTCGGTTAAAAGCATGATAAAGTACAAACATCAAAATTCACTACTGCAGTGAATAACCACATGGGCTCCTTTTGCATTCCAGTGTTCGGCATCAAACCCCATGTTTTTCCTTTGTTGTGTGTTCTCCCACCTTTTAATACTTGACCTCCCACAGTTAACTCTACTGCCCAATTGCAATGCCTTTTTCTTGTTGCTGTAATAATACTCGTACTTGATTTCTGAATTTACTGCCTGCGAAACACCCAACGCACAATCGAGTGTACGAGGAGATTAGGTTTCCTAAATTGATTACTCACATTATACCAATGAATTTATCACTTGGGCAAATACCGTTGCCCGAAGAGGGCCCCAAATTCAAAGACCACAATGTATTACAATGCCTTTTAATGCAATATATGCAAGCCCAGTGTTAGCGTAACCTTGTCAAAACCTTTGTATGGCATGAAGACAAATGTTGGCATTTTAAAGCAGCAACAGTTAGCATGATAAAGTGAAGTCAACCACTTTAATTCCTGGATATGCCCATGGGTCTTTTTCTGAACGCACACTGCTCTGAAACGAGCCTGTTTTTCCCAAAACTGCATTTCAGGGGCATCCCTGGTGGTGCAGGGGTTAAGCCTCAACACCATGTAGCTACCGCAGCCACTGCAGCACAAGTTTGATCCCAAGCCAGGGAGCTGACCCACAGGGCACATCAGACATCTCCTGTCTCGCCTGATGCTCCCCTCAGCGGTGTGGTGTATTTCAGTAGATCTGCCCCTTCTGCTCTCCGTTCTGTCTCTGGTGAATCTTCTCACCACGCCCCCGCACCTCTGTCCTACACCCCAGTTCTTGTGTGCGTAAAAAATAAAAGGCACCTTAAAGAAAAACTTTATTTGTCAATCATGTGGCGATGTCCTTGTAGTCGGTTTCATGTGCTTTTCTTGGGCGTTTCTTTGCATTACAATCCTTGTTTATAATTTCTCTCTATATATTTTCTCTATAATTTCTAATACAACAGATAATAACAACAGTCCTGATGAACGCATTCAACGTCTGTGAAACAGACATATTGTTAGCAATGGGACTTAGGGCTCGTACTGAGAGGAACTGATGATTGTCTTTTTCCTTAACATCATCAAGTGAGTCGTGTTTGTAGTTTATTCCGTCTGAAACATCTGTGCATTCTGAAATGGATTCGTTTTCTTTTTCTGTTGTCTCTTGCCACGATACTCGATATGAGTGCTAATTTTTATGTAGGTTTTAACGTCCTGACTTATAAATACCATTGCTCAGAGCTCTACTGAATGCTATTTTTGCATTATATCTTCTTTAATATGTAGTTTCCCCCTTCCTACTATGTCACCATTTCTTTAACAGGAAAAAAGGCCCTATTCCTTTTTAACCTGACATGGGTTAGTTTTGGGATCCCGGCCATCTACTCCATAGCCCGGTGATGACCTCGCTCTCTTTCATTGCCATAACCTATAAAACCTTTCTGGGGGAGGAGGTTTGGATTTCAATTCCATAACTTATAGCTTCCTCAAATGCCACATTGTCCCAAAGTTTTCAGTGGTGTAATAGATAGCTGAAAACTAACCTTCAAGTAGAATATTAATTAGATCATTCATTTTGCCTCACTAGTGAGGTTTCTTATATGTAAATTCTGCACTTTTTTTCTTTCCCATAACAGTGCTCACATTTATTCAACAATCACAAAGTTTGGGGTATTTTTCTAGGGGTAAGTGTAATGAAGAGAGAATTTTAATTCTGGTTAATGTCCAAGGATATCTTACCACCTGCTAAACATGCCTGTTTCTGTTTTCAGTATCTGCAGACTGCTGTTTCTAATTTTCCTTTATTCCCAGACACTGGACTTTTGGTCCAGTCTTTGGAAGTGGGGGTTTCTCAGCCAGGTTCCTAACTTATCCGGCGATCTGCCCTAGTCTGAACGTTCTCCTCTCGTGAGAGTGCTTAGAGCAGCAGAAACAGTGGCTATGGGGGTCCAAGGGCAATTGACAATGGCTCGGTGTTGCTGAGGTCAGACAGGCACAGAACTGAAGCTGAAGTTTCTACAGTTAAGGCGCTCTCCTTGGCGGCCTCCCGGTGCTCTACCTGGGGGCTAGAGGAAGCCCCTGGGTGGTCTCATAGTCCATGCCTTCTGATTGGTCCTACCCAGGTAGGCCCACCCAATCGCAGTTAACATCATGGTTTATTGACAGGGCTTCCTGCACAACTCATCCAATCAGATTTGCAGTCTGTCATCCTTCATTTGAATACAGTGCCCTAGAAATAGTTTCTGCTCTGTCCGCAAACACTAGTCTCTCTGGCTGGGATGCTGGAACCCTGGCGGTCAGGGCCAAGCATCCTTCTAAATGCGTCTCGACAAGAGGGGCTTAAGAAAGCCACCTCCAAAACAGAGGCGAAGATGTGAAAGAGAGGTTCCTAGACACTTTATTCCAACGATGCTTACGAGGTTCTGAAACAGGTTCATCTTAAAATCGGTAATTTATTCCAGGCACGGTCACGGCAAATTATTTCCCTAACGATGTCAGCGGGCACATGACAGGCTGTGCCTTCCTCCTGCACCACCACCCCAAGGCTCCACCATCTCCTCCAGAGAGATCCAGAGGGCCGCGCACCTGCTGCGCCCAGGGAGCTCGGCAAGCGGGCAGTGAGCGAAGCGACCAAGGCCGCCGTCAAATAGACCCGCTGCCAGGCAGTAGTTTGTCCCTGGCCACCTGAGCACCACAAACCAAAGGCTATAGGTGTGTGTGTGTGTGTGTGTGTGTGTGTGTGTTTAGTCCCTACTTTAAATGCAGGATTATTGAAGGGATCCATCCACAGCACCGAGTGGGATGAGTCTTTTGTCCCTTGCATGAAATGAAAAGCTCTGAGAGAGCTCAGATGACGCTTTCCATCATTTCCTTCACTTGAGTGTTAATATTTTTGATCATGTTAAAAGAAATCCCATTGCAAGTTTGTCTTGGCCCAAAAAGTATTCTGTTACTTTCTTACAGCTTTTTGAGAAAGGCTGGGTAGCTGGTGGTTATCTGTTTGCTCTTCTATTTAAATGATTTCCAGCACATTCCATGTGTGAAGAAAGCACGTACTGTGGGGTTTCAATTCTGTTTGTTTATTAGATTTGTTTTGACATACACTAGTTCTTTATATAATTTAAAATTTCCATTGGTTCTCTCAAAATAATTTGGGACTAACCGTCGTGAACGGGATGGAGAGCCCTGGAAAGGATGTCGTGCTCAGTCAATTAATAGGAAAATATGGTAGCCTTGTGCAAACATCAAAATCTCTGTTGAACCCATCAGAATAAGAGCAAGACTTTCCATTGAGAGATCCACTCCAGAAATCCCACCTTCATTGAAGTTTCCCTTGCTCTAAAGAGAAATGGAGCTCGACCATACACCAGAGAAAGCTTCATCACATACAGGAAGCACGATGGGGCTAATTGTCCCATGCTAGTGAATGGCTGCTGCTTCAAAATGCCAGCATTTGTCAGAATGACCCAGAGTCCATGTAATCCGCAAACAGTAGTTGCATCATGGTCCCACTCCTCTTACCGTGTAAACTCTCAGTACAGGAAATCAAACCCCGCAGGACATTTAATCTGGGTTTTGTGTTTGCCTTATGTAAGTGCAGGCATCCACTGTAGTACTGTAAACATGAAAAGTGTACCCACATAAGGCATGGGTGTGGATACTAGGCGGGTGAGTGCCAGCGACGCAGGAAATCAAGGCAGAAAAGCGTAAAAGGGGGGTGAGATGTTCAAGCCTGGGAGGGAAATTGAGTCATTGTGATTATTCACTCCCTGGGCGACTGAGGGATATGTGGCAGCTAGTACGGGGTCGTGAGCTATTGGTGTGCTTTCCTGAAAGCCAAACATCCAGCAGTGGAACCCTTCCTTAAATCACACCTTGTAAGCACCAGTGCATGGACTATGGTATTAGTCGAATGAACATGCCTCATTCCACCTGTTTTCACCATCGACCGTGTAGTGGAGTGTGTAGAACACGTGGTCCTAAGCACAGTGAATGAGGACCTAAGTCAAAAAGATACTTTTTTATTAAAAAAAAAAAAAGCCCAGGTTCTTATCTAGCCAGAAGTTACTTAAGCTTGTAACTGAAGTCACATCCCTCATTCGTCCAGACTGCCTGTTCTGTTCTTTTCTCTTTCCTTCATTGTTGTCTTTGTAAATGGAAACCTTTTGCTATCCCTTTTAGTTACCTGGCGCCCACCCTGATGGGATCTTTGCAGAGAGGTGTTGGGCCTGACTAAGGTGACGGAGCTGCTGCACTAGATTGGACACCGGGAACCTTGTTGATCTTGTGTATGACGACCACTGTCTGTTATCCGCATTCCCCATTTGAGCTTCTCAGTGGGCCCTAGAAAATGTGTTTCTGTGAATTGAAGTAGCTGTCAGGCCCTTCAAACCCAGCCTGTCTACCAGCGCGAGTGCTCCAACTCAGATGCGGATCTGACAGTCTGCCACGCCCCTGCTTGACACCGCCCACTGTCTGCGCGCTGCCCAGAGGACAAGGTACGATTTCCTGCATCTGGTGCACCAGGCCCTGTGGGACCTTGCGATCTGGGCAGCACCACGCACCACCACTTCCTGCCTTGCCTTTTAACCTGCGAAGGTGCTGAAGGACTGGGAGTTCCCGACAGGCCGATGGACTCGTGCCGGCTGGTGTCGGAGTACTGGCCTCGGTGGCAGGACAACCGGGACGGTCAACACATGAAACCTGAAATCCCTGTGTCCTGGGAAGCCTGGCAGCACCCAGCCACTTGGGGCAGTGGGGGCCCTGGTGCCCCAGCCTGTGTGCTGCTTCTGCCGCTGAATCAGCTCTGCTGTTTCTGCCACTTAGGGTACTGAAAACACCAACCTAAACAAACAGCAAGCCAAGTAAGAGAGAAAATGGGAATGACAACTGCAAAACCCACACATGTTTTGCCTCTCCCAGAAAGTTCCCTGACACCCCACCTCCATGCCACGCAGGATGGAAGTCCCTCTTCCTGGCTCCCACACCCCCCTGGCATGCCCCCATGGCACTTTAGACATTGCAAGCATCTGACCAGAATCTGCCTCCCCACTACCCGCCCAGACCAAGACTCTCACCATGACGGGCATCAGCTCCCTGGCCTGGACGGCAGCACCCACAGTGACTGGCATGGTAGGTTCTCGGCCTTACTGCTTGACTCAAAGCAGGCTGTGCGCCCACCATAACCTGACCTCTCACGCCCCTGCGTGAAGATGGAGTTGAGGCCCAAATATGTGGTCGGAGACCGAAAACTCCAAAGCTCAAGTCTTTGGCACTTTGTTGCTGCCTTAACACAGTGACCAATTTTTATCCTGCCCGTCAGAAAGGTTTTACCTGTCACACGAAACAGCAGCAAGCGTGCCCGGGCGGGGTTACGTGTGCCTCTGTGCAGATGGCTTCACACTAGTATGGCAGTTGTGTTGACTCCTGGTGGTGGTTTTCTCCCCTGCGGGAAGTGGTGAAGGCACACAGAATAGCCCCACAGCAGGCATCTACATGCCTACAAGGTAAGCTCTTTAAATCACTGATGGGCAAGGAAGGGAGTATTATGAGAAAGGTGGGTCAATCCCATGAGTCCCAGGTTCAGGAAGCATTGAGCTGGGAGGAGGGCTCAGCTCTACGTGACACCGCGCCTAGCTCCATGCTCCTTGGACTCTGCTGCCGCCTCCCCGAACGGGCAGGGTGTGGGTCCTGTGAGCAGTGGTGACTTTAGCTGGATTCTACTGGGCCTGACCACTGGAGGCAGGAGGTGAGTCTGGAGGTGCCCTGCTCCTTCATGGAGGCTTTCCAAACGCGAGCTCCTGGGGGCCAAGACAGGGCAGGAACTACAAACCCTGGAGCTCACCAGGACGGAAACTTGCCTCTGATCACTGAGACCTCTGGAAGACATGGTGGGACACGGAGCAGAGCCCTGGAGCACTCACGAGCAGGATGCCTGGCTGTGCTGAGACCAGGCGAACCCCGCAGAGCACAGCCCTGTGACCCCGGGTCCCCAGGGTTGGCACAGTAATTTCCCTGAGGATTAGCAATCTTCTAGCCTGCTCTGCAAGCACAGAGCAATGGGTTCCTATGTCAGCCTCAAGCCTTGAGAGCAATGGGGTCTGCTGAATCGAATGGCAGGTCCCCTCTGTCCTGCCCATCACTGCCTGATGAAACAGCACAGCAGAGCTTATCTCTATGTTGTACCAGCAATGCCTCGCTCAGGCTGCATCATTTCCCTGTTTCCTTCCCAAGGAGATTTTGATGCGAAATGCCCAGCCTCGACTTCAAGAGAGTTGAAATGTCCCTAGGTTGATAACCCTCTTCCACGGTGATGCATTCCGCCTGTACTTATTCTAGCATTCACCTTCAGAATGGCCAGCAGGTGGGTCATCCAGGGCTGGTTATGAGGCTCTTAGAGCTATGGCAGAATTCCCTGGATTTTGCCCTGGGGTTTAGCTTGACCCAGCACTTCAACTCCACCGCCCCTCCTTTGTTTCTTTTTCCTGGGAAGAAGTAACCATTGCCCTTACTTAGTCTTGGGGCCCACTGAGTCCCGATTTTACTACCTCTGGCTTTTTCTGAAGCAGCGCTTCCTCTACTAAGTGAAAGAGAGGGCACACGCACTGCTAGTCGACTCTCTTCTGCTGGCCTCCTGCACAACCACTTCCACGGACATCTTTCGCAATGCCATCCAACGTGGGAGTGCGACTTGGATTTCACTCCTGGTTAGAGCACTAGCCAGGTCTGTGACCCCAGGTGACAGTCAGCAATTATCCCCACTGCTCTGAGCCTCACTCTGCTCAACAGTGAGACTAACACCTGTGGGACCTGGAGGGAAATATGCCGCAAAGCACAGAGATTAAACATCACTGGGAACGACCAACAGAGTGCGTGTCCCACAGTAGCAACATCCTGTGCTTGGTGAAAATGGTTGTTCTGCTGACGTGGTAGTGCTGGATACTGGAAGGTGAGGAAGGGTAAGATGCAGGCCCAGGCCCTGTGACATCACAGGGGCATGGAGAGCAGGCACAGGCATACCTCCGACTGACTAGCAGTGGAAGGCTCCCTGGGACCAGGACCGGGTGGGCCAGTGTCCCGGGGCTTCAGAGACTGGGGGGAAAAGAGGCCTGGACCTCTACATAGGCCTGTCCGGACACTGTTGATGACATGGCCCATCTACCCCTCATCCAGTGCATTCCACACTCTTCTGTAGGTGCATGGTCCACACCATTTACAGTGGCGGGTCCTGAGACTCAAGGATTGAAAAGGCTCGATAAGAAGGGGTGCTCAGGACTCTGTCACAGAGGAGGTGGGATTTGAACTAAGACTTGAAAGATTAAAGGATTCAGGTAGGGGAGGGTGTGACGGGGTGAAGTTTTGTGGGAGTGAGGACAACAGCTTGCCAATACACCCCTGAGTCGGCAATGCCCAAAGCCAGCCAGGCAACAAGGCACTTTGCAGTAGTTCCCAAGCAACTTCCCATCACAGCCCACAGCAGGGCAACCTTATCTCCCCTACTTCACCAAAGCAGGCTCAGGAGAGCACAGCCATCTTCCCTTATCTCGCTGTCAGACCTCAGCAAGCAGATGGGGCCCCATGGCCACGAGAGCACACCCGTACAGCCGGCTGGCACCAAATCTCACCGCCAGCCCCTCCATTGCCTTGGGGGCATGAGTCTCAGGCCCGGGAACAAGAAGAGTCCGCGTTGCTTGGGCACCTGTGTCTGCATTATCTCACTGAGTCCTCGAGACAACCACCTGGACCCTATCCCACAGAGCAGGAAGCTGACATTCCAAGACGTACGTCATTTGCCCAGAGCAGCACAGCCCAAACCTGTGCCCTCGTTCCCGTGCTGAGAGCCTCGTGCTTTCAGCTACGGCACTTATGGGCCCCAGAGGGACACTCTCAACAAGTAGGGTCACTTTTCCCCTGTCATCTCCGGGCATGGCAGAGCTCCTACTGGAGCTGTGGTGCCTGAGCCCAGGCACTTGCACGTGCCGCCGCCAGACAGATGGCTCCAGGTGAACGACGTTTGTGGTGGCAGAAGCGACGTGGAATGTGGAGACCATACTTCTGACCAAAACAAAAGTCGGTACTTTAAACGCTTTTGGAAAAGACTTCCCATCATCTCTCATGCTTCAGTCACTACTCGGTTGAATTTTTCCGATGACCCTTAGCTCTGTGGGGCAAGTTCACGAACTCCTGATGGAGGATACAGAACGGGTAGAGAGAGGTCAACCAAATGTCACTGTGCTGAGATGTCAGCCAATCCCAAGGGCTAAATGCCTCCTTGCCCAGTGATTGGCCGCCCGCCCTGCACGACGCTGATCCAATGAGGGGTGGCCCCTGCCATGACGACAGCGAAGGCAGTCCCTATAAAAGGGCCACCGCTCCTCAGAGGCACCATTGTCCTTCCTGC
>JAGFMF010011775.1:2973124-2995003 GCA_019455555.1 Galemys pyrenaicus | reverse complement strand
CTTGCCTTCAGTGTTTCCTCAGAGAAATCTGATGTCAGCCTGATTGGTTTTCCTTTATATGTGATCTGTTTCTTTGTTCTTGTCAGTTTCATTATTTTTATTTTTTCCTGGACCTTTGCAAGGGTTACTATTATGTGTCTTGCTGTTGGCTTCTTTTCATTGTGGTAATTTGGCATTCTTCTAGCTTCCTGTATGTCTATTTTCATTTCTTTTTTCATGTTTGGGAAGTTCTCATCAAGGATCTCTTTGAACAGGTTCTTGGAGCCTGCTTCTCCCTCTACATTTTCTGGTATGCCTATGACTCTTATATTACCCCTCTTCAAGGTATCAGATAGCACTTGAAATGTTTCTTCATTCTTTTTCATTTTCAAACTTCTCCTTCCTTATCTTTCTTGTTTCTTTTTATGTCCATATCCTCCAGAGTACTGACACACTCTTCCAGTTCTTCTATTCTGTTTTTCTGATAATTTGTGAACTCCTCCATTTCTCTCTGATTTGCTTCATTTGTTTTTCTTTCCCTTTCTTCCATTTCTTTTATTTTCTTTTGTTGGGACTCCATCTCGTTCCTCATTTCCTTGATTGTGATTTTATCCCTTTCTACATTGCCTCTTAACTCTTTGATTGTTCTCATCATGGCCTTTAGAATTTCTTTGTCTGATAGATGTGCATATTCCTCTGTGTCTATAATATCAGGTTCTGGATGTTGACTTTCTTTCTGCGGTGTGTTGTTTTTGGGTAAACCTGCTTTGTCATTGGTATTTTTCTTTCTTCCCATTGTTACCCTTCAGGTTAGAGTCTATTGTGTCCCAGTCTTGCTAGTGCTGGTGGACATGATTTCTGATTTCTTTTCCTGGGGTTTTAGGTATTTCTGCCTGATATCTGTTCCTCTGCGGCCAGGTACAGGTTCCAGTAGTATTCTGTTTAGGCAGATATTGAAAGAACAAGAACAGGGAAGACGAAAGAAAAGAAAAGAAAAAAAAAAGAAAAGAAAAGAAAGAAAAGAAACAAACCCAAAACAGAGCCAGCAACAAATAGAGCATAAAACCTGAACCATTGACCAAGCATAGAGGGAACAAAGCAGAAACTAAACAGAAAGAAAAAGAAAAGGGAAAGAAAGAAAATGAAGAAGAAATGGATAGACAAATAGGAATAAAGAAAGAGCAACAGAAAAGACAATTAGACCAAGAAAAAAAAAAAGCTAGAACAAGATACAAGGGAGACAAAGGAGGGGAGAGGAAAAGTAAAAACACCAAAAGCTAAAAGCAACTGGAACAAAACAATCAAAAAGCAAAACCAAACAGAACAAACAATCAAAAGCTAACATACAACAACTACAGCAACAACAACAACAACAAAAACACACCCCTCTAGGGGTGGGGGGTTGGTGGTGCTGATTGACTCGCAGCAGCAGCCAAGGGCCCATGTGGTAACTGGGTGGGTGATGGGGTTCCTGAGAACTCCTTTCACCTGATATCTAGAGTTCCCAAACAGTCCCCTATGTAGGGACTAGTTATATATGGCTCCCCTTAATATCAGTCTCTGCGTGGCGGGAAGAAGTAGCCACGTAGCAGTTGGCACACCAGCTGCATGTGTCCTAAATTCCATATGCCCATCTGACCTCCTCCAGATGTCCCTGGATTCTGGATCTAGATGTTGGAGAGGATTTTCTGTGTATGGAGTGAGGCTCCTTTTATCTGACTGACTTTTAAAGCTCAGATCTCAGCCTGAAAGTGTGGCTTTGTGACCTGTGGTTCCCCCAGTGTGAAAAATCCCAATATGGTGCTCCCAGGGAGCCAGGCCCGATAGGATCCCCACTTGGGCTGTACTGGTGTTCCAGCCCAACTTTGCTCTATCTGTCTGCATCCGCCCCAGGCAGCAGCTCCTGGCTGTGGCATTTTCTGACCGACTTTTACAGTTCAAGTCTCAGCCTGCATGAGCTGCGATGCATCTAGCAGCCCTGCTGCCACTCTCCACTCTCAGAGTGGCACCCTCAGGGCACCGGGGATTGCCCCATCCTTACTTCAAACGGAGATCATTTAGAGTTTCCTACCGCTTTCCATCGGGCTGATGCTTCCTGTATGGAAGCTGACTATGTTTTCTGGCTTTTTTTTTCTTTTTTGGTATTCACTGTTATGTTTATCTGGACATGATGAGTCCAGCATCTTCACTCTGCTGCCATCTTTTTCCTCATCAGAGCCACTCTTAATCTATACCTTGAATCACTGTGATGTGTCCACTCCCTGACCTGGATCCAGCTTAGATTGATATGTGGACTGTTGATAGGTGGATGTTTTATTTATCAAAAATGAATTAGACTTATTTTATTTAATAGAAAAAAACCATTGTGTTGAATCATTGGGGCTATTTGTTATTGCAGCTGTGCTCATACTAGCTCCTACACCTACTTTCTCTCCTGGCCCCTGAGTATATAAATATCATTTCAAATATTATTCCAGCTTTTGTTCAAGAGCTAATGTGATGTTTGACCTTCTAAATAAAACCAAACTAAGCCAAGTGGTCTACAGGTAAAAATAAGTGAGCAAATGAATGAAAGCTTCGTGTCGTGTATGTTCTAGTTATAGTGGTAATAGGATAGTGGAGAAATGGGCATGAAAGAAGAGAGACACAGAGGAAGAGAAAGAAGATATCTGGGAGAAAGGAAGAGCAGAGGGGCTATCACTGAAAGAGAGGATAGGGAAGGAGAGAGAACAAGAATAGCAGGAAAGCAGGAGACAATAGAGAAGGAATAGGATAGATTTTTAAAATAATCCAGAGGAGGCAAAACTGAAGTTGTATCACCCCTAACATTCTGAGGTGAGGCTCTTCTACTATGCTTCCTAAGGAACTCATCACACTTCACCTCTGATATTTAAAGACACTTCTTTCCTGGTCAGAGGCCTGTCTATTTAGTCCACCACCTACTCACCCTCTCCCACCTGCTAATAATCTGAGTAGATGTGGCACTGTGCTCAGCAATGTCAGGGGCTATGTCAAACCCGAGATTAGCTTTTATGGAAATAACTTTTCCTTGTGGCATGTGAAAAAGAGGGATAAAGGTTACATCAACAGGAGACAACCTCAACTTCGGTAACTTTATAGTCAGATTGCAGTGGCTGGGAGTTAATTAGGCTTGGTGGTTTTTCCACTCTCCACCTCCCTATCTTCTTTTTCCTGACTAATTAGTTTGAAAATGGATTATAAAGAAGAAAATCAGTGTGGTTCTCAGGACTTGTAATAGGATAATGGGATGGCTAGGAGAAAAACCCTATGAAGCATTTTCATGCCAACAGACCTTTGAGAAGTCAGGATGCTTGTCAGGACTCTGGACAGTGCCAGGCCTACTTTGTGAAAGGGCCAGCGAGGCGGCCAGGAAGGTGGCGTTAATAACAGGAGACTTAGAAACTCCTGGATAGCTGACTCCTACCACCTGCCACCTTATTTAATTATGCAATGATCAACAACCTTTACATTTTAATTAGGGAGTCACTGTAATGAAGCCATCCTACTTCTACGTGGATGCTCATTCTATCCTTGCTCCGGAAGGGTCTTTGGCACTAATTGGCTGTTTGGTAGCTCGATCTTTACAGTATGAGGTAGGTAGTGATCCCCTTGCTTTCCTTCTAATGTGTTCTCTGGTCCCTTTGCCCTCCTCCTCTTTGATTTGCCTAATTAATGCTAATAATTTAAAAGCTGCATGGCCTTCTTTTGATCCTGCTGTCGACGGCAGACAGAGTAATTCCATTAGCAGATATTAAATAGCACTAATATGTGGTGACACGCGGTTGGAGCAGGCTTGCACACAGTTCCAGCCTGGGACCCCAGGGTTGCCTTAGACATAAACAAATGTGCATGTGCATGTACACACACACACACACGCACGCACGCACGCACATTCTCTCTCTCTCTTGCCTCATGCACTTTATTCCTAGTAGAATAGCTACAGAACCTTAGTGTGCTGTGTCTTAATAACTATTTGAGGCCCCCTTTATCGTGGGCTGGCATTGAAAAACCACATGATTTATTCTGCATTTCAGGATTTTAATGATTAATTCATGAATGTATCTGCAAGAATGCCAAGGTCTCCAAAATAATGAAAGCTTTTTTTTTCTAAAGTTGTTTGTTTTCATTTCAAATCAAAGCAATCTGTCTTGAGCATTCATTTTTCTCCCCCTTCACTCCTTTCACCCTGAAAAGGAAAAAAAAAAAAAGAGCTCATTTCATCGGGGTCTTGATAACATTTTGACAAGTAATAGAATTCATTTACATTTATCAAAATAAACAGATAAGCCTCCATCTCCTTGCTGTTCAGCTGATGTGGAGGGGTCTCTCACCTCCAGCAGGCATCAGTAAGCTTGAGGGTGTGTGCGGTGATTCAACCTGTGTGTTCCCAGGTATTCTGAAACTTTTGTGGAGATATGACGTGTTCTCAGGCTGAAGGATTCCAGATGAGCTTCCAGAATGACTTTCCCCAGGTCCTGGGAAGTCAGACATTAAAGCTTAGGCTCATAAACCATAAGCCACCCCTCCCTGAATTAAAGGCAGGAGAATTTTGTGATTAAGAGTACTGGTTCTGGAATTGGCTTGACTGGGTTTGGATCATAGCTTCATCACTTTTCCACACTGCATGATATTAGCAAGTTACTTAGAAGAGTAGTAGCTATACCATAGAACTGTTACGAGGACTACGTGAGACAATAGCTGCAAAGTGCTTGGTACCACACCTGCACATTAGGTCCAAATGTGGGGTGATGATGATGATGATGATGATGTTCTTAAGAGCACAAAAGTTTTACTGAGCTTGTACATTCTGTATAAGAGAAGATGGCAACTCTTGCCATAAAATCCAGATAAACTTGAATGCTTTAGAGACATGAGTAAATTTTTATTTTTTAAATTCTTGCCATTAAGACTGTTTGAGAGAGAAGACCTCATTTTAAAGGAGTTGCTACATTTTTTTCTAACATAGCCTTGCCATCTTAACACTGGTCTTGACACAAGCAAAATAATTTGGAATTATGCTACAAGAGTTGCTGATCAGAGCAAAGGGCCTGATGAAGAATCAGCTGTGTTCAGCTACTGGGCAAAGAAGACTGGCCTACTGGACCTGGAGTTGTGCATAAAGGTATGAGTGGGAGAGACTCGCAATAAGGGGGGGCATTCAGGAGCCCCAGCATAACCAATAATGTCCTCTTGTACCCCTATTTGTGATTTTAATGAATGAACTTCAGAGCAGTTTTAAATTCACAGCAAAGTCGAGTGAAAAGTACATACACCTCCTGCACCTACACCCTCTCCCACAATCTACAATCTGTGCCAGAGCCCACAGTTGTTATAGTGGATGAACTTGCAGAGACTTTATCACCACCCAAAGTGCATCATTTAGATTAGGGTGACCCTTGGTATTACATATTCCGTGGGTGTGGTGGTGGGGTCCACTTCCTAGGAAGTACTTGGACACTTGCGCACAGTGGACAAACTGAGTTCTGTTAGGAAAGAGAAACGAAGGGCTGGGAATCCAGGAGTCACCACAGAAGGCACTAGCACCTTCCCAAGGCCTCCATGTGGAGTCCAGTGTGCGCCCCGTGCCCCACCCACCCCAGCGTTCCACTGACCCAGAGGGCTGCAAAGACCTTCCTCTGGACTGTATGGTTGGGGAGAAGGGATGGGGCAGAGAGGCCCCAGAAGACAAGAAAAGTTACCTCAGAGAAGCAACAAAAACACCATGGATAAGTAGCAATAAAGTCTGCAAATTGAGACAATCACCTACAAAGCCCAGATTGCAAAATCAGAGGCGCTAACAGCAATCCCTAACAGCACTTTTTTTTTTTTTTTGAATGACAGTCTAATTTTCCCATTATAGCATTGAGTGCCTCTGAAAAATAGGAGCTCCTCAGCGCGGGCTTCTCCTGCTAAGGTTTGCGAGTGAGAAGGAGGAGGGGTGCGCGTTTCTGTCTGAGGCAGTGTGGGAGCATGAGGATCCCAGGCGAGAGGCTGCGAGCCCACGTGGGGCGACCGCCTAAGCCGTGGCTCACTGTAACAATGCCAGGCACCAGGTAGCTCAGGTTTATGAGAACACTTCATTTTTGCTCTGCTGTCTGTAACAGAAGATTTTAAAAGCACTAAGCTGGGAGCAGGAGTGACTTCTGAGCACCAAGCAGGTAGGCGCGCGTTCATCCCAGGACTGGCCAGTAGCTTGCTCAGTACCTGTGTGGGTTGGGCGGGATCCTGCGCGCGCAAGATCCATGCTTGTCTCTGCAAAAGGAGCTGGCGTGCTCTTTCGGAAACAAACATTCAAATCATATCACTCCCCAGTTTCAAATTCTGTGTCTCCTCATTAAACTTAGAATAACCTGCAAATTTTGCCCGTGCCCATGCTCGCTTCACTGACCTGGCTGATCGCTGGTCACCCTGGCTGATTCTTCCTGGTCCTCCGCTGAGCACTGGTCACCCTGGCTGATTCTTTCTGGTCCTCTCCTACTCCAAGCGTCTTCGTGCTGGGGGTCTTCCGTCCTGAGGATTCTGTATCTTGGAGTCCTTCACCTTAACTCACAGCTGGCTTCTCATCCCTCAGCTCTTACCAACACAGAAGCCCCCCTTGGCTATCTAGTGATGCATCACACACTGAACAAGCAGTGGCACTGAACCAGGATGACAGGGATGGCACAATCATGGGTTAATGCTAACAGAATGTGAGCCATGCCCAACTGGGGGGAGGAGGGAAGGGAGGAGGAGGAAGAAGGGGGGTGGGGGAGGGAGAGCAGGAGGAGGGGGAGGAAAGGCAGGGGGAGGGGGAGGAAGGGCATAGAAGGGAAGGAAGGAGGGAGGAAGAAAAGGAGGGAGGAGGAGAATGGAAAGGGAGGTGGGGAGAAGGAGGGAAAAAGAAGGGAGGAGAAGGGAGGGGGGGTAGCGCTTGGGCTGAAAGTCACCCTCATCACATATCACACTAGGGGTCTGCATATCTATCACTTGTATTTTCTTCATAGTATTTCTCTCTCACATTATTTTATTTTCCTACATTTCTTCTCCCCCTCCCCCTAACTTTTCTACTTCCTAATTGCATGTATCAACCCCTTCAAGGAGGAGTCTGTTTTGTTACTTGTCTGTTTCTGCATTGACAGCACTTGTGTCAGAGTCTGGCATAAAGCAGGCTCTCCATGAATACCCAGAACTCATGGAGTGAAGGCCCCCAAATTCCTAACTCTCAGGCAACTTATGTTCTGGGAGATGTGGTGGGAGTTTCCAAGTGTTTGGGTGGACCCTTGAATTGCCTTCACATCCCAAATCCTGGAATTAGAAGCCCTTTGAAATTAGAAGTAATTCTAAATTGGGGACAAAATGATCACATAACCATGGGAGTCACACAGTGGCAGATCAACACAAGTCCCGAGAGGCATGTGGGGACCCTGGCTGGGGATGTGGCCACTGAGTACTGGAGCCTCTAAGTTGGACCGTGAACTGCAATAGTTGTCACTGTTTATCCGCAATGTTGGTCCTTCTGTAGCACCTGAGACATTTGTTTTCCTCAGAATGTCTCATTCTACCTTGCCTTTGTGAAAGTGAAAATCATTTAAAAAGTATGTAAAATCAGCTTCACCTTGCAAACGAAGGTGCCAAAACTTAGTGAGACTAAATGACTCACACAAGGTCACAGAGGCAAGGTTTCACAAAACCTGGAATCCCCACTACCCCAAGTGAGCTCCTTGATGGCATGGGCTTTGTCTCCTTCAGCGCCTCCTAGATCTTGTCATGGAGGAGAATCCAGTAGACTGTGTTCCAAAGATTCAGTAAAAGAAGTGGACAGAGTTGTTACATGGCAGGGTGAAAGGCATCCCAGGATCCCCAAATCTGCCTGCTTGAAATGGGTTCTGTCATCACCACATAAAGACAAAATAGACTCTAATGGTAAGACTTTCAATGGAAAAGAACTTTAATACAAGTAGTGTTCAATAACTAGTGTGCAATAGAGAGAAGAGAAAGAGAAAGATTATAGTTTCCAAATCAAGCACCCAAAATTACCCATCCCCTCATGGGTAAATGCCCGGCCACACAGGTTGGCCCAAAGCAGGACTGCTGAGACTTGAAAGCTTCCACAAGTCTAAGGCACCTCCTGGTGCGGACCCATAGGAAAGGGGTAGAAAGGGCCAGACAATTCTGGAGAGAAAAGAGCCAAATAAAAATGCAAGTCAAGATAAAGGCTGCCATTGTCAGCCTCCCCAAGTGTCTCTCACCCACATCTCTATCTCTTTCAAGTATCTCCTTCCATGTCCCCCAAGTCCCTGGTACCAGTCCAAGACTGAGAAGTGAGCACAGGTTCTTCACATGTCTTCTCCAAATGTGACCTCCAGTTTTCTCGATCTCCCCTTCCTTCTTTCTCTCTGTCTTCTTTAGTTTCTCCTCCCTGTTCAGCTCCACCTCTCCTTGGGTGGGGGCAGGGAACTTGGAACCTCACCTTTCCATGGATGTCATGCTGTTACAGAGTCACAGAATGTCCTGGTGGCTCTGCATCAGGGCAGCCCCTCTGCCAGAGCCTCTCTAAGTGACCTTGGGCAGACCTTGCCCCTTCACATGCCTCACCCTTGTCATCTATTAAAATGAAGGGCCTGGGTAATGACCTTAAGTATCTTTCCAGCTTTGATGTAGGATTCTGTGATGTCAAAAATAAGAGAAATTGCATTATTGCGGATTGAAAAATAATTATCTTTTATGCTCCATATGTAACTTCTACTTCTCAGGCTACCTGTTATATAGTGTCAACGTTGCCTCGTATATCAGACAATGTTGTAATAAGTATGCAATTTGTGGCTGCAATTTCCATTTTATGGCAATATCTGATTTATACAAGGTGTTTTTAAAGCATGTCACTTGTAATGTACACCCTGCCAAGAGCCTGCTCTTTCCTAATGACTTTCCAGTGAGGTCCGAGAAAGTGGCCACATTTAAGTAAGCAAATAGCTGGCAAGTTTTGGACACTCAAACCTCTCATTGGGGGGGTAGGGAGATGGGGAGATGGGGGGTTGTTGACAAGTCTCTCATATTCAGACACAATGACATTCTTGCTAAAAAGACCAAGATTGTGGAAACTTTTTCAATAGGTGCTCCCAAACTCTGTTGGGGGAGGAAGGAACTGTTCAGACCCTTTGTTCAGACCAAGTGAGGTGGTTGCTATAGGTCAATTTGCCGAAAATTACTCAAGAGTCTGTTCATTGACTAACCAGTCCACTTGTTGATTTATCATTTTGATAAAAATTTTAAGGCAAGTATTTGAAGGGCAGGTGAGAAGCAGGAGCATCTAGAAAAAATATTAACTTAGTGAATTTTTCTTGCCATTTAGTCATCTTTTGGAATATTGGTTATTTGGCTGGTTAGTCTTTGATTTTTGACAAATTTGTCTGTTTCTGAGGGTGCAGTCCAGTCAGTTTGCAGTCTGCGACTTTGACCTTTTTGTCAGATTTTAAGCCTACTTTTTCTATCCCTTTGCATCCAGGAAGAACATCTCTGGGCCAGCTCAACCCCTGGAAAAGAGTTTGATGGTCAGACAGGTTGTATGTGATGGATATAATCCTTGCCTTGGATGCCCTGAATGAAAAGGATTTTGAGGAGCCTTTCTCCTTAATTCAGGCAGGAATTTAGTGGCCTTTGAGGCAGAGCTGAGCAGACACAAGCTTCTGGGAAACTTGATCCTCCTGCAAGCCTCTGAAGCCCTTTCAACCAGCCCTCAAACACCACAGTTCCTGTATTATGCTGCTGGGGTTTTTATAAAACCTTCCTGTTTTAGTACAATAAAGGTGAAGACAGAGTCCAGAAAAGACAAAGGATGTGAGGGCCTCTTTGGAGAAAGCATCTGCTGGCCTAACCTCTCTTGGACAT
The DNA here is from genome assembly GCA_019455555.1 of Galemys pyrenaicus. Classification (NCBI taxonomy): domain Eukaryota; kingdom Metazoa; phylum Chordata; class Mammalia; order Eulipotyphla; family Talpidae; genus Galemys; species Galemys pyrenaicus. Next base: position 2,985,136 of record JAGFMF010011775.1, on the reverse strand, counting down.
TCTGAGGCTGGTTCAGCAACTTGACATATTGGCTATCCACCAGGTTGGCAGAGAAGAGGGTAGACTTCTGTCCCAAGGATTTGATCACTTATTCAGAATCCTCCCAAAGGTCATTCATCTGGCTAGGATTTCTTTGTAAGCCTGTCCTGGCCTGTGCAGCTTATCGTTGATACAGAGTGGTCTCGGAGGAACATAGCTGAGATCTGCAATGTCTGAGTACTAACTGGGTGCCAGGCCTGGTGGAGGGGCTGGATGGATATTGGCAGAAAGAATGGAGTCTTAAAAGACAAGCAACCTGCAGGGTACCTGCACTACTCCCACCACTGACTTCTCTGTCACAATTAAGGAATTTCTCAGTTTAGTTACAGGGTGCAGGGACTAGCAAGGGGGATTATCATTTGTGTAACGTGGCCTATTTCCTGGTGGTGACACTGCCCATCATGCCATTGAATATGCCATTCTTGTAGCCAGGAATGCCTTCTTCCTTGTCCGTTAGCTTGTCTCAACTTCCCCTTCAATACCTAGCTCAAATATCACTTTTTCTTCTAGGCTCAGGTTACTTGGAATTGTAATTGTTTGTGTAGCTGCATAGTATCAGTCTCTCCACTGTGTTGCAAAACCTTCAAAGATGGACACTTAATTTTAAATTTCATTTATTTATTCATTTGTTTAGGGACAGCACAATGTAAATATGGATAAAGAGCACAAATTATGGCTTCAGAAAAAACTGGGTTTAAAGTCTAAGAGTGCCACTGGTTGGTTATATAATTTATAATAAGCAATTTATCATCTTTATGCCCTATGTTTTTTACTTGTAGGAATGAATATAGTGGTAAGAATCACCTCCTAGGCTGAAAGAACTCATTGCATTTATTAGACACTTACCATAGTCAAGCATTATGCTGATAATAGTTGAAAGGTCACACAGGCCCCTCACTCAGGCTCCTCACCCAAACCCTCACACAGGCCCCCAGAGCAGCAGTTCTGAGGAGCCAGTAGTAACCAAGATAAGATGGTGACAGCAAGTCGCTCTCGATGTGGAACAGGATGACATGTGACTCACGTAGCTCAATCCCAGTGGAATGCGTCCCCAGAACCTGAATGTAACCTGTGGGGCTTTGATATGGATCACCACCAACGGACAACTTCTTCCCGCCACAAACCTTCCCGTTTAGAAGGAACTTCAAAATTTTCCACTCCAAAGTACCCCGCCTATAAAAACCCCTCAGCCTGTAACCTGAGCGTGACTCTGGAGATAGGAGAACCTCACCCAGGAGCACAATAAAAGTTCCTGCTGGTCAGAAACATGACCTGGCTCTTTCTTTCTCTCTCCCTCTATCTCTCTCTCTCCCTTGCTCTCTCATCCAACCATGCCAAAACCTTTCAATAGTATTTTGATTATTTATTCAACAAATATTTATTGCACAAATGTTGGATGCCTAATTTTGTTCTAAGCACTGCTTTCAGGGTCTGGCAATTTATTTGGCATAGAATTTGGGTCTAGTAAATGTTCCTTGAATGAATAAAAACTAAACAAGTGATAGACTTCGTTTCTGAGTATATGTGTTAATCAGGTAGGCTGAATGATGCTGTGCAACAAACATCCCTCCACCCCCACTCAGACAGAATCTCAGTAGCTTAATTTAACTCAAATGTGTTTATTATTCCTATCATGTTCAGTGTTGGCTGACTGATGTGCAGTCCTTTCAGGGTTTGGGTAGTCAGAATGACCATGATGCAGGGCAAAGAAATGGTGCCTCAACTCTCAACGATTGTACCTGAAAGTGGTGTACATCATCTTTGCTCACATTTTACTGTGTAGAAAAGTCACATGGCCTTGATATCTTTAAAGGGAAGAGGAAATTGCAACTGTAATCATAGGCTGCCAGTTGATGATATAGTCTTCTGACTAATGCACAGCCATTGTTGACTTGCAAAGAACTCCCAGCTCAAGGTCAGTATCAGCAGCTACCCCCAGGCTTTTAATTTGGAATTAGATTTTCAGACTATGACTTTTTTTCTTTTCTCACTTTCCCACTCAATTATATTTTAAGCAGATGGGTGATCCTGTCAGCCTTAAGAAAACAACAGAAAGAAACAAATTTATGTAAAACATCCCACATTCTAATTAAATTTCTTTGCCACCCCAAGGTTTGGGCTTGGATGCTGATTTGCACTTAAAAAAAATCAAAACAGAAGCCCAAATTCAAGAAAACTTGCAAAGTGCTTTCATGTTATTCTCCAGGGCTGACATGTAAATGAAAAGAATTCCCCTCCCACCCCATGACAAACACCTTTGTTTTTGTTGCTTGCTGGCCTGGAACGGGATTCTGTTTCAGGAGAATTAAAGGCAGCTTCTAAATGCAGATTCAGTGGAGCAGGTCAAGCAGAGGATATACATGGAGGGTTAAGTGGGACAAATTTTAATCAAGTGGTTCTGAATCTCTGAAGAACCTTGGACAGACCTGCCACAACTGCTCAGCCTAAGGACCCAGAAGGTATAGACATCACACCCCACAGACTCACAGTCCAAATCAAGTGAGGGTATATTGTCTATTTTTGTGAAACAAATTGTTCCAAAACTTAGCAGCTTAAGTTGACAAACATTTATTATTTTTCAAAGCTACTCAGTGCCAGTAATCAGAAGAAGCTTATTTGGGTGGTTCTTACCGAGGGTCTTTCATGAGATTATATACAACTGCCTGGGTGCTGAGTCATCTGAATGTCAGACTGGGGGTGGAAGTTTCCTTTCCAAGCTCTTTTATGTGGTTGTTGGAGGGTATCAGTTCTTCCCTAGCTCTTCAACAAAGCTGCTGGCATCCTCAAGTGAGCCTAGATCTAGATAGGAAGATGGGTGGATGGATTGGTGGGTGGATGGATGGATAGATTGATAGATAAATAGAAGGATTGACCAAGATCAGCGTCATAATCTTTCACAGCCTATTCTTGAAAATGGCATGCATCATATAGCCCTTCTGGTATTTTCTCTTGGTTTCACATACTAACACTTGTAGGTTGGGAGAATGCACAAGTTTATGAGAGTAGAAGGTGGGGATCATTGGGGTCATTTTGGAGGTTGGTTACAATGAGGTATATATATTTGTACATAGTTATGTATTTCATCAGTGAAAAAAAGAACAAACTGTAAGTACCCTACTATGGCCAAAAACTTGACTAGGAAATCTAATCAGGTTAGCTCAGTCCATACAAAAATCCTATAAGTAAAGTGTTGTTATAATGCTCATTTCACAGGGGAAGGAACTGAATTTCAGAGAGTTAAGTAGGTAAACATCATCTGCAAAGACAGTCCAGTAACCCTATGACTTCTGGGTTTGGCAAGGAGAGTGTCACCTCTTTGAAATTAGCTCCACCTGGCCACAGTAACTCCAGATACTATGTGGCCATGAACACTCATAGCACCTGACCTCTCTAACTCTCTCATTTATAGGTGGAATTGGGTGAATGGTGTCCTCTGTGTTATATGGTGTGGAAACTGGCCAGGCCATGGGGGCACTCTGCTAGCTCAGGGCTGGGAAGGGCAGGTGTTCACTAAATGCTAGAGGTTGAAGCTGGGATCCTGAACCTGCCCCAGCTGGAATAAACCCCTTCTCTTGGCTGTATCTGTTTTTCCATCTGAGAAATGAAGGTGTTTGATTTTATGTCCAAAGCCACGTCCAATTCATAGTCTATGAACTTTGTTTTAACATAACATTTATATGAATCTGCAAGTTTTGCTAAGATGTGTGAAAGCAAAGAATCCTTTAATGATGTCATATTGAAAGGTTGAGATTTCTTTGATTTTAACTGGAATTTAAGGAAAATGGGGCACAGATTTCGCTTGATGCTCTCTATTCAAAATATCAAAAGGAGGCCCTAAGGTATAGGAAATAGAAGACAGGGCACAGGACTCTGGAATCAACCCTTAAATTTGACTCTGGCTATGTGATTTCAGGGGAAAATTTTTTATTATTATTATTTTTAATTTTATTTATTTATGCATACAAACACTGGGGTACAGGCCAGAGTGTGGGTGTGAGAGGACTCACCAGAGACAGAGTGGGGAGCAGAACAGTCAGATAACTGAAATACACTGCTGAGGGGAGCAGCAGGCGAGGCAGGAGAGGTCTGCTGCTCCATGTGGGTTCCCTCCCTGGCCAGCGGCAGGGATCGAACTCATGCTGCAGTGGCTGCATTTTGCTTCATAGTATGTTGCTTAACGCATTGCGCCACCAGGGAGGGTCCTTCAGGGGAAATTTTTGAATTCTCTGTTCTTATGCTTGCTCCTAAGCTCAAAAACTCCTGCTTTGTTTCCTTAGAGGGGTGCCTCATGGTCAAATGAAATTGGAACAAATGAAATATACGCTTCAAATGAGATGCCTAAGGGAGCACTGGAACCAAGATACTTTGCATGATGGTTCCTTGTTCCCTTCCCTCTATAATAAATATTCTGGGGACTTTGAGTGCACCAAGGCCAGGAATGCCATGGCAATTAACTTCTAGAGAAAAATAGCAGCTCGGCAATCCTAAGGACCTTTTAACACACCTTTTTCTAATGGATTTCTCAAAAGAAGAGGGATAGAGGTATCTGAGGCAGTGACTAAACAACTTTACAGTGTCTTTCACCTTTAGGGGCAGAAGTACTGGCTTTCTTGGATGGACTGGATTTTATCTGCTCAGTAAAGAGCAGAAACCAGGGCTAAGGACATACAGAAGAAGGAGAGGGAAGGAAAAGTGAAGTGTGCGTGTGTGTCTGTGTGTGTGTGCATGCCTTCCTCCCTGTGCTCACCCCTCCAGGCTGTGCAGTTTGGTACCTGCTCTTCCTCTCTTCTGTTGATTGTCTTGACCTCTCATGCTGCCTGAATCTTGCAAATGCCATCTTCAGTGCCTGTGTGTCTCCTCTGCTTCTCCAATTACCCATCAGCATTTGGTTCTTACTAATGGATGAGAGTAGCCTGCACCAGGCCCTCTATACCCTGCTCTGATACAAGCACTCTGGTCCTGGTTCTGCTGGGGACTGTGTCTCCAGGCACCTCTCCCCATCCCCAGTCCCAGAGTAGAAGAGAGCCCCAGCTTCCACAGCCCCCACCTCACCTACTCATGGCTCAGGGCTCCCGTTCCACTTTGATCTTACCCAGAGACATGTTTATTTTGTTTCTGAGTGAGGCTCTACCACACTCACACACACACACACACACTCATTTTAATACTTTTCTGATCATTCTCTGTGTTTCTCTCTAGGTTTCAGAAGGTGGTGCCGTGAACCAAGCACAGAGATGTCTTGACTGGATACACAATTTCATTCCATTCTCAAGATCTTCTCAGTTTTTCAATTGCAATTTTTATTGAGATCATAGTAGTTTCCATGATGTCCATAAATTAAGAAACAATATAGATCCTGTGAACACTTCCTCAGTTTCTCCAAGCGACAAGCGTTTTGTAAAACTATATTGCAATAGCATGCCCAGGATGACTACATCTCTCACAATTTTTAAGAGAGTTAAAAGAGTTTTGCTTTCAGAGAAGTTGGGGTGACCCTGGAACCAGGGGACTCTGTGGGAGTCTGATCCAGCCCTGCTGCAGTTCCCTGGTGGTCTCCTGGGACTCAGCTTCCTCAGTAGTTAAAAGAAGGGCTGGGCTGTAAAGGTCTCACAGGTTTCTTCTATTTCTCCATTTCACATAACTTAAGACAGCTCCTGGGGCCACACTGCTTTTCTTCAACCAACTCTTCCCCACTCCTGACCCCACCTTGTGGCCCCTGTGATTTAGTGGGGTGGACACCTCCTGGGCCCTGGGATTGGTATATGATTGACCTCCTGGTCTAATGAGGTCTTCCATTCCATTCATGGACTGGTTCAGGTTTGGGGACATGACCTGAGCTGGCCATCAAGGACATTTGTATAATAATAGGGAATGTCAAGGGGTTAGGAGGTACACCTGGTGCCAGTCACCTGACCACACCGAAGGAACAGTTTGCTCAGAACTGAGGATAGAGGGGGAGCTGGGAAACCAAGTCCCAGAAACATGAGCTGATCTCCTGAAGATCACATAGCTATTCCCAGTGACTCCTGAAGTTGCTAGAGTCTCACTTACATCAGACTCAGGGCATGAATGTCTTATCTCGTCCAGACAATAAGAATGGCCTACTGACCTCATGCATCTGGGCCTGTGGGTGGCTCTTCAGGAGAGCCGACCCAAGGGAAGTTTGCACCCACCAGCAAGCTTGGGATTAATAGGGAACGGGGGGGGGGGCAGGGGGAGGTGCTTGATTCTTTGATATTGCAAAGGAGTTTATGGACGTGATCTCATTTGTTTTTAGCTGTGAACGAGTGATGTCACCTTGAAAGTGCTTTCCTCATCTTGCTAGCAAACCATGTCAGGGGGAGCCGGGTCCTCTACCCTTTAAACTATCCATGAGTTTGTCTGGCTCCTTCATGCCTGTTTGGAGGCCCATGTGCTCTTCAGTCTTGCATAGAATGACGCACAGAACTCATTTCTGAGCCACCTGTCAGGAAGTTAGTGGTTTATCAAGACAGAGACGCTACTGTGCTCTCTTCAGCTGGGTTCTAAGCACCAGGTCTCTGGGAGTTAAACTTCAAGCCCAGGTGGGCAGTCCATGGCCATGGGGTTCTCTAGCCTCCTGTTCCCCTCAGTGGGCTTCTGTAAAGTCTTAGCACATATTGAGCTGGAGAAAATAAATAGAGGATTTCGACTGGAGATGTGAGTCAGATTCATCTGGAAAAGTTTCAGTCTGTCTGTTCTTCTGACCATACATCATCTCTATTTATTTAAATAGTTAATACAGGCCAAAGCGTCTTCCTCTGTAAGATAGCATAATAACATCTGCCATAGCGTTGCATAATGATTAAATGAATTATAATATGTAAAGTGTGCCATACAGTGGCTCACAGTAAGAATAATTATTGTTAATATAAATCTTGTACTTCTATCCCCTCACTACAATTGCAGATTCTAGGGTTTATCTACATACATTGATATAAGTACACATATGCGCGCACACATGTCTCAAGGCAATTTCACTCCAGCAACTTCTCAGAACTTCTGATCCAGGGCCAGCCACATCCCTGGCCAGACTAGAGGATATTCTAGTGCTAGCCAGGCTTGGGAGCCTCAGGCTTGGAAGCTGAGTAAGACGCTGGGGAGCATCAGGAAGTTAAGGTGTGGAGCCACTAAGGTTAAGACAGACCTTGTCGGCACAAGTGCCTGAATCAGGAGGACTGCCTGGAAAAGGGGACCATGAATTAAATATGCTCAATATGACTGCGCAAGTGACAACAACATCAATAACAATAGAGTTGTGGGAGAGGTTGGCTTGCTTTTCTTGCCACCTGCCACCTCAGAGCTCTGGGTAAAGAAAGCCCCAAGCTGAGGACAGTGGGCACCAAGATCTTCCACCCTCCTTAGGGCAGCAGAAGGACCAGTGGATTATTGCCTCAGGTGGCAGAAATGCCCATGCATCTTCACCACCACCTCACTCCCTTTCCTGGCAGGAAAGGGTAGCTCCAGGAATTTTGTAGATAGCATGAGTCATTGGTCTGGTGATTTTTCCTTCTTTGGTGGAGTCTTTACTCCAAAAGCAAACTCTATAGAGAAAGGGAGGCCAGCCTCTCCCTGCCATATGCTTGCTGAGTTGATGAAACCTGAGTCCTTCTGGGGATGCCAGTGGAAGGACACTTCCATCCTGGAAGGTATCCAGAGACTTCGGAAAAGCAGCTGTGGAGGGGCTGAAGGCTGCTCCTGTCTAGAGTCTGAAGACCAGCGGCTGAGGAGCAGCGTACAGTACAGCAGGGCAGGAAAGGGGCACAGGGTGGTGGTGCCCTACACCATGGATGCAGCAGGCTGTGGGTGCTTCCTCAGGACCACTGGCAGCAGTGCAGCAGGAAGGCAGGTATGGGTTTTCCTTAGCTGCTCACACCCAGATGGCCTGTCCAGTGATAGGCCTTGGTAGAGGGGTGTTGGGGTAGGCCAGCTGGAGGTATCGCCCATGTCAGGGACAGCACAGGGCATGCTGCAGCCTAGTCGTGAAACCCTTGAGAAAGCCAATACTCCAGTGGCCCAGAACTTGAAAGGGAAGAGAAGACTTTAGCAGCCTCAGTGAGTTCTGCTTTCTGTTTGTCTGTGGAGATGATGGAGAAGAGCAGAACCCATGAGAGAGCTGGGAACAGTTGTTCTTGCCCAGTGCTGGTGCCACTGCCATTCCCATAACCTGAGTAAAGCCAATGTGAAGAGTCCACCCCAGGGCAAGGACTCCAGTGCGGGTGGTTTATGTGACAGATGATCAAAGGAAGTACTGAGACTGAGGAAGTCCAGGAAAGCAAGCCAGTAATAAAAGGTAGCACAAGCAGCAGATAGCTCCATTCTAATTGTCCACCCATGGTCAAGCCGGGTATTATGCTGTCCCTAGCATGTCATCCTTTGCCACATATCTGGTAGCTTTATGACTATGGTGGTAAGATCCTTAGGCCATGGGTCCTGGGGGGAGGTCTTTTGGCATGATAGGGTGTTGAAGGCTGAGGACAGGGTGTAGTTATCTCTGCCATAGGGGAGGATGCTTCCATAGGGTGCAGATTAAAGCTTTGAACCATGTAGAATTGGACTGAGCAAGGCCAGGTTGTTTCATACCTGAAAGACCAGGAAGCAGTGGGATCAGTTGCCCAGGTCAATAGGGGACAGAAAAGAAAGACTAAGAAGAGCATAGATAACTGGACAGAAACTTCTGGTCACCTACTGGTTCAGATACGGACTTCCTGGCACTAAGAGCAAGCCTCGTACTATGAGGTCACCCTCAGTGAGTGACCTCCATTCAGCGATCTCATGAGACAACTTGGCTAACACTCCCTTTTCCAGAGGGACAGGCTGGGCTCTGGGAAGGCAGAGTCTCACCTAAAGTCACTCAGCTGCTTGGTGGTCAAATGAGGTTTGCTACAGACTCACACTCTTCACACTGTGGCTGCAGCTCTCAGGCATCTGTAGACTATCCCTCCTTTCTCCTTAGTTACAGAACTTTGGTTTTATTGTAGACAGTGATATTGTTAGCAGGCAGAATGAGGGAGACTCTGGGACCCCCAAACCTGCCTGCTCTAAATGGGTTCTGCCATCCATTGCATAAAGACAAACACTTTTTAGTGTATAAGACCTTCAATAGAAAAGAACCTTAATAGAATTAATGTGCAGTACAGAGAAGAGAAAGAATATAGCTAAAATAGTTTCCCCATGAAACATTTTTTGGCCTTTTGGGGTCTTTTGGTGGTCCCTGGTCTCAGAGCCCTCTCTACTGCCCCTGTTTCACTTCCTTCTCTCAGCACCAGCCCCTGCCCATAGTCATCCTCCTCCCCCACCCCAAACTGTCAAATCCCTGGTGGTTCCTAATTGCATGACCTGACAGGGCCTCCTGTCACTGCTCCACTTTTCAAGGGCTGAAATTCCTCAAGGACAGCATCATGACTTAGAAATTGTGTGCGCCAATCTGGAGGAATCTTCAATAACTGTGAGCAGGGAGGCAAGGCACAGACATTCTAGCTGTGCTTTCTATTGGGGTTTCTTGGAGGTGGTGAATGGGCCTTTGGGACTAATGTGAGTGCCTGGGACAGTTGTAAAGGGACTTTCAAACTAGGAGGAGGATCAGAAGATCCAGTGAAGAAACCCCTAAGCCAGGAAACTGGTTCTGAATGAAAGAAACAGGCCATTTTGGGGATGACAATTAGCAACATCAACAGGATACGTTTTGGAGAGACCCAGGGTGGTTTCAGTTACATAATTACCCCTCCCTTCCTAGGTATGCATTAGGATCTAAAGAAGTGTGGGCAAGAGGTTGGTGTCAGTTAGAGCTTTGTGGGCTGTCAGCATACTTCCCTTGGCAAACTTAGGTGGAACGTAATAGCAAAGGAGATTTTGGAAAATGCACCCCCACTCTGTAAGGGTGTGCGGTGTCCCAGGCTGACTGCAGGCAGCAGCAGGGGACGTCGGCTGGGTAGACTGCTCATCTTTGGTTTTTCTGTGCTGTCGTTCACGAAAGAAATTCAGGAGAACATAACTCTTGACTCCAAAGAATATGAAACAGTATAAACCAAACTCAGGCACAAGCTTACAAAACTGGAGATGGGTTTCCTGGTGGCCTAGGGGTTCAGGCTCAGTGCTATCACCTACGTTCAATTCAATTCCCAGCTAGGGAGCTAATCCCACATGGTGCAGCAGAATTCTGTCTCACCTGCTGCTCTCCTCAGCAGTGTGTTTCAGTAGATCCACCTCTTCTGCTCCCCACTATGTCTCTGGTGGATCCTCTCACCCCACCCCCTGCGCCTTTGGCCTACATCCCAGTTCTTGTATGTACAAATAAATCTTAAAAAAAAGAAAGAAAGAAAAGGCTGAATCGATTCCTCCCCAGGCATGTTAGCTAGATCCAGGGGGCCATAGCCACACAGGGTTGCCCCAGACTCTTATTTTAGGTGAATGGGGCACAATGAAAGCAATACCTCCTTCCTGCCGTGACCTTGATCTCCTGGCCTGGCCAGGTGCCACTACAGCGGGTGGAGAGTGGGGATGCTGAGAACTAAGAGTTACCTACAGATCATGAACTTGGACCCTATGTGAGGTGAAGGGTGATGTTTGATTGTGTAGTGGGGGTGGCTTTATTCCCACTGGCTCCTGGAAGACATGAAGAATCAGATCACTGAACTGATTTTTCTGTGTTTTAGACAAAAAGAACCAAAGAAAACATTAACAACACAGGCAATCTTGCTGCAGACATACCTGTAACTAGAAAACTTAAGGAATTAGATTTGAAAATAGCTTGGAAAAGATCCCCCATGTCTCTGCAGAGGAAGTGCAGATTTATTTCTAGGGTCAGTTCTGATTCTCTTTTTTAAAAAGATTTATTTATGCATACAAGAGCTGGGGTACAGGCCAGAGGTGTGGGGGGTGAGAAGATTCACCAGAGACAGAGTGGGGAACAGAATACATTGCTGAGGGGACCAGTGGGTGAGGCAGGAGAGGTCTGCCATGCCATGTGGGTCCCCTCCCTGGTCAGAGATCGAACTCGTGCTGCAGTGGCTGCAGATGCTTCATACTACAGTGCTTAACCCCTTATACCACCAGGGAGGCCCCAGTTCTGATTCTTTGACCAACAAATTTTAAGTGGCTGCATCTTGAAAGTCTTGGTGACATTTTTTGGACTCCTGTTACATTTTTAGATGAATCACTAAATACAAGTGCAAGTTTTAGCTTATTAGAATGACTTTAGGGGCAGAATAAAATAAAAAAGACAAGCTCTCTTGGTTTGAGTTCTCCAGAAATCAGAGCCTGAGACAAAGACTTGCCTTTTAAGGCAGCTCATTTGGGAATGCGAGCCTTGGAGGCAGGAGTACAGGGCGTGGGAGTGGATGGAAAAGGAAGGGAAGCAGACACAGGATGAGTTGGCACAATCTCAGGCACCTGGTGCTGGGTTCTGCTAGGATTTTCTGCAGAGAGCTCTCTGCTCAATGGGGGAAGGCATTTATCCCTGGATTTCAGGTTCCACTGATCAAACATGATCCCCCAGAGATTATTAGCTCCTTTGCATTCCAGGTCCTGTGTGATAAACACAGAGAGAATTTGAGGGGTGCCCCAAGCAGGCATGAAGATATATTCACTGCAAGCTCAAAATGAGGCAGTGATCTGCTTACATCTGCACACAGGAGATCACAGCCTACTTGGTACCAGTCTCCATGGGACCTGGAGATAGAGGTGGGGTGGAGAAAGTTTTAGGAGGAGCCCAAGAGGTATCCAACACATCTACCAAGCAGTGAGCTGGCTTTTTTGGGCGTCAGGTACAGGAACAGTCTATTGAACATGGCAAAGTACTTTCTCCTTACACTTTCCAAGATACCTGCACTTGCCCTTATATAAAAATTTCTTAGAGGGCCTCCCTGGTGGCGCAGTGGGTTAAGCAATGCACTATGAAGCAAACCGCAGCCACTGCAGCGCGAGTTCGATCCCTGCTGCCGGCCAGGGAGGGGA
>JAGFMF010011775.1:2937404-2965889 GCA_019455555.1 Galemys pyrenaicus | reverse complement strand
GACCTGGAAACAACCTAAATGCCCAAAAACAGATGAGTGGATCGGGAAGCTGTGGTACATATACACGATGGAATACTACTCAGCAATCAGAAATGAAATTATTCTAAAATTTAAGGGAAATAACACATGAAAAATGTTTAGAACTCAGTAGCCACTCAAAAAATGAAAATTATTAGTCTGTAAAACTCCAGTTAGAGCCTTCTTTAAAATTACTGGAATGAGCTGTTGACTTAAGAGGTTTTTGCACCATCAGGGCTTCCTGTTCATAAATTCCTGGTTGGATTATCTCTCCTGAGAATAGATCTTGATTTAAGCCAAACTTCTAAAAACAATGAAACATGAGGAATAACTGACTCAGTAGCCAGCACGTGCCCATGTCCCTAGCAGCACGGCCTCTAGACTCAATACCCAGTGACTTCTCTTTAGTGAGGCCCATAAACAAATTTTACTCGTCTCTTAAATTTTAGTGTCTTTGTTTTTCTGCAGTGCCGTATGGCACTTTTTACTTCTCTCTTGGAAGCGTCATTATTAAATCCCGGAGATGGTAGAAGTTGTGTGCTCCCACCAGCCTGCACTTCTACCCACTTTGCTGGGGACACTAGACTGAAGGCTCTTCCTTCTTGAGGGTCAGAGGCTGGTGAAGGAAGGTAAGAAGATGGGGTGGGGCTGGCGAGGGGCTAGTGTGCTCTTTCAGAGAGAATCCTCTCCACCAGCAAGAGAAAGGGAAGTTGGCACATTTCAGAGTGTTTTCTGAATCACTCTTAGCAGTCCTGGGAGTAGATTTACAAAGAGACATATGTTCTTAGTATTTGACTAAACACAGACAGGCACTAAAATATGGTGTGCTCGCAAGTTGTTTACAGGTATTGAATTTTAAATAACTGACACTCTTGGATGTCTATTCAAGGAATCCAAGCTTTCAGAACTGTAATCTTCCTCTTGTAACACTGGAACAAAAGCGACCCTCAATAAATGTTTGTGGAAATAATAGGGGAAAGGATGGAGAAGGGAAGAAAGGAAAGGCAGAAAGGAGAATAAGAAAGAAACAAGGGAGAAGAGACAAATTATTAAATTGCAAAATGGAAACTATAGTAGCTGGCACGTTAAAAAAATGCTACAGTGATGCAAGTGGCACAAGTCCAAAGCCATCTGTGTCTACTGTGGCTCTCCAGGGCCCATCTAGGCCTTTCTTTTGCCAGATCTGTATCCTCACCTTCTTCTGATGGTGACAAGACCCCAAGCTTGACCCTGTCCTTTGTGTCCCCTTGCAGCTAATTCCTCCCCCGTAACATGTTACAGGCTGTTCTAAGGAACCCCCCTGGCACTTGGTGGCTGGTTCACTCCCTCTGGCTTCACACTTGTCCTCTAGGCAGACCCAGGTCCTGCTCCTGCTTAACCTCTTTCCCAGGAAGGTTTTCTTGTGCAGATTTCCTCAGGGGTCCACCAAGCACCAACTGCAGGTCCCTGAGGGGTCCCCAGCTCAGCCTGTGTAAAGGTCATTTGTTGAAGGGAGAGGCCTCCTGAGAGGGACAGTTTGAGATTCCAACATAACAGTCCTGAGTGGGCACTTCTATGGGGCCAAATATTGAAATATGATGATGAAAATATGAGAAAATCCTAAAAAAACCCAACACAATACATTTGTGGTATATATTGATGTTGATTCTAATGATATACCCCTGAAACCTATGTAATATGATAAACCTATGTTACTTCAGTAACAAATTTAAAAGTCAAACCCCAAACTATCCTATAGAAGGTTGTGGGGAGTATGTTTCCTCGCCTTTTCAGGACTTCTGCCCCACTACTCTAGCAGTTTCTACCACCTTGAAGTTTATTTCTTCTTCCTTTGAAAGCATCTTATGATAATTTCAACTAGCAGGACTAACAGTTTCAAGGAATGATCTCATTTACTAGTCAATTAACTTATTGATTTCAAAATGATGAATGATATACTAAGAATAAACTGGTTCCCTATTAATACCAGTTAAGAACTCTTGGTAGTACAGAATTGAGATGGAGCCCCTCACCGTCTCCTGCACCTCTTTAGACAAAGCTTTTCCTCCTCTCTATGTGGGAGCAAACTCTACTGTGAGCACAGCTCACTGAGCTCATAAGCCCATTGGTCAATCACCACAGTCGGGCATCCCCTGAGAGTGGAATCTCGCAGAGGGTCCTGGGCCAGAGAAGATGACAAAGGTTCTTCCAAGAGCTGCAGCACCCCTCTCTTCTTGTGACACTGGTATCTTCCCTGAGTGCTGATTTACTTTCAAGTCCCGACTGCTAACCCACAAGTTCTGGGTAGTCTGCTCTTTGTAGGTCCCCTGCCTAGGCACGCTAAGCAGAGCACTTCTGGGGAGACTTTGAGTTATAAGTCAGAGAATAGGGTCAACCTCTTCTGGCAGCAAATTTGGGGAGATATGAACTCAGGACCAACTAGACTCTTTGTTCTAGTTTGGTAGAGAAAGTCAGGTGGGAAAACGAGGAAGCGGGATCAGAGGCAGGGGTAGAATCCATGATAACTGCTAAGGAAATAATTAAAAGATAGTGCAGAAACCACTAGTATTAGGTTCCTGGTGCTGCTATAACAAATTAAGACAACTCAGCAACTTAGAAGACACAAATATTATCTTAAATTCTGAAGGCTAGAAGTCTGAAATGGGTCCTGTGGGCTAAAATCAAAGTGTTGGTGGAGCTGTGTTCCTTCCGGAGGCTCAGGGAAGGATGCTTCCTTGCCTTTTCAGGCTTCCAGAGAGGTTGCTTGCTTTCCATGGCAGTGTGGCTCTTTCTTCCATCTTCAAGTGCATCACTTGGGGGCTCTGTTTCTGTCATGGCATCTCTTCTCGCTGAAATTTCTGCCACTTACTTACAAGGAGTCTTATGATTGATTGGACTTACAAGGAGTCTTGTGATTGAGCGGACATATTCAAATAATCCAGGATAATTGTTCCTTCTCAAAATCATCTCAAGGCGGATTCTCAATCATCATCTCTTCTGCAATCCTAATGTCCCCCTTGCTATGTAACATGCATATTCGCAGGCTTTGGAGATTAAGATGTGGACACCTTTGCTTGTCACAATAATAAATAACAACAGTACCTGAGTTACTATTTTTAGGCAGCGGTGAAAAAGATGGGGCTGTTGGAGGTTACAGCAGGCTCAGCCAAACGAGATTCTAGGGATGAAAGAATCATCCAGCTGATCATATTTCCTCCCCCCATGCTCACATGCTAAAGCATGCATAGGATTTTGTCAGTCAGTTCCACAAGCTGTAGAATCTTTCACATTTATACTTGTTGCAAAGGCCGGGCCATCTTTCTCTGTCTTCTTTTTTAGCCCCCCAGAATGTCATGATTACACTATCTGCCAGCAAGTTCTGCAGCCAGGCCTGAAATTTTCTTGGAACTCTAAGGTGTTCCTGTTCCTACTTTGGGCCTGTGCATGCTTAACATGTCCTTAGCTATTTGAGGCCTTATTTCCCTCCAACCAGTGGGTGATGTTGAAGCAAATGTGGGTTCTGCGAAACTAAGCTTTACCATGTCTACTTTTCTTCTGTTTCCAGTTAGCATTGCATCAGCAGCCTCCCACTGGCTTGTGCCTTACAGGTTTGTCTTGCTCCAAACATGGTTTTTTAAAGATTTTTTTTAAAAGATTTTGTTTATTTATGCATACAAGAGCTGGGGCGGGTAAGGCCAGAGGCACTGGGGTGGGGGGGTGTATGTGTAAGAAGATTCATTAGAGAAAGTGGTGAGCAGAACAGGTAGATTGGCTGAAATAAACTGCTGAGTGGAGCAGCAGCTAAGACAGGAGGGGCCTGCTGCGCCATGTGGGTCCCCTCCCTGGCCAGGGATCGAACTCACACTGCAGTTGCTGTGGATGCTTCACAGTGTCCCTTGCGCCACCAGGGAGGCCCTGGTTTTTAAAGATTTTTAGATCTTCTGTTTTACAAGTGGGGAGGGATCCAAAGGACTATCATATAAGACTATGGGTGCTTTGATGGTGGTGGATATAGTAATATACATCTGAAAAAGTGTGAACATTTTCCTGGAAATCACGTATAGTGTTGTAAACTAATGTTACCTCAATTTAAAAATTATAAAATAAGAAAATAAAAGAAATACAACTAGAGGGAAATAACAGTGCCTATGAAAATTTGGGAATACAGTTAAAGCAGCACCTAGAGGGAAATTTATGGCTTTAATGTAAGAAAATATAAAAAAACTAAACTGTAATATGATAACAGACAACTGAAGGACTAGGAATGACAGAATAAAACCAAGGTAGCAGAAGAGAAAATGTAATAAATAATATATATCAATGGCATGGAAAATTAATAAACCATTCAGTATATTTTAAAAATCTTTTGTTTTCCTCTGTAGGTACCACTTTTATTCACAAGAATTCCTGCTGACACTGTTAAGGTTTTCCCATTCTTTTGTATTTCTTTTTCATTGCATGTACTTCCTCTTACATGGTATATGTCCATTTTAGAGCTTTCTTTTTTGTCTGTTTGTTTTGGTCTCCTGAGAAACAGCGACAGTTGGAGGGAGGAAGAAGGAGCTGATCCCAGGTTTCCCTAGCAACCCTCCTAGACGCCAAGTGCTCACCACAAAGCATTAAAAAGAAAGCAGGAGTGGAATTGCTTGGCACTGTGCAAAAATGAACAGTGATGTAATATATCTCTATATATATGTGTGTGTATATACATATATATATTTTTAAAAGATTTATTTATGCATACAAGCACTGGGGTACAGGCCAGAGGTGTGGGGGGTGAGAGGATTCACCACAGACAGAGCAGGGAGCAGAATAGGCAGATCAACGGAAGTACACTGCTGAGGGGAGCAGCGGGCACAGCAGGAGAGGTCTGCTGCGCCATGTGGGTCCCCTTCCTGGCCAGCAGCAGGGATCGAACTTGTGCTGCAGTGGTTGCGGTTTGCCTCATAGTGCGTTGCTTAACCCACTGCGCCACCAGGGAGGCCCTTTTTTTTTTTTTTTTTTAAGAAAGCAGGGGCCTTCTTACTGGGAGTGGACCATGCTTAATACACATCACAGCTAACATTCTTTGTATGCTTACACCAGACATCCTGCTAAGTGCTTTATTTGTATTAGTTCCTTCACACTTTAACAACATTAATTGGTACTAACCTCATTCTATAGACAAGGAAACTGGGACACAAAGAGGTTAAAAACTTTTCTTCTCAGGGTATTTAAAAGTGACATGGTTGACATTCAAACTGAGGCAGGCTCCCAGGTGCTTAACTGCTTCCTCCTCCTAGTTTCCCCCCTCCTCAAAATAAAAACAATGACAGTGGAGACACGGATCATCATGGAAAACGTCTGTTTTTATAGGGTACCCTGGGGTTGGGATGGTTTTTCCGGGGATAGTGAATTTGGATGTTTGGAGCAGTAGTGGTGGGATGATTGTGTTGGGGAAAGTGAAGATATTTGCTGGGTCTCCCATTATTGATGGCACAAGCAGGTTCTGCAGGTGTCCTGGTTAGCCTTATGGGTGCCCTTCTTATAAGATTGCCCCCACCCCTCAGACACAGGTGGCTACTGGTCCATTTCTCTTGCCAGAGGTGGGAGTTTAAGGGTCATGGCTTATTCTCTATTTATTTAAAGATCCACCCCTCATAAGCAGCAGGGGCAGGGGGTAAACAATTATTGACTTTACACTTTTGTCTTTCTTAGGAAAATGCTGCTCATTAATGTGTGTGTTAGTTTCTAGGGTTGCAGCAGCAAATCACCATAAGCCAGGTCGCTTACAGCAAGGGAGACTATTCTTCTGCCCAAGAAGCCCGAGGTCTCAGCAGGGTGTGTTCTTGGGGAGGCTCTCCTCCATGCCTGCCTGTACCTCTTGTGCTTACTGGCAATCCTGGCTGTTCTGTGGCCTATAGACACGTGGCTCCAATCTTTGCTCTCACTGCCTTCTTCCCTCTAGCTCTGTATCTTCATGTGGCCTTCTTAGAAGGACAATGGTGACTGGATTTGGAGCCTACAGCAATCCACTATGACCTCATTTTAAGTAATCACATCTGTGAAGACCTTATTTCCAAATAAGGCCACTAAAGGAAAAATTTTCTCTACTCACAGCACTTCTGACATCAAGTGTGCGGGTTTCCATACCAAGCAATTCTGCAAGTCTCTCTGGACTCCACTGAGTGTTCTACAATTTAATTCATTTTGACATTAACTACTTGGAGTTAACAAAGACCCCACAGGTTAAGGGCTCAGCCCCACAAGACTTCCCCCACTTCAGACATCAATTTTAGGCTTCCCACACTTCCAAGTGCTATAAGTCAGGGATTCCCACACCCCCTCTTATGAGTCAATACTTTTTCTAGAATGACTCTGAGAACTCAGGAAAAACCTTTACTTATAATGACTAGATATTATAACGGACACAATTCAGGAACAGCCAAGTGGAAGAGATGAATAAGGGGAAGGATGGGGAAGGGCAGGGACGCCACACCTTCTTCACCCTCCCTGCACCCCAATGTGCCCCCCAACCCAGAAACTCTCCAAACCTCTTTGTTCAGGGTTTTATAGCGGATCCATAACTTGGGCACAATTGGCCATCATAGCTCAAACTCAATCTCCAGGCCCCTTCTCCTGTCTGGAGGTCGGGGAGGTGGGGGGTGGCGTGGTGGGGCTGAAAACTCCAATCCTCTGATCACGTGGTTCGTTCCTCTGGCAACCAGC
This sequence comes from Galemys pyrenaicus, assembly GCA_019455555.1. Taxonomy (NCBI): domain Eukaryota; kingdom Metazoa; phylum Chordata; class Mammalia; order Eulipotyphla; family Talpidae; genus Galemys; species Galemys pyrenaicus. The sequence continues at coordinate 2,959,184 of JAGFMF010011775.1, read as the reverse complement.
TCTCACCCCAGCTATTCAGAGTCTGGAAGAGTCATCTTATTAGCATAAACTCAGATGGGGGTTGAGAGGTGTTTTTGTTGCTAACAGACCCTCCTCTCCCCCTGGTCATTCAGGAAATTCTAAGGGGCTTAGGAGGTCAGTGCCAGGAATGGGAAGCAAACACCAAATACATATTGTATTATAAGCACCACATCTTTGTCACATTCTGAGGTTCCAGGAGAGTGTGAACTTGTGGGGGGCACTATTGACCCTAAGGAGATCCACTAGGACATTTTTAGATCATGTCAGCAATAACTAACAAAAAATTACTACTCCTGTTTTCCTACCAAACTCCTAAACTTTTTTCTTTCCCCATCTCTCAAGATGAGATAACCACAAATAACTAAAACAAACAAAGAAACACATGTAAGCATCCTTCGTAACAGTTGACTGTGTAAGGAGTTTCCCGAGGTGGCCTCCCTACCAGTCTTCTGGCATCACTCCCTTCTCTTTTTCACAGGGATTATTTGTAAGAAGACAGCCATTTTTTTTTTAAAGTCATTTTATAAAATCTAGAGTTTCTCCTAGTCTCCATCCCATCTCCTAGTCTCCTGCCCCTTCTTTCCCTGCCACCTTCCTGAAATCTAGTGCAGACAGCTGGCTAGATATACGACTCCAGTTCTCCCTGCCACCAGCACGGTCTGGCTCTTTCCTCCAAGATGCTTTTGCTTCTGCATCCCTAACTGGCACTTCCTTATTGTTCAGAATTAGAAGCATAAAAACATATCCTCAGGGGAGGTTTTGTTTTTTTAACCTTTTTTTAAATAAAAAAAAAATTAGTAAGGAGAGTCAAGAATGAGTCAAGGAATTCACATCAAAAATTTCAAAGCTATTCATCCCCTTGGATCTAGGAATGCCCCTTTAGGACTTCAACCTCAGAAAAGAACGAAGACTGTACACAGAGAATTAGCCCTTACCATACTCATCGCGGCATTGTTTGTAGGGCAGGATATTGCAAACTACATATGAGTAATCGTAGGAGTTTCATAAATGTGTTGTGGCTCTTTCATGGAACAGCCATTATCCAGATATTAAAATGTTGCTGAAGGAGGGTATTCACTGAGCTGAAGGGAGACCCACAAAGTTGTTTACATTGAAAAAGTAGATTAAAAAACCATATGACGGTGTCATCGCATGTCATTTATTGCACTTTGTTTTATTGTGCTTCACAGACGTTTGTTAGTTTTACAGACTGAGGCCGTGGTGCCCCTGAGCCCAGCAAATCTATAGAACCACTGTCCTGACGTGCTTACTGCATGTGTCTGTGCCACATATTTAGCAAGGAAACCTTTTAAATTAAGTATGTACATTGTTTTTTTAAGACACAACACCGTTGTGCATTGAATTGATAACAGTATAGTGTAAACATAACTTTCTATGTGATGAAGGACAAAAGAATAGAAAAACACTGGAAAGAAGGTGCCTGAAGACCAGAGACCCAGCTCACACAGGAGGTGGGGTAGTGGGATTAACAACCATCAATCCAGCTATCTAAACAAAGACCGTTAGGCACCAATGACTGCTATAGTCTTGACTGTCAGACCAAAAGTAAAGATAGATAACTCTATCTCCAGAATCTCCAGAGCCCATTGTAAAAACTCTACATAGTTGGTTAAAGTCAGCCAACAAGACACTCCATGAAAGAGTGAGCCCCTCCCAAAGCAAAGACTATACCAGACCAGTGCAGTGCCACCTTCTGCCCACCTGTGACTCTGCAGGTTCTTCTCTTCAACTCTCTTCTCTTTCAGGCTGCAGCCTCCTGCCTGCCCATGACCTGCACCATGTCAGGGCTTCTCTTCACTGACCTCCCTCAGTGGAGGCAGCTCTCCCTAAGGCTGTCCACCTGCAACCATTCAGGCCTCTCTCAGAAAACCTGCCCCTTTCAGGGACAGCTCTTCCTGCCCGCTTGTGCCTATGCAAAGGTCCTTTGCTCTTCTGTCCATTTTCCTAATAAACCTGCTCTTTAAAATAACTAATGTCTGGGCCTCCCTGGTGGTGCAAGGGGTTGAGCGCTGCTGCACTGTGGGGCTTCTGCAGCCACTGAAGCACGATTTTGATCCCAGGCCAGGGAGGGGACCCACATAGCACAGCAGACATCTCCTGCCTCACCTGCTGCTGCCCTCAGCAGTGTGTTTCAGTGGATCTGCCTGTTTGGCTCCCTGCTCTTTCTCTGGTGAATCCTCTCACCTCCCATGCCTCAGGACTGTACCCCAGCTCTTGTAGCATAAATAAATAAATATTTTTAAAAATAACAAAATAACATCTCTGCTTCATGGAGGAACTCGGCTGGAAACTCGCTGTGTGCTCTGGTGAAACCTTTCCCAGAGTGAACCCAAGAACCCCACTCTCCAAACCCACACACTCCAAAAACCACATCACATGCACTGGGAGACAAAACATTCATGTGACTCTCTATTATGACTCTGGTTTTATTGCAGTATGCCTATAAAGCTTAAAAAGGAATATTTTTGTGTTGATCAAGCCAAAAAGGATACCTAATAGAGTTTTACAGCAATCATCTCTGGGTAGACAGATCGAGAACAATTTTTTTTAATTTTCATATTTTTTTATTGTCATTAATGTTGGAGGACATAGGCTTGATAGTATTTGTAGCAGTTCTCAGTAATCCACCTTATTAATACCCTTTACTATTTTTTCCTGAGTTTAAGTCAGACTTTTTTCTTAGCAAACTTCATTTTCTTTTGTTTTAACTTTGCTTTTTTTAATATAATTTTTTAAATTTACATATATTTGACATCAATTGTAATCCCCATGTATTCCCATCACCGTAACACCAGTGCACCATCACCTCAGTCCCCCGTGCTCCCATCTGCCCTCCACCCTTCCCCTCTTCCCTCCCCACCAAGTGTCCCCAGTTTGTCTTTGTCTTTTCATTCGAGGACAATTTTTGTTTTGTCCTTTTAGTTTCTCCACATTTTCTACAATGAACTGTTCCTACTGAATCATCATTTAAAGGCTTAATCATTAAAAGAATGAATCAAACATGTCTAAAGTCCAAGTCTATGACTGATGTAGTGTTGCATCTAAGAAATTGCAGCTTTGTGGGGGTGGATGGAGGGAGGGGAGGGCAAAGACGGTGATGAGATGTAAAGAGCACAAGGGACTGAGGTGACGGTGCACGGGTGAAATGGTGGAGGGAACCCACTGGGGAAAACAAACGATGTCAAATGCAATTAAATACAATAATAAAAAAAAAAAAGAAAATCTCAACTTTTTTGTTGCTGTTGTTTGAGACTATATAATAAAATTATCTTTTCATTAAAAAAAAAAAGAAATTGCAGCTTTAAGTTAAAACAAGATAGTTCATGGCAGCCCCTTTGCGCTCTGACTCCTCCTGAGCTGCCAGTTCTCTCCTGCGCCAGTTATGTTCCAGTTATTCCAGTCCCAGTGCCGACCCAGTGCCCACTCCCGGCAGCTACCTGGGCCAGCCTGGGGTCTGCAGTTGTGAGGGAGGTGGAGTGTAGCCCACACGTCCTGTGCTCAAGAGCCAAATGTCCTTAGCATGTCTCTTCCCATGGTTACTGGCTGTTTGCCACACCCCCTCCCCCCATTTGAGTCCCACTCTGTGTTTACTATGTGACATTGAGCAAAATTCTTACTGTCTCTCAGCTTCCATTTTGTCTTCTGAAAAATGGGGGTGATAGTATGTTGGTATGAGAATTAAGTGAAAAGTCATATGAAGTTCTGAGAACAAATACTTCACACAATAAGCCCTCATCAAAGGCAACCTTCCAATGCTTTGTTCTTCTCTGTCCTGGACCCCAGGGCCCGTTGTTATGAGACCTTCTTTTTGCCTCTTAACAGCTGAGACTGCCAAGGCTGAGAATTGGGCCATTGGTGCCAGGAGTCTTACAATCTAAGCCCAGGAACCGAATGACTCCTGAAGCTAGGATAAGAATGATGCTAGCTGTGGGTTTGTCATAGATGGCTTTTATTGTGTTAAGATATGTTCCAGTTACTCCAGTTTTTTGAGGCTTTCAACATGCATGGATTTTGAATCTTATCACATGCTTCTTGGAATCTTTCTTTTTGTTGATGTGGTATATATGTTGATTAATTTTCAGATGTTGAACCACCCTTGTGTGCTTGGAATGAATCCCACTTGGCCATGGTGTATGATCTTTGCAGTGCATTGTTGAATTGGGCTTGCTAAGATTTTATTGAGGAGTATTGTACCATTAGGGAGATAGGGTTGCAGGTTTCTTTTTTGTGTTATCTTGGTTTGATTTTGTTATTAGAGTAGTGTTGACCTCATAAAATGTGTTTGGAAGTATTTCATTTTTTTAGAGTCTGAGCAGGAAGGTATTTGTCTTTGAAAGTATGGTAGAATTCACTTGTGAGTCCATCTGCTCCTAGACTTTTGTTTTTTGTGAGTTTCAATATCCTTGCTTGTGATCGTCTTTTTTCAAGTTTTCTATTTCTTCCCTATTCATACAGATGGCCAATAGGCATGTGAAAAAATGTTCATCACTTGTCATCAGGGAAATACACAAGAAAACCAGAATGAGATACCACATAACCCCTAAGAAAATGGCCTATATCTATGTCAGTTATATCTACATCATCTGTATCTCTATTGATATCCAAAACAGAAACAGCAAGTGCTAATAAGGGTGGAGAAAAAGGAACCCTCTTACACCGTTGGCGGAAATGTCGACTGGTCTGGTCTGGAAACAGTATGTCACCATATGACAAAAACACTAATTTGAAAGGAAACCTGCATTCCTCTGTTTATTGCAGCTCTGTTAACAGTAGTCACGTCATTTAGGGCAACACCCTAAGTGCCCTAAAACAGATGAGTGCATCAGAGGATGTGCACACATGATGGCATACTATTCAATGATCAAAAAAGAAAATTCATGGCATTTGCGACAACATAGATGGAGCTGGAAGGGATTATACTAAGTAAAATAAGCCAGAAGGAGAAAGATAACTACAGGATGATGTCACTTCTATGTGGACTATAGAGAACCCAAACAAAGGCTCTGGCAAAGATAAACTTTAAGACCGACTCTTGAAAGCTGACCACAGAGCTGAGGCATCCAGAGGGGGAGAAGGAGAGGTGAGGGCCTCCCTGGTGGCACAAGGGGTTGAGCACTGCATTGTGGGATTTCATAGCCACTGCAGCTCCAGTTCGATCCCTGGCCAGGGAGGGGACCCACGTGGCACAGCAGACCTCTCCTACCTCACCCGCTGCTCCTGTCAGCAGTATATTTTGGTCATATGCCTGTTCTGCTCCCTGCTCTGTCTCTGGTCAATTCTCTTACCCCCCTACCTCTGGCCTGTACCCCAGCTCTTGTATGCATAAATAAATAAAATCTTTTTTTTTAAAGGATAGGTGAGAGGAGGGAGAAGGGAAGGGGTAAGAACAGGGTTGGAGAGAGCACAGTGGACAGTGGTGGAGGACTATGGATGCCCAGGTGGTGCGTGCACTATGGTGACCACACCTGAAGGGGGAGGCTTTATACTTCCCACAAGGATGTAGACTAATGGTATGTCAATTAAAAAAATAGGATAGGAGATTGTGAAGCCCTGTTCACCAGCATGGCGCCCACCAGCTCTGGGCCTCACAAAGAGAGGCTGCATGTGGGGGAGCCAGAATACAGGTGTCTGGAGAATGTATCTCTTTTGCAGACTCAGATGAGTCAGGGGTGCTTTCTCCTCACCTTAGGCCAAGGAAGAGGGACTTCAAGGGCACCATTTGGTAACATGACACCTATCTCCTAGGAACTAGGAAACACATGCTCTGGACTTGGACCTGAAGAGCATAAAGGTCAGTGGCCCTGCTGCGCAGCCAGGGAGGCATATGGCTGCACTGCCACCTGCCGGGGTCTGGGGGGGTGTTCTTGGAAGCAAATGTGGACACTTGGAAGGGGTAAGCTGATGCCATCTTCAAAGAGGCCCTGGGAAGGATCTTTCTGGGAGGATGGATGCAGGGACCCTAACAGATGGGTGTGTTGTTTTCCTATTTCTGCTGTAAAAAAATTACATCAGGCCCCCCTGGTGGCCTAGGGGTTAAATCTCAGCACTATCACCACTGCAACAAGAGTTCAATCCCTGTCCAGGGAGCTGACTCACACAGTACAGTAGACCTCACCTCTCTCACCCGCTGCTCCCCTCAGCTGTGTATTTCAGTAGATCCACCTGTTCTGCTCCCCACTCTGTCTTTGGTGAATCCTCTCATCCCTGCACCTCTGGCCTTTATTTTTCCTATGCAGTAATAATAATAATAATAATAATAATAATAATTGTAACAAACTTAGTGCCTTTAGACAACATACACTTATTTTCTTAAAGCTTGGAGGTCAGAAGTCTAATTTGTATTCCTTCTAGAGTCTCTGGGGAGAACTCATTTCCAGCATCCAGAGCTGCCAGCATTTCCAGGCTCGTGACCCCCTTCCTCTACCTTCAGAGCCAGGTTGGTGGGGTCTTCCCTCTTCTCTGACCTCTGCTTTTATCCTCACTTCTCCCTGATGAGACCCTTCTCCCTCCCTCTTATCAGGGCTCTTGCAACAACACTGGGTCATTAGGTAACCCGGTACAGTGACAAACCACCTGAATGAACACCCTTCACTTAATCACACCTGCTGAGTCCCTCTAGCTGTGTAAGGTAACATGTTCACAGGTTCCAGGGATAATTATATGTGAATATTTTGGGGGGTTATTAGCTTACTACAGATGGACTTTTGGAAACAAGTCTGGGATTGAAATTTAATTGGCCACCTGAACTGCTCCTAAACCAAAAGGAGGAATCCACAGAGATGCCCCAAAAGCCACGTTGGGGAGGGGGTGGGTACTAGCTGGTAACTGTACTTTGGTCATTTAGGGCACTAAACACAGATGATAACAGGAGACACATAAGACATTGTAAGACTCTAAACAGTGCTTCTTTTCCTAACCTTCTCTCCCACGGTCATTCTCCTGTCCCCACATTTCTGGAGGATCCCAAAATTTCCTTCAGTAGAAGGAAAACTAGATGGTGGTTTTGGACAATGATATGAAACAGATCTGGTGGCTGAAAAGGCCCATCTCTGCTTGGGATTTTATCTTGAGGTAGGAAAAAATGAACCAGAGTCCACGGAGAGGTGGTGTCCATCAGAGATGACGGAGCGGATATGCTTACACACTCAACGACATTTAAAACCCAGACTATGTCTGTATACATCTCTTAACTCCATCACTGTCCCAGCAGCCCCATGATGGCAAGATATGGCGCCCGCATGCTTCTCCCCTCTAGGCCTGTTCTTTTGGCCCACCCGACGTAGGGGTCGGTCCTTACAAGATGGTCAAGAGCCGAACACAGTTGGGAGATCTTACCCAAGTCCATTCACATATTTTCCACTTCTCTCTCCTGGTGATGCCAGGACTGTCTGGTCCCATGAGCATTTTATGCCTGTGGAAGGCACCGCTTGAGGTGATGCCGACATTCCCAGAGCCAGCCACAGATTGAAGGAGCCTCAGAACCAAGTAAACATGACCCTGCTTGTCAGAAATAGCCTGTGTCTCAGGTGGCAAGTGAGCCATTCTGGCTCATTGCCAATGGACAGAGAAGTGACACTGGATTAATTTGCATGATGAACCAAGAGGTGGATATATTCACACCTCTGCAGTTAGTCAGACTTACCCAGAATCGAGTTCTGGTTTGGTCTGCCCACTTAATACCTGTGTAACCTGCTGCAGCCTCAGTTCCCTCTTCTGTTAAAGGGGTAAATAAGCAAGAAAATCCATTATAATGTATGTAGTCCACAGCTAGCACACAGTCACTATTCAAAAAATGTAAGTTGTTATCATTACTGTCATCAGGGTAGTGATGAGTCCTGGACTTGGGAGTTCAAGTTCAATGAGTTCTGTGAAAATCATAGTTCATCTGTACTGAGCTTAAAAGGTACCTAAGTATTGACATCCATCATTTCATTTAAGCCTCATAAATACACTAAAAGGTGGGAACTTTTATTAACCCAGATCTTGCAGGTGAGGAACCTCCTGTCCAAGGAGATATGTGCCTTTCCTAGAGTCCCCCGGCCAGCAAGGGCTCTAGCACCAGACCTGAGCCAGTGCCTGCAGCTTGCCCAGTCCCCTCCCCTTAGCAATCACAGCGCTAGTATTAAAGCTATTTTAAGATCTAAAATACTGATATTTCTGTGGATATGGTACTTTGATACTTTTATTTTTGCATTAAAAAAAAAAACCTTACCTTTTAACTCATTTACAATGAGACAAACCTGGGGACGAACCTGCAGTATCTCAAAGCTCAAATCCTTCCTTCCACAGCTTCTGTATCACTCAGTAAAGCCTGAAGTCCTTGGGGGAGGCCCCCACAACTCCCTGACCTCACCTCCTGCCTCTTTTCCCTTTGCCTGCTTTGCTAGAGTGACACTGACAAAGCTAGTTATCAAGCAGAGAAGCTTCTGCCCCAGGGCCTTCGTACTGGCTGTGTCCTGTGCAGTGCTCTTCCCCAGACAGCTGCGTGGGGGCCTTCCTCACCACCTTTGGGTCTTTGTTCAAATAGCATCTTGTCAATGAAGCCTGTCCTGACCACCCTAGTTGTGATGGCACCCCCTACGCCCCCCAGCATACCGTACAATTTATTATACTAATTTTTAAAATTATATTCCCCCTTCCTTGTCCTTCCACTCAAATCTTGAATGATATGTCCCAGGTGCTCAGGTCAGTGCCTGGCTGGGTTCTCAATAAGCCACGATTTGATAAATTAGTAAGACTTTCTAGTCACACTCCCACATCCTGTTTAAACTCTTTCCAAGGCATCTTTCTTCATGGGCTGGAGTAGCTTTTTTGTCCGCTCCACATTCATCCCTGGCCTGAGCCTCATTGTCCTCAGCTGTTTGGTAGGCAGAACATTAGGTGTTTCCTAAGTGGGTGTTAAATAGCGTCTGTACCAGACACATGGAGCACACGGGCTGCCCCCAGCAAGAGGTATTCATATTAGCCTTACCAGTGATTCCTAGTCCTGCATGTAGGTAACACACAGTAAGGCACCTACTCACTGGTTGCAAAATCAGCTTGAATCAGGGACCCGGCTCCTGCCTTCAGGGAGAGCACAGTCCATCAGCCCTTGGAGTTGAGCTCTCTATACACACAATCTTAGGCTATCTTTAATAACAGATGGACGGCAAACAGCGTCACTCTCCCTGAAATGCAGACAACACAGGATCAGAGGGCTTGCCGCCCACCTAGGATTACACATCAGGTGGAAGAATTCTTGAACTCTCTGGTCCCCTGGCCCAGGAAGGGCAGGCCTGGGTTAGGGGCCAGGCCAAAACCTCTGATCTCTGCTCGCCATGGGCATGGGAGAGGGCACTCCCGGGTGCATGGCCCGGGCAGCCTCCCACACGTGCTGTGCCCAGCGTGCCCTGGGCTGGCAGCCTGCCCTCACCTCCAGCGGCTCCGTTGTGGCGCGGAGCCCGGTGGGCGTCTGCTGGGAGCTGGCGGAGCACGTCTCGGCGGCAAACAAGGTGCGGGACATGCTCTGTGATGAACTTGGACGATTTAGACACTCAGCCCTAATTGTGGCGAGCCTGGGCCGCGGCACCCGCGCGGGGCGAATGTGCCTGGGCGCCGCCCGCTTCAATTGCTCCCACTTATCAGGCCCTGTCCGCTCGGTGGGGAGCGCTCCGCCAGGATACGCCTCAGTCATCAATCAGAGCGGCGGGGCTGCCGGATCGATAGCGGTCCCAGCCCCGCGATCAATCGGCCTCCGCCCTCCGCCGCCAGCCATTCCCCCGCGGTCAGCGGGCCCCAGCGCTGGGAGACCGGTCGATAAATCTCCGGCGCGAGGGACCCACCCTTCGCAGGTCCGCTGGACCCCCGGCCTCCTCCAGCCCGGAAGGGAAGGGGATGCCTGTCGGGCAGAGCCCCTGGACCCCGGTGCTGCCCCAGGCCAGCCCAGCCTGGTGTGGCGCCCTCTGAGGTGGAGTGAGGGGAGCAGGGAAGAGGTGGAGGCGCCTAGCTGGCAAGGACTGGACCGCAGCGGGGAGGGCCACGCCCTGGTCTCTCCCCTTCCCCTCCAGATCTCGCCCCTGTCGCCCCTAAGCTGCTCCCTCTCTTCTTGCCACCTTTTTCTTCCCTACATTTCACCCCATCTCGCTTATCTTTCAAGTGTTCTCTCCGTTCTTCGTACCCCACCTTCTGTCTCTCCTCTTCGTGTTTACGCTCCCTTTTCTCCATTCTCTCCTCCGCCCTGCCCCACTCCTTGCTTCTCCTGTGACCTAAGGATTCTGTCTATACAGCTCACGCAAGGCCTCTCCTTTCCCTCCCCAGCCTGCCTTTGTCACTCTCTGGGTCTCAGGCAAATATAACCTTTGTCAAGTTTACCCCCCTTTATCGCCCCCCCCTCATTTTACTGCCGCCCGATTCAAGGTTGGAGCCAGCCTCCCCCGCGGTGGCGCTGAGTAATTGCTTATTAGGGGGGGTGGGAAGCCCGTCTCAGTCTTTCGCAGGGAATCAGGATAATGTCAGTAGAATTAAACTCGGGCCCGCTAATTACCCCCTCAGTTCACTATTAATGTTTTCATTTGAGCTCACGTTGAATGAGCCTTTGTCAGAGGAAATCAGCAGCACCGCCAGGAAATACAAAGAGCCGAGGAGAGGAGAGAGCTTTTGTGTTTAGACCTCAACACCTTTGAGGAGTCACCCTCGGTGTCTGTTTGCCCCTCCCCCACCCTCTTTCTTCAAAAGCTCACAAAAACGTAGAGGCCTTGAGCGTGCTGGGCGTTCGCCTCCAGCGCTAGGCACACTCTCCAGCCAGAGAAGCCACACTCAGCGCCACAGTATCCTCTTCTAAAGCTGCCTGTCTGTCCCCATCAGAAACGGGGGTGGGGTGCGGGGTGGGGGGGAGGGGAGGTGCGGTCTTGTAAAAGGATTTTCTGCTAGTTCTTCAGAATGTTAAATCCCTATCTCCTCATATATCCCCTTTTAAAACCTTAAAAGAATGGAAGCAGACACTCTTACTCTCATTCCTGGGCCTGCCAGCCCCCCAGCCTTAGAGCAACCTGCTTCATCCTCTGCAAAGCTTTCGGATTCAAATAAGTGGTAGGAAGCTTCTGGTGAGCCCTCCTCACCCTGTTCTCAGCCCACCCAGCTGGCTGCTCCTTACCCGGTCCAGGGCTCTTTCTGACTTTGTTGAAAAATTGGCAGTAAAGTGTCCTGTTGAGGAGATGCCTTTCTGTAATTCACACTGCTGCTGTATGAGTTTTCAGTAGTCGCCATCAAAAGTCTAATGTTGAGGCTCTCTGCTAAGAGGGAAGCAGAGATCCTGAGTCTCTCTTGTTCCCACCATCACAGACAAACAGCCCCAGTGGACACAGGGACAAAGCCAGTGGAAAGGAAGAGGGTGGCGACTGGACAGTTCAACTCTGCCACTTCTTATTTTACTTTTAGAACCACTGGTATTATGGGTTAAAAACCATGCCCCCTCCCTGGTGGCGCAGTGGGTTGAGCAATGCATTATGAAGCAAACCGCAGCCACTGCAGCACGAGTTCAATCCCAGCCGCTGGCTGGGGAGGGGACCCACATGGCTGGGGAGGGGACCCACATGGCGCAGGCAGTCTGGCCCGCTGCTGCTCCCCTCAGCAGTGTGTTTCGGTCCATCTGCCTGTTCTGCTCCCTGCTCTGTCTGGTGGATTCTCTCACCTCCCTGCACCTATGGCCTGTACCCCAGTGCTTGTGTGCATGAATAAATAAATCTTTAAAAAAAATAGTTAAAAACCAGATCCATAATACCAGTGGTTCTAAAAGTAAAATAAGAAGTGGCAGAGTTGAACTGCCCAGTCGCCACCCTCTTCCTTTCCACTGGCTTTGTCCCTGTATCCACTGGAGCTGTTTGTCTGTGATGGTGGGAACAAGAGAGACTCAGGATCTCTGCTTCCCTCTTAGCAGAGGGCCTCAACATTAGACTTTTGATGGCGTCTACTGAAAACTCATATAGCAGCAGTGTGAATTACAGAAAGGCGTCTCATCAACAGGACACTTTACTGCCAACTGCTGGAAAATTGTCAACAAGAACTACATGAATCTATAATAGTTACGAACACAGTGTCCTCAGAGGCACGGAGGGGGGTGTTCATCCTCAAGTGTACACATGTGTGACATTGTTACAGGGCAGGGAAAGGGGCACTTTAGAATCCCTAAACCTGCTTTTTAAAAATGGGTTTTGTTTTTTGCTGCATTAAGACAAACATAAGGCTTTTAATGTAAAAGAAATTTAATACAATTAGGGAATAATATAGAAAAGATAAAGAATAGAGTTACTAAGTTAAGCATTTAAAGTTACCCATCTCCTTGAGGTAAAAGTTTAGTTAAATAGGATTGGCTTAAAGCAAGGCCCAAAAGCCTGCTATAAGTTTAAAGGACGTTTTAGTGGAGACTCGACTTATAGAAAAGGTTTAGAAGGGGTTTGGGAGGAAAAGAGTAAAATTGAAATTAGATGAAAGTTGCTATTGTTAACCTCCCCAGGGGTCCTTTACCCACATCTGTTTTTGTTACAGGGTAGGGAGAGGAGCATTTTAGAACTTTTAATTTTTTTTTAATGGGTTTTGTTATTTGCTGTATTAAGATAGACATATTAGATTTTTTTTAAAGATTTATTTATTTACACATACAAGAGCTGGGGTACAGGCCAGAGTCCAGGGCAGTGAGAGGATTCACTAGACAGAGTGGGGAGCAGAACAGGCAGACTGACTGAAACACACTGCTGAGGGGAGCAGCAGGCAAGGCAGGAGAGGTCTGCTAAGCCATGTGGGGCCCCTCCCCCAGTGGGCGGCAGGGATCTAACTTCTGTTGCTATGGCTGTGGTTTCCTTCATAGTGTGTTGCTTAACCCACTGCGCCACGAGGGAGGGACCGACATATAAGATTTTTAATGGAAAGGAATTTTAATATAATTAGGGTATAATATAGAAAGGATAAAGAATACAGTTACTAAGTTAGGTATTTAAAGTTACTTATTTTTTTGAGGGTAAAAGTTTAGCTAAACAGGATTGGCCTGAAACAAGTCCCAAAAACCTGCCACAAGTTGGAAGGACTTTTTAGTAGAGACCCATAGAAAAGGGTTAGAAAGAGTTAGACAAATCTAGGAGGAAAACAGTAAAATTAAAATTAAGATGAAAGTTGCTATTATTAAGCACCCCACGGGTCTCTCACCCACATCTGTTCCAACCAGTCTAAGACCAAAAAAGCAAGTGCAGTTTCTTCACATGTCCCTCTGCTCCATGTGCCTCTTTTACGCTTTTTATGCCTTTTTTGCTGCTCTCCATCCTGCTTTTTTTTTTCTTTTCTTTTCTTCTGTGTTCCTTTTTCCTTTTTTTAACATTTTCTTATCCCTGCTCAGCTCCACCCACTTAGGGCAGAACCGGGATTCTGGAACTTGCCCCTTTCCTGGGGACCACCCTGTTACATTTTAACTAGTTTAAGACTAAAAAGCAAGCAGTTTTTTTACATGTCCCTCTGTTCCACATGCCTCCTCTAGGTCTCCTTGCAGCTTTCTATTTTTCTTTTTTGTTTGTTTTTAAATATTTTTTTTTAGCATTTTTTATTTTTGTTTAGTTCCACCCTACTTAGGGCGGGACCGGGATCCTGCAACTTGCCCCTTTCCTGGGACCACATGTTGCAACATGAATGGAGCACGCAGCTTGCAGAGGTTCCCGGAGGACTCTCCTTGAGCCAACTCTGCATTTATCTCGCGATTAGCACCTAACGCTTTACACAAGTCCCCTTATCCATGGCCTTGCCTTTGGAGAGTTCAGTTACGGACATTCAACTGTGTCAAATATTACAGACTGTAAAATATGGTGATTACTGCAGTCACATAACTTTTGTTACAGTATATTGTTATAACTGCTCCTTTTTACTAGGCCTGTTGTTTTATTGTTGTCAAGCTCTCACCGTGCCTACTAGAGAGATTAAATTTTATCATAGGGGTGAATGTGTAGGAATAGACTGCTCTATTCGTGGTTACAGGCATCCACTAGGGTTCTTGGAACACACGGGCAGATAAATAGTTAAGGGGGGACTGCATTAGTTGCTTTGTGTGGGGAGCATTTGTTTGTTAACAGTATACATCAGGGCCTCCCTGATGGTGCAAGTAGTTAAGGTGCAGCACTAGGAAGGTATCTGCAGCCACTGCAGCATGAGTTCGATCCCAACCAGGGAGGTGACCCACATGGCTCAGCAGACCTCTCCTGTCTCGCCTGCTGCTCCCCTCAACAGTGTATTTCAGTCAATCTGCCTGTTCTGTTCCCCCACTCTGCTCTGGTGACTTCCTGAACCTCTGGCCTGTACCCCAGTTCTTGTATGTTTAAATAAATAAATCTTTAAAAAAGGTATACATTAGTAATAGCCCATATTTTTTAATGCCATCGGTTGGCATTTATTCATTTAGTTCAATATATCAGGATCTTCACAAAATGTGTAACAGGGTGGTTCCCATTGAAAGGGGAGGTTCCAGATTCCCTGCCCCCACCCAAGGCAGGGTGGAGCTGAGCAGGGAGAAGAAGCTGAAGAAGAGACTGGAGAAGGAAGGAAGCAGGATGCAGAGCCAAGAGACCTGGAGGAGGCTCGTGGAGCAGAGACACATGCGAAGAAGCTGTGCTTGTTTCTTGGTCCTAGACTGAGAGGTCCCAGGTGAGAGACTGGGGGCGGGGGGTGGGGTAGGGGAGAGGTTAACAATGGCAGCTTTTATCTTGATTTTGATTTTACCCTTTTCCTCCCAGACTTCTCTATTTCTTTCTGACCCTTTTCTATAGATCTCCACTGAAAGGTACTTTAGACTCGTGGCAGGCTTTTGGGCCTTCCTTTGGGCCAATCATGTTTGGCTAGACTTTTACCCACGAGAGATATTATATTCTTTATCTTTTTTGTATTGTTGACTAATTGTATTAAAGCTCCTTTCCACTAAAGGTCTTATATGTTTTCTCTTGATGCAGTGGATGGCAGAACCTATTTAAAGTGGACAGGTCTGGGGGTTCTGGCCTCTCCGTGTCCTTTAACAGAAGCTGCACTTGCTTCTTGGTCTTGGACTGGCTCAAACAGATGTGAGTGAGAGACCCATGGGGAGGTTAACAATGGCAACTTCTATTTTGATTTTGTTCTTTTTGTCCTAGATGAGCTGGACCCCTTTTGTCCCCTTCCTAGGGTCTCCACCAGGAGGTGCCTTAGACTTGAGTCAAGCTTTCTAGCCTCAGTGGCCCTGATTTGAGCCAACCCGTTTGGTTGGGCATTTACCCATAAGGGGATGGGTAACTTTGGATGCTTGATTTGGGAACTTTATTCTTTGTTCTTTCTTTGTTGCATGTTCATTGTACTAAAATTCCTTTATACTAAAGGTCTTATGCACTAGAGTGTATTTGGTTTTGATGTGAACCAAACATCAAATGGGCAAATTTGGGGGTTCTGGGATGTTCCTTCTCCTGTCCTGTAACAAATGGACTTGACTTGGTCTTTTCTCATCTTTTGCCAGCCCTGGGAAACACTTATTTTTTTGGTGGGGGGAGCTAGGGTTTATCCCCCTTCAGTATTTTCTCTGGAGAACTTTCTTTTCCTGATCCTTAGCTTGGGAAGGAACTGGGCCTGGACCTTGCTGGCCAATGAGGACACTTGATTCCCCTTGGGATGTGTGTGTGTGTGACCTGATTTTCCCACAGAGGTTGAATTTTAGGACTTGGCTTTAGACCTCCATGGGAGACGCTACTAAGGCCTTGGGTTCCTATAGCCACTTTATCACCATGCAGTGAAAGCCAGGCTGAGAAAGGTTCCAACTCAGAAGACCAAGAGTTGGTCAGGGAAAAATATTAGTCATTCAAATGTCCTTGGGATGTAAGCCAGGGGGAATTGTCCTTCTAGCCTGAATAAGAGTGCAGGAAGGGGTTTTAGAGGTCAAAGTCTGGTAATCTTATTGTATAATTGGGGAACCGAGGTCCAGAGAACAGGAAGCGAGAAAGAGCCAGTTTGAAAATCCGGTGCTTGTTTTGTTGCCCTTGGAAGTCCAACCTGATGGCTATGGTGGAGAACAGGGGACCTAGAAAAAGCAGACAATAGTAAAAAAATTGAAATTGTGACTTTATATTAAAGTCATTAGGCATTTTTGAGCAGTGCTTACGTTCCTGCAGCTACAGGATAAATATTTGCCAAAGGCCAAATATAAGTACTGTGCCAAGCTCTGCGATGGGCACGGCAGGCACAGTGGTGTGCAAACTAAACTCAGGGACAGGGCCTCATGGGTTGCTGGAAAAGGCTGTGCAGGTTGGACGCTGCCCAACTTTGGGGGGGGGGAGGTCAGCAGATGTGCCCTAGCGTTGTCCACTGCACAACAATATGGCTGCTCCGGGTGCTCAGTAAATAGCTGTTCCTTGATGTTGTGAGTCCCGTGCATGTGGATGCAGAAGAAAATGAGATAGCAGCCATGGCCTGTGGGAATTTGCTTTGCTTGTAGATGCCCGTAGGGTGTCTGTGTGACTGTAGGTCCACTTGCAGGAGAGTCCTTCATAAAGACTAATTCCCTGACTTTAAGAACAATGAGAGCACCAGGACACCTGAGGAGAAGTTATCTTATGCCCTGTTGAATGCCAGGCTTTCTTAATAATTTTCAGTGGTTGGGAAGAGGGGGCTGGTGAGTGGGGAAGCCAGAGGGGAACTGATGGAGGAGAAATGCTGTGGCCAATTAGCTGAAATGTTACAGTCAGTGCATCCCCAGCTTGATGGGCTCATTAAGCCACAGAGCTCCTTGACAGTTTTTGGTTGCAGTTAAGAGCAGGCAAGGACCCTCTGCCTTGAGCGTGTGTCCAGTTGAGCGCTTCTGGAGTGTGGGTCTGCCTGTTTCTCTCAGCTCCTCCTCTTCTGCCCCCCTTGAGGGGCTGTGGCTTGGGCTGACAGTGCCACCCTGAAGTCTCTTCCCAAATACCAAATGATCTCCCTCCATGCGCAGACTATTTTTTTCCCTTCGAAGTTTTAATCTGAATGCTCAATGCTCAGCTGCTAGAGGCTGTGAACTAATTTCTCCTGTCATTGCCACTTGGTGAAAATGTCGTTATCAGAGGTGGGGGATGCTAAAGAAAGGCAAGGGAGGAGGGGCGGCCAGCATGTCCCACGCACCCCCGCACACTCCTGAATGTCACAGCAATTAGAGACCTGGTCGGGCACAGGGTGTAGACCACGTGGGAATCCAGATGTGGGTGGTGGGAAGAGGTGCAGTCGGGGGCAGGCGTCTTGGCCGTGCTCCCTAGGTGGAGTGGCTGGCTCGGCCAGCGTGTCCTGGGGATGGGCAGCCAGAGTCCGGGTGACCTCTGTAATGAGAAACATTCCTAAACAAGAGTTCTGCCTTTTGCAAAATCACTGTTCCCGCTGTGACCTGGTGTGGCTTATGTAAAGGTCCTTGCAAGAGTGACTCCTTGCAGCTGGGCTGGGGAGGCTCTGTGGAGGAATTAGCCACTGCCTGTTACCGGTCAGTTAGAACTCAGCTGGCTGTCGAGGTCCACTCAAGCCAAATTCCTCAGTCGGAGATGCCTCCTAGCCTGCAATGTCTGGTCGTGCTCACTTTCCTATTTCCTTTAAAACATTTTCATGTCCCTGTCTTACATTGTATGCTATTTTTTGTTTAAAAATATTTAAGAATTGTGAAATAGTTTGGCAAAAAAGCACTGTAAACATAACTAACTTCAATTTCCTCTTCCTGCCTCCATCCCTGATACACAGTCTGATTTCTTTTATATGTATATGTATTTATATGTTATATTATTTTATTAATTATATATGATATTAATATATAATATTACATATAATATATAACATATATATACTTTATAATATTGTTCATTTTTGTAAAATGCGCGCTTATATGCTTTCTCCTTTCAGGTATATTCCCCATAAAATTCCCACCACTAATTCACCCATGAACCATCACCATAGTCCCTGTGTAATTCTCTTCCCTGTTTCGATTCCTCTTACTCCCCCTCTCTTGTAGAATGTCTCTATTTATAGTTGTCTGCTAATTTTGTTTGTTTATTTATTTATTTCCTGATTGCTTATTTGGTTTCCCTATATTCCTCCTATAAGTGAAACCATCCGATATTTTTCTTTTTCCTTCTGACTTACTTCACTGAGCATAATCCCTTCCAGCTCCATCCATGTTACTGCACATGGCATGAGTTTATCTTTTTGGTTGCTGGATAGTATTCCATGGTCTGTATAAACCACATCTTCTTGATCCAGCCATCTATTTTGGGGTATTTGGGTTGTTTCTATATCTTACCTGTCGTAAATAGTGACACAGTCTGATTTCTTTTTTTTTTTTTAACATGAAAAAATGTCTTTATCTTGTGGTAAGTGTTTGCTATTTATGAGAATATTTATGAGAATTTTTTTTCATTTTCCCCTTTATTTATATATATTTGACATCACCTGTAGTCCCCATGGAATCCCACCACCATTTCACCACTTTCTTTGTGCTAAATTTCATAGTTCACCTCCTATTCAGTTTGGGAGAAGATCTTTGCAAACATAACAGGAACAGATAGTGACTGAGTATATCCAGTTAGTGCCAGAAGTGTGCCAGACACTTACATAACTATTCTTCCCATTTAACACCCATAACAACCTGACGTGAAGGCCCCATGGTCTTTTCTCAAGGATCAGAAATGGTGAGTGATTTCCCCCAGAGTTTGTAGTGTGGGAAATGTCTGAGCTGGGATTTGATCCTAAGACTAATTTGCTTCTAGTGCCCTTTCTGTTATGTATATTTGTGTTTTAGGAATTGTAATCAGAACTATGTTAATCACAATGTTTGGGGCATACGCTTTTGCAGCTGCCGCGTTTCATCTCTGGGCCTCAGTCTTGTCATCTGTGCAATGGGTATAATGTACTGGGCTCTTTGTCTTCTGCAGGTTACTGTGGGGACTAAACTGGATAGCACTTGGGTGAAGTAGTAATGAAGCAGTGTGAGACAGTGTGAGAATCATTAATGAGTCATTTAGAGCTTCCCAACATCTTCCTATACCTCAGAACCTCTTGGCCAAAATTAGACACATTTTCCTCCTCCCTTCAATCCCAGAGATTACGTTTCTGCAGTCAAGTCTGCCTTCACAGCTTCCCACTGCCAACTTTCAGAGCAGACGGACTGTGTACCCTCTGGGATACACAGATAGGGTGGGCATATAGAACCTTGGTGCCTCATTGGTAAGTCTGTTCAGAGGCTCCCCAGTCTGTGGACCTTGGCACAGTTCAGGGGGCTTCTTGGGACTGACTCAGCCATCACTGCCTGGCCGCCAGCTGGACAGGGCAGTCTCGAACTCTAGTTGGACAAGGAGAACAGTGACTGGGACCCTGGAACCTAGTGTTCAGTTCCAGGCTGGCCTGGGAAGATGCCAGGAATGTATTTTTTGCAATTTCTTTGGCCTCTGCTTGCATCTGCTGCTCTGAGTAGCTCCAGAGGTGCCCAGCCAAGGCCCTGAACAAGCCGGGACTTGTCATCATCTGATAGCAAAGTCTTTCGCCTTCTGGTCCATGCCGGAGCCTCAGGGATCCATCTTCTCACATAGAATGCACAGTGCAGGGCTGTCAAGGTTGTCCTTGCACCCAGGGGCCCACTCTGCCTTCCTCACTGTCCCCCACCCACTCAGCATCTTTGTTGTTTTGCTTCTAAGAACACAAGCCGAATATTCACCCTCTGGAAATGGAGCAGGAGAGAGCAAATTGAAATGGCCGCTTACTTGAATTTTCCAAAGATATCAATGTCTGCTCACAAGACACAAGTCATTCTGCAAGATTCTGTGGACTAGGGTTCAGGTTTGGTCATAATGTGAGGACACCACAGTCACTCAGCCAGCTCTTGCTGACCACTGTCTGTCAGGTGAATCCTTGGCTTGTTTCTAGGAGACACAAACCTTTGCTTTAAGGTCCTTCCAGAGTCATAGATTCTGGGAAGTCAAGACTGAGAACTGGAAGGAAGGATGAACTAAGGGGCGAGAAAGCAGGCCTACCCCTTTTCATTTTCTTTTAAGTCAACTTTACAAAGGGTACTTTTTTTCATTACCTTAGTTAACCCTCCCAGCAACTGTGTAGTAGGTAGAGAAGGGTTTTATCCCCATTTTAGGGAACTGAAGCTGAGGGAGATCAAGTGATCTTTCCAAGGTGAGCCTTGGAGCCAAGACTCAAATGTGTTTGTTTGGCTCCAAGTTCAAACAGCAGCTGCTTCCAAGGATCAGCAGTTCGACTGGATATTTTGTGACTGAGATAAGTAGATCGAGGTTTTTGAGGGCAGAGAAAGCGTCTGAAAGTGGGGGTGGTCCAGGAAGACTTTATGAAGGAGGTGGGGCTGAGGCCTCGACAAAGAGAATCTGACCAGTTGAGTGGACGGCAGCTCAAGGTTGCTCTCTGCCCAAGGTCCCTGGTTTCACAGGATCCAGATGCCAGCCTCACCCCATCTCCACCTCTCTCACCAGGGACCAAAAGGCTTGAAATTAAAAAGTCATCATTGCTGGAACAAGGCAGCTTCGGGCCCTGGGGCCAGGCCGATGAGAACCACACTTGACGGTGCCTGTTCACAGCCTGCCTGGACTGAGGGGATGGGGAGTCATCACCATCTGGCTGCTGAGCTGGGCAGGTCAGAGCAAGGACACTGACTTGTGTGGGGTCACCGTGGTTACCCAGGCTCTGGCTAGGGGCTGCAACTGGGACCGTAGTGTACCCCAGTTCTGCTTTTTGCCACTGATTGGCCTCCAAGCCTCAGTTTGGATCTGGGAAGAGTCATCAACAAAGTCTGTGGAAAAGGAGGGAAAAGACAATACAAAGACATTTGCATTTATGGGAGAGAAATTTCCATGGCTTTGCTTCCTCCTTCGTGTGCTAACGGACTCCTGAGTTCCCTGGACCAGGAGCAGCATCTGAGTGGGGGGTCAGAGATAAGTCACACTGTCTCTGCCTTTGTAGGAAACTGTCTGGTGTGTGATCATAAGATGGAATTTGGCTTGTTTCTTGTTTGCTGTTCATGCTCTGCAACCAAAGAAGACTCTGGATTTCAGATCTACAAAGCAGAAGAGGAACTGTGGGTAGAGCAAGAGGTACCCACTCGAATACTTACAAGCTCTGGGCAGGTAATATGAAAGAGCAGGGTGGGTCATTTGGAAGTGTGGGGAACAGGTGACTACAAACACCCTCCCAAAGGGGCCTCCATTTCTCAGCTCTAGTCCGGGATGGCCACATCATCCGATTTTTTCAAGAGAAACTGGAACTCTGGATATTTTAGTGAATCTCTAAAGCAGTTGACAAATAACCCAAATATTTTAAAAATATGATGAGGGACACACACACACACACACACACACATGAACCTGAGCACCATGTGCATATGAGACTAACAGTAGAAAGACAAAGTGTACAACATAAAGGATGGGGGTTGTAATCAGAGATACCTGGTCTAAAGTGCTGGGCATGAGAAAAAGTGAGAGAAAGAAAACCTGTGTGGAGAAATGCAAATCAAAACCACTATGAGAGACCACTTCACACCAGTGAGAATGGCACATGTCAAAAAAAGTAGCAACAATAAATGTTGGTGGGGATGTGGAGAAAAAGGAACTCTCTTACACTGCTGGTGGGAATGCAATTTGGTCCAACCACTATGGAAAGCAGTATGGCAGTTCCTCAATCTACTAAGAATGGAACTTCCATAGGATCCAGCAATCCCACTCCTAGCAATATACCCAAAAGACACAAAAA